>CM076570.1:198712176-199218498 GCA_034641835.2 Pinus albicaulis
CAACAGGTATTCCTTTTGAGCTTTCTGCAACACTTGCGTCTTCGGAAGACAAAGAGGGAATCCCTTTGACCGAGGATGCTCTCTTTTGAACCTCCACCTCCTGGGTGTCCTCTTGGTGCAAGCTTAGGAGTTCAAACTTGTTTTCAGGAGCAGACTTAGACGGGATCTGCTGAGAAGAGGCCTGTTGGGGACCTTTGCCACTAGGGCCTCCCGGCTTTTGAGCCTTATGGGAGGTTTTGGAGCGCTTGACTTGATTCCATCCGTCCTCCTTCCCTTGCACAACCTCATTGTTGGAAGGACAGCCTCTGGCGAAGTGGCCATAGACATGGCATTTCCGGAATTTGAAGGGCAGCTGCTCATAGTCCAGTTTCTGCACATGTGTCCAGCTTCCGACTTTGATTTTGATGGCCTCTGGTAGCCCAACCTCTAGATCTACTTCCACGCAGATCCTAGCGCAGTCATACTGGTCCTTATTGTTTTCTCGATCGATGAACTTCCCAAGGGAATTTCCAATATGCATCAGAGAATCCCAATTCCAGCAGTGAACTGGCAGATTTAGGAGTCTAACCCACACCGGGACTGCTTTGGGCACATCCACAGCAGGATCAAAGTCTGGAGTCCACTTATTTAGATACAAACCCTGGGGGCCCATTAAGTAGGGGTCGTTCTGGAAGACCAGATCTTTGTCATCTTTTGAAGTGAACTCGAAGAGAAAGTAACCTCTCCCCCAAAAATAAGAAGTAACGCTTTCTTTGATCAAGAGGCACCCAGTTTCTATTGACCCAACTCTCAGTGGTTTTGGGAGATGGCCAAAGCCCTGTGAATTGGCCTATGAGAGCTCGTTCAGCCAGTGATAAAGCAACCTGAATCGGAGTCTCTGCTAGAAGAGAGATCTCAGGTATTTCATCAATTTTCTTAACAAATTTCGCAGCTTCAACATTCTTCTTCTTAGGAAGCCCTGCCAATAAGCGATCGAAAGCCTCAACAGAAGAGGGCGGGGGAGGGGGACGAGGCCCTTGGGGAGAGCCCAGCCCCTCCATGGGCGCAAGCCCTAGCAAGAACGCGGCCCGGATCAATATCTTACTCTAAAATATATTAGTAATATTATTTCAGCTTTTTAGATTTTTTTAATTATTTAACACTTGATTTTTTTTAAATATTTAAAACAATTGATTTAGATGCAATTAAATGTCACTATAATTTTAATTTAAGTTAATACTAGCAATTGCACCACATGTTGCAAAAGAAATGTCGTAAGGAAATAGCATAGGAAAGAGTAGCCTAGAAGAAATAAGGTATTGCAGAGAAGGAGCCATTGTAGAGGAATGAAAATCAAAATTTTCTTCCATGGAAGCAGGTAGTGAAATATTAATGTAATATTGGTTCCTTGAGCCTTACAAATCATGAGGCCTATGTTGAAGTTAAGTTAAATACCTTGTTTGATCATGCCAACATGAATGCCTCATGAATAAAGAAATAGATCATGATTTTATACCTTCAAAATGAAAGGTTGTTTTGGTGCAGTTCCTCCATATTTAATATTGATCAATTTCTATTGAGTCACCTATGTATTATTTCCTTCATGAACTTTGAAAATATTCAAAATATCACATTTTTCTTTACTACTAATGTCCCTCGTGTCTGCTATGTTTGTGTTTTTTCAGTATCGCTAATATGAAGTTGGTTTTTTTTGTTCGTTGTGCAGACAGTAAAAAATGTATGGAGAGGTGGCTTTCATCACTTCAAGAGCAATAAAAATAAGGCGATTGAGAAAATCGCTCCAACACTAAGAGAGAATTGGTAGCATTTATGGAGTTGGCGAACATGTCTTGTTCTGTGGTGTTGGCTACTCGGCATAGCTTTCTTGATTTTGTGTAGAAGAAATGAATTTTTATTTATATTATATTACATTAACCATGAAATTTCCAACATTCGTGGCACACTTTCCATCACATTTGTAGAGCAAATTATAACAGAGTATCACACTTTCTTATCAGATCTAAATGCTCCTATATGAAACAACGATGGATTTCATCATTTAAGAGCAACTTAAAAACAATTTTATTGAGAAAACAACTCTCAATAGGAGAGTTGTTTTCTCAATAAAATTCCCCAAAATAGAAGAATAGGCTCTAATACAAGATTTCTATCCAATCTAGGAAAGATTGCTAAAAATGCTGGAAAATGTACAATGTGACAATCTGACTTGTCACTGCAACTGAATCAAATTATACAATGATGATATGGAAGATCTGAAATAGTGATGCCATCCTCTGATAATGCTCTTTAGTAGAAGGCTGATCCCTCTAGTCAAGAACAATCCTCTTGATGAGCCCAAATGGCTCACCCAGCAACTGCCTCTGAAAATAACGCAGTTTCTACCCAAGACTACACTGTGAAAGATGGTGAGTGTTTGGCCTGGTGCCAAAGGTCAGAAATTATTCCTGGGAGTCACCTCTGCTGCTCCTCCAAAGAATATACAAGATCTCCCCTGAAGAATAAGCCAAAGGATGGCTCTATAAGTTCCTCTGTTGTTGCACCCAGCAACACAACGTTAATCTGCTATAGAAATAACGTTGTAGCTGCAGAGAGAAGCTTGGAAAAATGCCATGATGAGGAAATGAAGCTCAAACCCTCTCATTCCTTGAGGAAGAGGTAGGGATTCCTGATTAGGAACACCGTTGGGTGAAGAACACCACAAACCCTGCTAAACAACCCAGGGATGCAAGTCTTGCAGACCCAACGAAAATGATAAGTTAATGCATAATGAAAATGGGTTGCCATCTCCTCCTTATAAAACAAAGTAAACTTTCTCACCATGGGTCCCATTCATACTTGCTTCTAGCTCAAGCAAGTGAATCCTTCACTAAAACTGCGTTGTCCAAGTAGGTGCAATGTATCTAGAAAGTTTTAGTTGACTTGGTCAAAATGACTAGATCAATCTAGACCCAATCTTGTTCACACCATGTGGTGCTCAATCCAGCTGCTTTATTATTCCTCCTTTCACATAGGGAGTGTTATTTCTCCATCAAAAGGGGTTAAGGTGTCTCCTTACCCATTTTATTTAACAAAATAAAAATATGCTAACTATAATGTTCCATTTTAGCTCGAGGCTAAAATTGGGAACATTACAGAGACTCAATCCTTCATATGCTATCTATTTTTTAAAAAATGTGCTCATTTCAATCCAAATCAAGAATTAAATAATGCAGAACCAAATCAAAAACAACTACAGCTCGATCAAAATCACTTTAAAAAGAACAACACAAAGCTTCTATTCTCTCTCTGTTCCTGTAGAGCGCTCTCAATATTAAAATATATTATCAACTATATCTTGAATCACAAAACCATGCTTTTACCTGTGCACAAACAAAGGGTCCTCCATCACGCATAAAAAGTGAATCTTGTTCCATAACTTTCAAGTCAGCTCCAACTGCTTGTGCAAGATCAGTCTTGTTAATGACAAGAAGGTCTGCCTGGGTACAAGAATCTTATGTGGTAAAAATATCGTTTTTAACTACTACAATGCTATACTTATCTTGCAGGGCTTGACATAGTGCAAGCATCAAAGCATTTTTCCTAGAGTTGGCTCAACCACCAATGCCAATGGTAAAAGCACATTCTTTTAAAATTCCTATTTGTAAGGAAGAAGAATCTCTATTGTATGAGTCATCAAAATGCCACACTCTACATTACACAGGTCACCAAAATAGAGTATCGCATGTTTCATGCTCCAATTTGTAGTTTCTTCATTCACACCAACAGATTCAACGGTGACGATTCACACCTTAACCTTTCTCTAGCTCATGACCCTCATTAATACAAGTAACTCCTTATTCAACTTCGCCAGCAAAGTCAAAATCACTTGATATCAGAGAATACTCTGTCTTCTCCACACATTATGAGGAAAGAGAAACATTACATCACAAAATGCAATGTCACAAGGAAAAGCACCATTCTGCAAAGAAAAGTGTAGTGTGTGGAAGGAATTTGATCTTGCTAGTTTTTCTCACTGGTTGCTGAGGTGTGATATTGAAAATAATTTTCCCATTTATTCAGTTAGATCTGAATACTCTACAACCTTTCTCTGACGTGAATCTAGACCAGTACGCACAAAAATGTTGAGGTACTTCGTTGTCTTTGAGTTGAACTCGCGCTTCACTTTCCGAAGTATTTTCCACTTAAGTAGTAAACATTAAGCAGATCTAGACTATGGCCACGATGCTCTTGAAAATTTGAGCAGTCTCATAAATTCATTCAGGACTTAAAATGCAAGGCTTTGATACCAAATGATGCAGTTTATACTGGACAAATCTGAATATAGCACGAGAAAAAAAAATAGAGCTCACACACTCTTTCAACACAACACCATCAGTTTGCAAACTCTTCAATATAACCCACTGTTCAAAACACAATATGTATCTCAGACTAATACAACTATATAGATATATCTATAACTATATATATATATATCTATATATATATATATATATATATATATATATATATATATATCTATATATATATATATATATATTCAAACCAAGACCATATGCAAAAAAATTATCTTTACGGGTTCAACATCAAAATGGAGAATTACCGTTGAATCACACTTACAAATTGTTCCTTCTGATCTATTCTCATATTAAATTCATGGTTCTCAAGTCTTAGCACTGCCACTAACCTGGAGTACTATAATTTCGATGAAGTGCTATGCGACCACATGATTCCACCGGTTCACATCGCAGCTAGACGAGCTTTGGGTGCGAATTCCGGTTGAGTTGTTTGAAACCATTCGTGATCTACAGTGATCTACAATTATGTCTTCTACTTCACGCCGACTATGCTTCAACACTTCCCATAGCAGTCAAAATATGTGAGGATTTAAGACTCAAAATTAAACTAGTGTGAAGAGTGATCACAACTGGATGTAATAGAAATCTCCCACCATGGTCTGTTTGAGATCTATGCCCTGTTTTGAATTGATTCTCAGCATGCTTCCTTACACCTGCAACTCGGTGGTAATATCTACTATATAATTTAGGATATATTCAGTGTAACAGAGGTTTAAGAAAATAATCAACAGAGAGTGAATAAAAAATAAGATTGCATAAACAACAACAATAGATTTTAGTGTCATGCTCTTCCTTGGCCAATATTACATTTGTTTTCCCTCTCGGTTATTGCATTTACATACAATGTCACACGACTCCTACTCTACGCTCTCTCTTTTTTCCCTATATCTTATTCCATCCTCTATATCTATTGTCGATCCTCATACGAAGCTCATATTTATACAAATTTGTGGATTAATTTGAATCCATGATTTCCTCCACAAATGACTCAACCAAATCCTAAAATAGCTTATCCCTCCTTTCACTCACTAATTTTTATTTGAGTTCATAATCCCTAAGATATCTATACAACCCAAATCCTCTCATATTCTCAATTATAAGAGAATATTTACAATAAACCTCACAATCATATTTTTTCTCTTAATTTATTTAAAATTTACATAATTTATTAAAAAAAAAAAAAAAAAAAAACATCACCCCCTAAATCACCCCAAATAAATAATGACATTTGAGCATGATGCTCCTACATCAGATGTGTAGTTATGTGAGTTTTAGAGTATTTTAACTCAGCTAACTGAGTTAAACTCAGTTGTGCTAGTTGTAACTAGTTGTAGCTAAAGATACACTAGTGAGAGATCAGTCAATTAAATATTAAATTAATTCACATGGAGTGATCTCACATGCAACTGAGGATTTACTACTATTAACTACATGCATGTCAAATCCAATGGAGACCCAGTTGAGAGATAGGTGAAAGGGACAGTTTGACTATCAGTTGTGACATTAGTGGGTGCACTCATGCAACCACACACACATTGGATATGCCAATGAGGATTGTGCAGTCAAGGCAAGGCAGTATCTCATTCATTCATGGATTGTGATCAGCAGGGATTGCACAGTGGAGGCAGGATGTCAAGAGGCAGTAAATTGGTGCATGTGTGAGCCAATTTTTGTATGACAGAGTGAGACAATTGTATATTGTACTAAGAGCTCTTGGATTAGAGTTTTGTATGAGAATGTTTCATGATCCATGATATATACATAATTTATGATAGTGGGGTTTTTAGCTTTATGTTTTCCCAGTAAAAACATTTGTGTTATGTCTGATTGATATTTCTCCATGTGTTTGTGATTGGCGATTAAATTTCTGCAAAGATTTTAGTAGAAGGATTTTGTATTTAACATCAGCATATAATTGTTAGATCAGGAGAATCCAGGCAATACATAATTGTATTAAAATTTCTACAGCGTCGATTGTGAATCGATAATGGGTACACCAATGTGCAATAATATTTCCATGTACATGATGTTGTAGGAGGTGACAATCATTGCTTTAAAGAAGAAAAGAAAAAAAAAGTTGTCATCATTTCAATTCTTCCATAATATTTTCTTTTCAAGATTGATTGTGTGTTCTTGGGACAAGATGTCGCAGGAAGGTTGAGGTCTATTCAGTGAGAATTGGACGAGATGCAAATTGTTTTGCAACCATTGCAGAACAAGCTGGTTTTTTATGTTGAAGCCAAGAGATCACAGATATTGCAAGCTTAATTAAGATAATAGGATTTTTTAGAAGAAGCTTGTATGCATTTGTTGCAAGAGGAACTTGATTCTCAGTGGGAAAACTAAAATTTTTCCAAGCACATAGAGATCAATTTGGTATAGTAGGGTATGTATCAATCAACAATAGTTAGCAATGCTGAAGTGGGTCAGCAACATCCAGAGAGCAATGGTCGAGAGACAAGGCCAGTTGTGATGTAAGGCATGTCAAGGTGATTTTAAAAAATACTTTTCAAGTAAAATCATTTGATATAATTTGAAAGAAAAAGAGTGTTGAAGCTCAAGAAGATAATTATTAGCTTTTGTGGGTCCAAAATCCCGTCAGTGGGAAGGAGTGATCATAATTTTGATCAGAGACTAAAATTAGCTCAAAATTAAATGTTCTAAAAAAAATTCATACCTGAACGATTGTATATAGTTTGTCGCCAGGATTCCGTTGCAACTCGTTTCATCAAAATCCAAGTTCTTATGAGTGAGTTATATCTTGTTGTTCGCTTTCCAAAACATGTAAAAAAATGGGTAGAACAGGTACATGGATGATGTAGCAGTCGAGTCAGCAAAAGGGATCTTCAGGAATATTATTCATGTTTCTACCAATGAGGCTATGATAAATGGCATTTTCAGGTTCGCCAGTTTGATCTATGTGGGTGAAATTTCTCTAATATTATTAAGGTAGGAATTTCAATTTTTATTTTAAATATTATATACATATTTATATATAATATATAATATAATATATTCTATGTTTATAACACAATAAAATATATATATATATATATATATATATATATATATATATATATATTAGTTATTAAACATTTGAAATATCATAATCCACATATATATATTAAATGTGTCATCCAAAAGTTACGATCAAGGTTCGATTATAGCTTTGGATTATTTAAAAATTCCAATGGTCCATGTAAACCATGCAAATTCCATTGAATATGTTTGGTTATGTATTAAAATAAGGTTCGTTTATGTGGTAAAATGAAATGGGGTGATGACGGGGTCAGCTTTTGAACCCAGGACCCGTGCCTGACACAGCCACCACTCCACCAACAAACCACTTTTATGAGACTTAACAACCTTATTAACGTGCCATAGTTTGAAGATAATGAGCCATTTAAATGGAGGTACGGAGGGGGCTAGACCCACAGGCTAGCCCCCTCCCCATGTGCCCAAGCACCCGAACTAGGTGCTACAAAAAAAATCAAATGGTGGAATATTAAAACGTGGTTAATTAATGGTAAAGCGTGGTTAAGCCATAATTAACTTCTCATTAGTGCTAAGAGAACTTAACACAAATACATGCTTATATTATTCTATAAGCGTGCTTAACTGCTAATTAACCTGTGTTTGTTCTTGTAGATTTTTAGGGAGTGTGCCAAAATGGCCAGCTTTGCTATTTCTGGAATTTTAACTCGAGTTTTCCCAAAAATAGTGGAGAAAATTGGAGAAAAAATAAATGTGCTTTATCTGGAGCATGTTTCAACCAAATTTCGAAAATGAATACTCAATTTTGACTGTATTTTACCTTCGGAAGCCAATGACACAACTTTTAGAAGCATTTGGATACTTCTAAGTGAAATGTTTCTACAGGGAATTTCCAAGGAGCCTAGGGCCACCAAGTGTTGGAGGCATAGCTAGAGGAGCCAGAGGCCATTCTGAGAGAATGAATAGCGCATTTTGGTTTATTGACATGTTCTGGTAATAGTGAGACAAGTTTCAGGAGCAGATGAATACTTCTACAGGTTTTTATTTTCCACAGGATACCTCAAAGATGCTTAAGGCCACCAGGAGAAGGAATCATGCCCAAGGGAGCCATGGTCCATTTCTAATGATTGTACAGTAAATATGGGGATATTTTGGCGTTCTGAACCCATTAGTACAATCTAAAAAACAAATGGATTTGAGCATCAGGCTGTAAAATAATTTTACCATTTTAATCCTAAAGAGCCTATGATGCAGGAGCATTCAAGCTAGTCAGCAATGTGATAGCATGGTCACATGTTGTGACTAGCAAGGGGTTGAAAGAAAATAATTTAATTAAGTTATTTGTTTAAATATGTGAGAGTGTTTATTGAGGAAAGGGTATAGGTGGCTGAGTGATCCTCCTTGTATGGAGATCAGGCCAAATAGTTGGATTTATTTGGCTAGAATAGAATATGAGAGATTTTAAAAGCTTTATTTAGTGTTAGTTTGGAAAGAGTGGGATTGAAGAGATTTTTTTGGAGAGATTGAAGAGATTTTTCTGGATCAGAATCAGAATTGATTCATGAAACCATGTATTTGTATAAATTGTGTTTACCTTATATAATTGGGGAGAGTGAGATAGATTGAAAGGAAGAGTGTGTGAAGTCAGTTTTTAGAAATTGTAAGGGCCATGAACGTTGAAGATCTGGCCAACAAAAGGTTGTAAGTAATTGTTTTCAGATTATATATATGTTTTGATTGATTGAAAGTATATATATGGATTGGTGTATCGGTCGATTGAATGAAGCTGGAAGGATTAAATTTAATATGGCAATGTTAAATTCATATCTGTGTATATCGACCTGTAGTTTGATTTGATAGAATTGTGAAAAGAGTGCCAGCGAATGTGAAAATCGTGTTGCATAATCCTTGAGTATGAAAGGCGTTAAACTCTGCATAAAAGGAGTATTTTTAATATATTTTAATCTGCAGATTTGTATAAAATTCTGTCAGGCTTGTTGAGAAAGACTTGTGTAGTCGATAGTGGATGGATTTCACTATTACGTAGTGTGCTAAATGCATTATAATTCATTAAAAGCGTTGTAAGAGTGTAAGGGAATCGGATTAATGTATAGTTTAGATGTGCTATTCTGTGGATTGATGTTGCAGTTGTTAATATTGGGAGAAATCGATTAAGTAAACAGACTTAGAAGATGACATGTTGTTGAATCCATTAGATTATATCCAACAATTGTATTTTAATTGTGAAACAGAGTGTTGTCAGATTAAGGAGATCGTTGAATAACATTGACTGAGCATGGAGAAACCTATGAGTATAAAGTTGAATGCAGCAATTAAATGGTAACTACATGGATGTGTGAAAGAATCCGGCATTATCTAAGGAATCGTTGGCGTTGAAAGAATTGGAACTACTGATCGAAGCAGTAGTGGTTTAAATTAGTCAATTGAAGGTTTTTTCTCTGTGTAATTGTTATAATTGGAACAGAATACTTTTCCAAGTCTGTAAGCAGTGTCAGGTGGATCGATGGTAGGTTCTATGTAATCCATGCATTGGACGGTGAAGCAGTCCTATCGTATCATACAAACAACAGAACTGGACGCAAATGTTATAAATCAGTTTTAAAGTTGAATCGGCCGAAAATTCAAATCGGTGTTGTGGAGTCAGATCGGAGCTTTGATCAGTCGGCGTGACATTAGAATATGCCGATCTCCGATTTCCGATGTGAATCAGATCGGAGCTATGAGCAGTCAGCAGGTTTGTCAAATGAGCCTTTGCGATCTCTGACGCGATTGTATCGGATCGGACAATTCTTAATTGACATTTGATAGCCCGGTGTTAGTTCGATAGCGAATTGAAATTCATCTTTTTGGGGATTATTCTGATCCATCTGATTAGATGTGGAGAAATTAAGGTCTGCACAAAGAGTTCTAGCGGAATTTGGCTTCATTTGAATGGTTCGATGAATTGAAGAGCTCGGAATCCTGCGTTGAAGAGGTAAGTCTTGAGACCAGATTGTGTTGAAGAGTAGCAGACTCTATGGTGAGAAGAGGAATCGATTGCCTGAGTCGATTTTGTTTTGTGAATCTCCATACAAGAAAAGAGGAGAAACTGTGTGTAGAAATCGTGTTAGACTGTAATTAAAATTGTGGAAGAAATCTACAACAGCAGAGGAGGCGTAATTCAAAGGGTCGATTCCAAGAAGGCGAAATCCAGAGAATTAAAGGCGGTCCAGAGGATGATATATTGCGAAATTCAAACAGGTAAGTTATATTGGTGTTTTCATAAAGATGATGGGCGCATTGTTTATGGGGATGTGTTGAAATTCCGTGAGTGCAGGTTGGTAAATAAAAATGAGTGAGAAGTTTGCTATTTGAGATTTAAATCCAAAGGCAATGTGTTGAATGTTAATTGGATTGGGAAATGTACGAATTTACCCAGATTGGAATCAACAATTGGGCAGTGATTGAAATACATGTTTAATAGGACAGAGAATTCGAAGATTCTGGGTCATGCAGGTAATCCATGCATCAATTTTTGGTACCAGAGCTAGCTTAACGCTCTGAAAGGATTGTTTTGAGAAACTGAGTTTTAAATTTAGCAGATGTATAATTTCCAGGAAGTGCGTTTGATCAGAATGGAGAAGCAGAGAATGCCCGGGAAGGTCTGATTGCGCAGGTCAGTGGATTTGCTGAAAGATGGAATGAGTTGTACTAGCATCATAGCATATGAGCTATGTAAAGAAAATAGAGCAAGAAGAAATCCCAGATGCGTAAAGGTGACAATACCCGACAGTAAACAAATTTATTGAATGAAGAAGGTAGTGAGCAATGAGAACAACTTCCAACTGAGGTTGGGTAGAAGTTGATGAGGCAGCTCCACAAATGTGATTGTGGATAGGAGATAACAATTCCAACAAGACGAGTGCTGGGTAGAATTGTTAGTCAGTGAAAGGTTCGAGGAAAGAACCAGTAGGTGCCAAAAGGCTAAACTCAGGAAAGTTTGGTGAGGCATGAAGGAGACTTGTTACAGGCGAAATGGAAAAAGTTAGTTGCAGCTCACTAGTGAACAAGGAAAGTTCACCAGAGGAAGGAAAGGAATTGACTATTGATGGTCATGACAGGGGTACAAAGGAAATTCACAGACATAGGGAAAAGAATGCTGAAGTAGTTGGAATCAAAGGAATGAGTAAAGAAGAAAGGGACATAGAATTGGCTGAGATGAAGGCAGAACTCAGTCATTTGGAGAAGCTGGTATTGAAAGGAATTAGGAAAAAATGGAAACAAGGATTTTATGTGGGAAGAAGAGTTAAATGGCCTGTCAGAGAATTGTTTGCTAAGAAATTATTACTTCAAAGAACTGAGAATGAAGAAGTAGAATACATCTGTGAACCAGAGAAAGGACCTCTCCTTGGGAACGAAGACAATGATGACAGTAGAGAAGAAATGATCTATGCATATCAGAACGAGAGGAATGTGTTGAAATCATCTGCACAGACAAGAGGATCTCATATTTTCAGGATTAATTACTTTTTTGAATGTAAATTTGCAGGTAGGCAGCCTAAATAATTTGAACCTGTAGGAGAAGAGGCAAGACAAGCAAGAAAGGAGATGCATAAGAACTTTCAAGACTTCAATTGGTGGAGGAAATTAAAAGGTATGGCTGAATGGTTATGTCTTCTTTTAGTGGAAATTTATTGGATTATATTTGAAGGAATTTTAGCATGGAAAGAAGACCAATGGGAAATGGAAACAGGAAAGGAAACAAATACATTGCAGATTTATGAAGTGAAGAGAAGGAAAGTTGACACCGAGAACTTAGTTGAAGAAGGTAAGCCAAGGAAATCTTTGAAAGATCAAAGTCTTATCAGAGAAGAGGAAGAGGCATTATTGTCTTATTTAAACAAACTGAGTATTGGAAGAAGTTGTGTAGAACAGGAAGGTATTCTACAAACTTATGATGAAGTTATCAAGTATAGTCAAGAAATTGCAGTCCCAGAAGTTTTCTTTGATGAGGAAGAAATCAAAGATGTTGAGGAAGAATTTCTCAATAATTTAGTGAACTATCAGAATAGTTCAGAGGAGCATGAGGAGCTGATCATTAAGGCTTCGAATGAAGAGCCTTGCATTTTTTAAACTGACATGTTGTGTATGTTTTCAGGTTTGGCAGGTGAGGAACAACGATTGGACAATGTGCTTATGCATGTTGATGAAGAAGTGAGATTACTGGAAGAAATGGCTGAAACAGAAAGATATTTTGAGCATGTATTTAATAATTTTGAGAATGATGGTATTGACAGGAAAATTGTTATGATTAAAGGAGCTGAAGATAAACAAATGAAAATTTGTGATGATAATTATAATGAAGTATTTTCAATAGAAAACCAAAATGAAAATATTATGGAAACTTTGGAAGAATGCATGATGATGTTGATAGATGCAGGAGTTCAGAAATTCTATGATTCTAAAGTGAATTATTTTATTGAATCTGTAAACCATGAAGAAGCTCTAGAAAACCAGAATTTTGTTCCTGTTGAAGGAGAAGATAATATAACATCATTTTGTTGCAATAGTATAAGTATAGAGAATGAAAAGATACTTCACAATGATATGCTCCAAGAAATCCTAGCCATTGAACTATTGAATGATAATCTTGTACAACAGACAGATGTCAGTGGAGCTCAGTTAGAGACAAATGATAAGAAGGAAATCAAGAAATTGTGGAAGATGAAATTAGATGAGAACAGGGACAGCAAGAAGGAGAAATTGACCACAGGAATTTGTATCAGCAAGAACAGAGGACAACAGCAAATTAAGATTTGGAAATCTGGAGGAACAGAAGTGACAGTGGCAGAAGAATTAAATCAGCAGCATAATGAAAGTGATGACCAGTTACAAAGTAAAGTTTGGGATACTGGATGGACAGCAGAAGAAACACATGACCAGGAGGTCATGGAAACTTTCAACTTTGGGAGTCTGATGCAGGAGCATTCAGGCTAGTCAGCAATGTGATAGCATGGTCACATGTTGTGACTAGCAAGGGGTTGAAAGAAAATAATTTAATTAAATTATTTGTTTAAATATGTGAGAGTGTTTATTGAGGAAAGGGTATAGGTGGATGAGTGATCCTCCTTCTATGGAGATCAGGCCAAATAGTTGGATTTATTTGGCTAGAATAGAATATGAGAGATTTTAAAAGCTTTATTTAGTGTTAGTTTAGGAAAGAGTGGGATTGAAGAGATTTTTTTGGAGAGATTGAAGAGATTTTTCTGGTTCAGAATCAGAATTGATTCATGAAACCATGTATTTGTATAAATTGTGTTTACCTTATATAATTGGAAAGAGTGAGATAGATTGAAAAAAAAGAGTGTGTGAAGTCAGTTTTTAGAAATTGTAAGGGCCATGAACGTTGAAGATCTGGCCAACAAAAGGTTGTAAGTCATTGTTTTCAGATTATATATATGTTTTGATTGATTGATAGTATATATATGGATTGGTGTATCGGTCGATTGAATGAAGCTGGAAGGATTAAATTTAATATGGCAATGTTAAATTCATATCTGTGTATATCGACCTGTAGTTTGATTTGATAGAATTGTGAAAAGAGTGCCAGTGAATGTGAAAATCGTGTTGCATAATCCTTGAGTATGAAAGGCGTTAAACTCTACATAAAAGGAGTATTTTTAATATATTTTAATCTTCATATTGGTATAAAATTCTATCAGGCTTGTTGAGAAAGACTTGTGTAGTCGATAGTGGATGGATTTCACTATTACGTAGTGTGCTAAATGCATTATAATTCATTAAAAGCGCTGTAAGAGTGTAAGGGAATCGGATTAATGTATAGTTTGGATGTGCTATTCTGTGGATTGATGTTGCAGTTGTTAATATTGGGAGAAATCGATTAAGTAAATCGACTTAGAAGATGACATGTTGTTGAATCCATTAGATTATATCCAACAACTGTATTTTAATTGTGAAACAGAGTGTTGTCAGATTAAGGAGATCGTTGAATAGCATTGACTGAGCATGGAGAAACCTCTGAGTATAAAGTTGAATGCAGCAATTAAATGGTAACTACATGGATGTGTGAAAGAATCTGGCATTATCTAAGGAATCGTTGGCGTTGAAAGAATTGGAACTACTGATCGAAGCAGTAGTGGTTTAAATCAGTCAATTGAAGGTTTGTTCTCTGCGTAATTGTTATAATTGGAACAGAATACTTTTCCGAGTCTGTAAGCAGTGTTAGGTGGATCGATGGTAGGTTCTGTGTAATCCATGCATTGGACGATGAAGCAGTCCTATCGTATCATACAAACAACAGAACTGGACGCAAATGTTATAAATCAGTTTTAAAGTTGAATCGGCCGAAAATTCAAATCGGTGTTGTGGAGTCGGATCGGAGCTTTGATCAGTCGGCATGACATTAGAATATGCCGATCTCCGATTTTCGATGTGAATCGGATCGGAGCTATGAGCAGTCAGCAGGTTTGTCAATTGAGCCTTTGCGATCTCCGACGCGATTGTATCGGATCGGACAATTCTTAATTGACATTTGATAGCTCGGTGTTAGTTCGATAGCGAATTGAAATTCATCTGTTTGGGGATTGTTCCGATCCATCCGATCAGATGTGGAGAAATTAAGGTCTGCACAAAGAGTTCTAGCAGAATTTGGCTTCATTTGAATGGTTCAATGAATTGAAGAGCTCGGAATCCTGCGTTGAAGAGGTAAGTCTTGAGATCAGATTGTGTTGAAGAGTAGCAGACTCTGTGGTGAGAAGAGGAATCGATTGCCTGAGTCGATTTTGTTTTGTGAATCTCCATACAAGAAAAGAGGAGAAACTGTGTGTAGAAATCGTGTTAGACTGTAATTAAAATTGTGGAAGAAATCTACAACAGTAGAGGATGCGTAATTCAAAGGGTCGATTCCAAGAAGGCGAAATCCGGAGAATTAAAGGCGGTCCAGAGGATGATATATTGCAAAATTCGAATAGGTAAGTTATATTGGTGTTTTCATAAAGATGATGGGTGCATTGTTTATGGGGATGTGTTGAAATTCCGTGAGTGCAGGTTGGTAAATAAAAATGAGTGAGAAGTTTACTATTTGAGATTTAAATCCAAAGGCAATGTGTTGAATGTTAATTGGATTGGGAAATGTACGAATTTACCCATATTGGAATCAACAATTGGGCAGTGATTGAAATACATGTTTAATAGGACAGAGAATTCGAAGATTCTGGGTCATGCAGGTAATCCATGCATCAGCCTAGTCCATTGATGGAGGCTCAAGGAGACGTAGCCCAAGTGTTGAGGGTGAACTCCTTTATTATTATCTTTTTGTGATCTGTTGGTTATTTTTATACAAATTATGTTTTTTTTTTCATGCCTTTAATCAACTAAAATAATTGTTAAATTTCTCACACATAAAGCACTTGAAAAACACATAAACTTGACACAAGAATTATGTTGCACAATTGGATGTATAAGTACGATCCTTAAGTTGTTTAAATGGAACTTAAGGTGGTTTTACAACAAAAAAATTCAGCCACCTATTTTAGATAACTTATTTTTTCCTAATTGAACTTCACTCACTCCCAATAGACCACCTAGATAAATAGAGTTGGATCCAGGGAAGTTTCCCATAAACCAATGATAGGGTTCAATTCACCATAAATATTTGAAAATACATATAGGTTCGACTACTTCCAACCTCACTTCCTTTGATAGAAATTTTGAACCCAAGGAGAATACCACAACCAAGATACTTTATGTTATCACCTCATATTTTATTCAATTTGAAATACATATTTCTTCTCTAATTCCTATAACAAGGAGCTACAATTACATTGTTCAAGTATTCACTCCATTGTCCCCTTAATTCTAAGTTTAGGATAAGAAAAAACAAATTGTTTCTCTTTGATGCCTATAACAAGGAGTTGTGATCCCCAGATGTGGGTGATATATGATATCTTGGGAGTACACGGGACGGCCATATGTTCTACCACATGGCACACCCATGTGAAGAGGCCTGGGGAAACCTAGCGCCATAACTTCCCGCATTGGTTGGGCTTTAAAGCCCCATGCGCCACCCACTGCTCGACATACTCTGCGTTACTAGTATTTAATCTCCTCAGCGCTATGACACTCGTCATTATTGCTTCTCCCTTGGCTCCCTGGCCCGCTCTACATACCTTCCCTGTGCTAGTGTGGTGTTTGCACCCCTCGGCTCTATGGCATCGATTCTGGTTCTTGCCTCTTGTTTGGTCTCCATCTAACTTCCGAGCTTCGATACTGAGTCCTACCTCTTTCTTTGTCTCCGCAAAGATGCCGCAACACCAAAGGCAACACTACAGAATGGCGGGGGCCAGAGGCAATCCTTCGCGTCCCCCTCTGCCAATGGCTCTCCATCTGGATTTGAACTCACCTGCAGACCGGGACATGGCGGCTCCGGCTCCCTCCTTTCCAATTCTTGCTTTTGCTCCTGCTATGTTTTCTGATCCTCCCATCTCTCCCCAACTCGCCCCTGGATCCTTCACCTCACCTTCCTCTTCCCGTGGTGAGAAATGGGCCTGTAAATCCAGCATTGACATCACTCCAACCTTTCCCCCCCGCAAGTTAAAAGTGTTGCCTATACAGCCGGCCTCAAGTTCTGCTTCTAAAGACAGTGATGGTGAACCCAAAGAGGAGTTGAAGCTCCCGGGTCTGCTCCATATGGGCTCCCCCACGTCAAAGGAGGAGAGCACCTTGATGGCTACTCAGAAAAACTTGGCTTTCATGCAGATTGGAGCAGCTCAGGACACTCTGGTTGAACGTCTTGGGCATCCTTCTTCTCCGTTGCGACTGCTTATGGATGAGGACCTGGGCTCAAGCGCTCTTGAATATGGCTACATATGTAGGATCATGGAGGATTCGCCTCCCCCCAGCGACCAGAATGAAGACTCGCCTTAGAATTCAGCTTTCGAACTCCATCAATCTCTGGTTTTTTTGCTATCTTTTCTTAGACTCATTTATATACTTTTATGTTGTTATGAAGGTTGGTTTCCCATTATGGGCAGCCTTTCATGGTTGGACTCAAGAAGCTAGTCTTCCCTTTCGGGTCAGCCATGTTTTGGACAGTAATACTCTGTCGATTCCCTTAGCTTTGGATTTATCCAAGCCTGAGGATGCGAATTTTATCTCTTTTTTGAATGCTTAATAGAAATAGTTTAACTTAGAACCAAAAAAACAAGGAGTTGTGATTATAAGATTCAGGGATTCTAACCAAGCATTCCACTACATCTATGATTTCGAATCTAGAATAAGAAAATATGCAACCATTTCTAAACATACTAGAATAGCTTTGAAATTATCGCCACTTGAACCCCATTGATCACATAGAGAAATTTCCTCATGTCCTCATCAAAGTGGTTGACCAGATCTACGCAATGCTATATTTTTAAATTCCATTCCAATTATCCATCCCCCATCTAAATCCGTAGGGAACCACCCTTCAAATCACTGATTTTTAAACAATGTATGAAGAGAATTCTCTAAAGCTACTCTCTCTTATGACATCATGCTGACAATTTTCACCTCACCAAACCCAAGCTTCATTACCTTCTACACAAAATTTTCCTTGTATGACCCACAATGTTGAAATAAGCCAAATATCTCTTCCCTGTCTCCATATTACTTCAGATGAACATGAGGTCAAGGATAAGCCTCTCATCCTATTGTTTCATAAATGTTTGCATGTTAATGAAATCAATCTTGTTCCATTTGGAACCTCCAAATTTTAAAATGATTCCTCTTTCCCCTAATAATCAACTTCATGGAATACAACAAAATGAAGAGCCACCACTTAACTTCAATTCACCCATGGCTAATGTTGCACCTACATTGGCTACGGAGTCAACCAAATGATTATGATGTCCTAAAATATGATTAATTTTGTACTGGTCCAATTCTTTGGGTCCATCCATGATTTTTTTGACAAATTCTTTTAAATTCAACTTTTTAAGAGGTCTAGATTAAACTTTGGATAATTACATGGGAGTGGCCAATGATATAAATATTTTTAATCTTCCTTTATTTAGCTAGCATCAAACCCTAGAGAAAGATGTAGGCTACTACTTGATTATTCTCTTCCCTAATCCCCATGAGAAAGTTCTATTGTTTTATCCCCTCTTGCTCTTCCCACGCTTTATTATGATCTAAGTTTTCTAAATAAAAAGTTTCAAAATAATTATAATATGGTGTTCCCATATCATTGTTTTAAGTATTAATTTTTCTAATATTTTAATACTAACAATATAATAATTTATTTTATCAAATTAATTAAAATCACCTAATACATATTTAATAATTTAAATTAATACATTGTAAATTCAAATATAATTTATATTATAATAATTATTAATTATTTAACTTGCGCTACCCTAATGCACATAGTGCTACCCTTCATCCATGGTTGACTATCTTATTATAAGAACTTTTTTTTAATAATTAAATTAACAAACAATTTAAATTAATATATTTTTTATTTTTCAATATTTTATTAATATTTTTTTCATCTCATCTCATCTTTTTCTTTTTATATCAGGAAGGAAAGCAATATAACTTACTTAAGAGATTGCAGATTTTGAAATATACCATACTTGTAATTTTACCATCACGTTCACGTTCATATTCAGACATGTAGGTGGTAGTAATAACATTTTGTGAGAAAAGTCTCAGCAAAAGGCGAGATGATGATGATGATATCCATGTGTTAAGATTTTCAACAAATTTAATACATACAAATAAATGAAAAACCGACGATATAGTAACTTGTTCGCGGCTGATGCAATGTGCTGAACATCATTACGCGAAGACTATTTTTATGTGTCCCCGTCACCTTTCGGAAGTATTATGTAATGTGTTTATATTTTGAGCTTTCCAACGAACTACATCATATAATTTCCTCAAAAGTTTTATGTGGAATCAAATTCATGTCTGCCACAGCACCCCACCTATATATATATATATCATGACGCTACACCCGAATATTTGCAATATTTCATTCAGAATAAATACTAGTAATGTGCAAAACAGAAGGAATAGTATATTGTATGAGAATGAATATGAACAGATTTATCTTAATTTGTTTGTTTATTATGAACGTCCCTACACGCTATGGTTTAGGGGAACCGGGTTTCGACAGTCACCTGATAAATTATATTAATCGTAATGCGCAATCGAGTGGAAACTATAATCATTACTGACCATATACAGCGAAAAAGGTGGCACGTCGGCAATTTGATTTAGAAATGAAAAAGTGTATGGGAATATGAATATATATATGGTAATGCAACCATCGGATTCATTCATTCATAAACGAGGAAGAGAATTGACAAAGACGGCCCACAGCTATGCCTGCCACAGCCATCATAATCAACTTTACAACTACGGAATTGACAAACTAAAATGCATGACTGTGACCTCACTTATAATGCCGGTTCATTGTTGGGTATATAAACTACTCATAGGGTATTCTATTCAATGCAGAATGTGCTGCACCGTGCTTCAAATAAATATGCATATTATTTTAAGTAGTTGGTTAGATAAAAGATGGCAAAATCTTTTCATTGTGCTTCTGCCATACCACCTAAACAAACAAATTAATAAATTTCTGCTTTGGAGTGGAAATACAATTATTTTGACAAATTAACCATCTTTAATCGAAATCAAATATAACCCAAAATAGTTAACCATATATAGTTGACCATATTAAACCACAATATAGTATGGTCAATATCTCAAGTGCACTAAAATATTTATGATAATTTAGTATGGTCAATATATCAATTATACTAAAATATTTAAGATAATTTGCTATATATTTTAATAAAAGGTTTATAAGCCATATTATGGTAAGTATTGTAATTTCATATCTCATCCTAAAATGTACTTATGAGACCATTTTATATGATTTTCAGTTTCTTTTAATTGCTCCAAGGAATTGGTTTAAATTCAATTAGATATCATTACAACTTTTACGTGAGTATTAATAGTTAGCAAACTAGCACTTAGCAAGAAATTTATTATTTAATAAAGTTTAAGATCTTAAAATATATTAAAATACAAACCTTTATTAAAAATAATTCACATTTCTAACCAAATTTATTAAATGAATTTTGTATTATTAATTTAATTTATTAAATTATAAGAAAATATAATATTTAATAACATCCAACTTGCTCCTTAATGTAAAATGAGCTAAACTAGATAGAGGATGCATTTTGCCTCATTGGGGAGAACCTAGGACAGTACCTCGACTATGATACATCATATTTGGAGACAGGCATAATGTTTTATGCAAGGGTGTTGGTTTATCTTGATACGAGGGAGGGTTTGGTGGCAAGTCTTATCTTGCACTATAGGGGATATTTCCGCAACTAGATATTGTATTATGAAGGTGTCTCATTCATATTTCATCGTTGTCATGAAGTTGGGCATGTGTATAAGGATTTCCCATTGACTCACAAGGAGGACTCGGGTAATGGCAGACACAAGGATGGTAATCATACCTTGGGGGGATCGGTGCCAGTAAAGAGTAGTGACCCTCATAAATCCTCACTGCATAGTCTAACATCGAATGCAAGAGATAGGCTCGCCAATGGAGCAATATAGGGGCATTTGGTATCTCATCTGCACATAAGTGAGGAAGGATCGAGGTCGGTACATTCTACACCTTCTTGTCTTTCGGGTACTCCTAGCTCCCCCCCACCTTACTTGTATGAGTGCATCTATCCTTTTTGCATGTCTTCCCATTACAAATGCTTCATATAATATTGGGTTTTTTTGTTCCATCTCATAATTTGGGGGTCTTATATTGCCTTTTTAGCACCATACATGTATGTTTCTCGACACCATATTCATGTATCCTCTCCTATTGGCGACTCTTTGGGGTCAGCCATTAGACATAGATATAATATATGATCACTGTAAAAACCATCTACTCGATCTATAACCTCATCTGACCTTGTGATAGGGTTAGGCCCCCTCTCTCCATCTAGGGTTCCAAAAATCCTACGTGGGCCACAATCACACATTTCCAAAGTCATGAATAGAGATTGTCTAGACATCACTACAAGGAAAATAATCTCTAGCGGAGGTTATAAAGGAGGTTTTTAGTGTTATGAAATTGGCCAAAACTATCAAAAAAATATTTTCTACAACATCTGTTTTTGGTAATATTGGTTTTGACGAAGCTTCTAACATAAATTCGACATAACTAAAAAAAATTGGGCGACCGAAGGTTTTTACAGATGTTTTGTTCATCGATGCGTGCATCATGTGTGAACACACCAGTGCATTTTAACCTGTACACGCCGGTATTGTAAATATACCAAGCAGCAGGATGGAAAACAAATTTTAGAAGCCCAGGGGCATTTATTAATGTCCCGATGTGTGTCACCCACAAATACATACCATGCTGATAGAAGGTGCATGCACTAGCGTCGTTAAGGTGTAAAAATGCACCGGGTCGTTAAGGTGTTAAAACAGACCGGGTCATTAAGTTATAAAAAAGCACCAGTGCATTAAAGGCAAACCATACCAGTGCATGCAATGCCTATCCACCCACCCAGGTGGTAGTCATCGATAAAGCGCACTGGGCATTCTAATTGGTATTGTTATTTGGCGTGGTGCCCATAGTTCGTAGAAATGCGCCAGTGTGCAATATCACACAAATGCACCCGTGCACAGTAACTAACATGCACCGGTGTTCATTTTCTATTTTTTAGAAACATCGACCTTTGACAGTGCAATTATTGTGATTTTTAAAAACTCATTATTCATTAAAATTTGGCACATATCTTATAACAATATTCATATCAATTAAATTTTTGTTATTCCATTTGAATGTGATGTTTGGATGAATTTGTTATATCATATCATCAAATTTCGCATCTCTTCATCACAATATTTAATCATCCATATATTTAATCAGTGATGTAACATTTCACACTGACAATGGAGAACGCAATAGAATAAATTAGAATTTTTTTTATTATATATATATATATATATATATATATATATATATATATGAATAAGACATTATTTGTCATACAAAATGGGACAGTTATTGGTATCCCTTTATCTTTCAGTTGGGACACTATGTCCATTACATTAAAAAAAATGTCTGATTTCACAGACAAATATTTCAAAAAATGCAACACCTTGCTTTGATATCTAAACATATTGATCATCATTCTTCGTTGGAACTATTGTCACTGCTCGAGCTACTTTCATAACAAGTTATCTGGAGGAATGTTTTTTTATTGGGGAGTTTATATTTATTGGTGAGACTAATGTAAATTGGTGAGAATAATGAGTTAATATTTATTGGTGAGAATAATGTAAATTACAATATTAAATAATATACATTAATGTAAATCGAAAAGAAATGTACCATATAAAGAATTGACTCGTGAACTATACACATTCTTTCAAAACCAAATTCCATGCCATGTTTCAATAATTCATTTGTTGGTGCAATTCCATACTTTGTTTCCTGTAATTTTTATACCCCATAACAAATCATAGGTTTAATATAAAAGTTTTTTTTGTTCTATTAATTATAGATGAAGCTAAGTAAAACAAGATAGATGCTCACAAATTCCACAATTAATTTCCGATACGCCAACATATACTGAAAACCCATACTTAACTCAATGTCAATCAATTATTCTGATGGTTCTTCTTTAAATGTTAGCACTTGTTTGAAGACATTCAATGATGACTGTTGTAAAACAACTTAAAATATACAAAAATGAAATCTAGTTAAGTTGCTATAAGGAAGTAACAATTACTCAAAAACATATATATCAACCCTTTTCTTCATTGTCGTCTTGTTTTATGTGTTGAAGGGGTTCCATTTTCTTTTCTTTTTTGCAAGAAAATAGTAAAAAATTAATATCTAATGCTAAATTATTTATTTATTGTACCTAATCAACAAATTCAATGATTACATATTACACTTGAAGCATGTTGTTTTTGAGATGGCTCCTCATGCAATGGAATTATGTCCATTTCTTTAACCATCTCCTTGTATACCTTTTTGGACATTCATACTGACATATTTCTGATATCAGCATGTTTATCCTTCGATATTTTCATAATCTTCCTGAAAATGTAACATGACAATAAACTATTTAATTTTTGTATTGATATATGAAAACTAAATATAAAAAAATGATATTTATAAATGATTGCTTTATATTAATATATACATGTAATTCTAGAAAAACATTTAAAGGAATATTACTTTTTCAATCCTTCTCTTTTGTTGCTGTTCGTTTTTAATATTAAAAGTCTCACATGTCTCATTGAAAAATTCTCTGGAAACTTTTGTTGTGGTTTAAATAAAATTTGGTTCTTGGAATCATTGGTTTGATTTTTTTATTGTAAGTGGAAAGAACGTCTATACATTCATTCCACTAGATCCCTTAAAGTTTTGTAAAATATTTAAAGGAGCAATTCATTTTCATTTGAATGTTCTATGTTTTTTTCTTTTCTTAGAAAAACATTCCTTTTCTTCGTTGTTGGTCCATACAAAAAATTAAATATATCTGAATTAATAGATTGTTTGAAACATGGTATCTAATATTTTAATTATATTATTAATGAACATTCAAAAAAGAAACCCATATTGGATCGATAGTATTTTTTCATTCACCTGATTCATCCTTCTACAATTTTTCCATCAATGTTTTACGCTCTTCTGGTCTTATATCATAAATAATCTTATCAAGCTTCGTCATTCTATGGCTTTGTGTGTTACACACTAAACAATAAATATTATTTAAACTTACATATCATTCAAAAATAATAATTTTTCTAAAGAATTTACAAATAAATTCCCTTTTTTTCTTTTTTGGATTTGCTATCAGTATTTTCGTTACTTGAAATCTTGTTAGCCATTTCTTTATCCATATAAAACCTATACCATTCGTTAATATATTTTATAAATAAATCACATACTTTTCAGGTAAAACAAAAATCAAGAAAACAGTGTGACTTTCGCAACTTACGCACCGAACGCTATGGTAGGTTTTTATAAACGCACCACAAATATAGTAGAAACATCGTATCAGGCTCTTTGTCAACAAGGAGACCTTGTGTTTATGTTAATTCCGAAGCATCGATTAACATAAACATAAATTAATAAAAAAATGTTTTTATCAAACAATGTTTTATGTCAATACGTGCCTGGTATGCTATAATACAATCGTGCACTGGTGTGTTATTTTAAACAATGGTGCGTTATTTTAAACAATGTGCACCAATTAACAAAATTTGTTTTCTAAAAAATCGTGCAAGGTCTGACAAGGATTATGATCTGACTCTGCAAGTTGTCTCGTGGGTTAGATGTCATATGCCTATATATATAGTAATACAAACTATGTAAATCTAAAATGAAAATCCCTAATTGTGAAGAAGCAAGGGTTTAACGTAAGAATGGATCTTTTTGTTTTTGTTTTTTCTAAATTTTAATTAAATGTAAATAGGAATAGATATTGTAAATGAATTTATTAGTAAAATGCACAGTTAAATTTAACATTTTTACTATGCATGTATTAAATGTAACATAAACTGTAAAAAAACAATTAATATAGTAAAATTTAACAAATTTACTATACTACAGGTTTTTTGTGTGAATCACCAGATGTTTGAAATTTAGATTCTCTAAATAGTGCCATTGTTCAAAAGTAATTTGTTGCTCCACAATGTTCTCATGCTCTCTTGTTCCAGGTATGTCTCTTGTGCAAATCAGTCCCTGAAATTTTTGCAAAAATAATGAAATAATGAAGATCATGCATGTCCAAATTATTGTATTCTATATAGAGGAGAATATGCAGACAAAGAGATATGTCCAAAATTTTGGCATGACAAGTATGATAAATAAAAAAATAAGGGTAAGTCATGTGGTCTTGGTTTTAAGATATTGAGGCACATGCCTATAATCCCAAGGATTCAAAGGCTCTTTCGTTGCAAATAATTAGCTATTTTGTAGGGATGGCATGCCTCACATAGAAGTGAGTTAGTAGTTATGGGAATCCCAATAGATTCAATATCCATGAAGCATATAGAGGATACATGGCCCAAAAAATTCAAGGGTGAAGTACGAAGTCTACGACTCAGCATAACCATGGATGACGTCAACCCATATTCCCTCCAAAACACCAACTATTATCTTTGCCCTATAGTAGTGATCAATAAAAATTGCCCCCATGGTTGTTCGTGAAGAATGAACATCTTATGTTGGCTCTTATAGTCCCTGGTAGAAGATAAGTGAAGAATATGGATGTCTACTTACAACCACTGGTAGATGAATTGAAGGAATTATGTGATGCGATAAATGCATACGATGTATCAAGACCCATCACAACATAGAGGAGTTTTACGTTGTATGGCATATGTGCTTACACGACACATGATTATCCAAGATTAGGAGTTTTCTCTGGTAAATTACATGTTTATTGATTTGTTTATATACGTAACAATATTCTTTTGCATATTAATTATTTAATTCATTGTAATTATTTTGATCCTCGTGATATTTTTTAACATTGCATGCATATTGTATAAAATAATTTCACATTTCTTGTAACAAAAGGGTACTTTGCATGTAAATTTTGTGGATTTTCTTTGAAAGCTAGAGGGTTGAACGACCTACGAAAGCCATTGTATGACTTCTCCAGGATATTCCTCCCAAAGAACACCCTTAGAGAAGAGAAACATCCACTTTCAATGGTAAATGAGAGAGAACCCAAAGGCTTTCAATAACAACACCAGCTAAATGGATTAGAGAATATGATAGAGAGAAGGAGAAGGAGTTCATAGAAATTTTTGATTCAAATGGGGAGCCTATGTTTGATGATCCAAAATTCTTTAAAACCTATGTTGAGAAATTTCCCATTGGGATGAAAAGGAAATCTATCTTTTATAACCTCCCATATTGGGAACATCTTAAGATTACCCACTTATTTGATCCCATGAATATATTTAAAAATGATTCATCTTCTTTATGGAGGCACATATCATCAAAACAAAGTGACACATTGGTTGTTAGGAAAGATCTTATTACTTCAAAAACTAAAAATAAAAATTGGCCAAGACAATTAGAATGTACAAGATTAGAGGTTGGTTCTTCTAATTGGTATTTCAAAGAAGGTGATGTCCCATGGATTTTAAAAAAAAAAAAAATTATATTTCTTTGGCAAAGGAAGCTATAATGGGTGTGAGGGTGCCATCTTCATATGGGTATTCACTATAGCGTTGCTTCACCGTGGAAGACCATTTTTCGGGGTTGAAATTGCATGACCATTTGAATCTTATAAGAGTGTGTATAATGTCAAAAGAGTGAATTTATTATTTTTTATATTAATAAATTTTATCCCATGCAGGGATCATAAAACATAGTTGATCTTGTATCTTATTACATATGTTTATAGCTTTGCAGTGTCATTATCCTTTGTTCATGCGCAGGTGTGTGAGAACATGACCTCCCCCAAGACCTAGGATGTGCCATATCTAAATTATCTGCATTTGTATGTTGGATCACGTCAAATGAGATTCATGTGGCTAGCATTCCACGGTGGCGTCAAGAGATAATTGAGATTGTTTGTATGTATGAAAAGGAAATTCAGACGAGTTTCATGGACTTGTAGGTTCATGTTCTTATCCACCTAGTAGATGAGGTTGAATTAGTTGGGGTGGTTTCTTGTCGTTGGATGTTCTTCTTAGAGAGGTACATGAAGAAGTTGAAAGTTTTTGTTTGACAAAGGGAAAAACCCGAGGGGTATATGGAAAACGGGTACACATCGTAGGAGTCTTTCTATTATGCTAGTGAGTAAATCACTCATATCGACAACAAAGTAGGTGCAATGATTTGGGACAATGAAAGGGGTTAAGATAAAAGAGAAGGGGAGCTTCTCCAAACCAATGGAAAAAGGCACTTGATAAAGAGTAAGAGACCTATAATTTTTCAAATTTACACAAACTGAATATTCATGTTTAACATCGATATAATGTATATTTTGATCTCATATGTACCATATGTTGGTTTGATTTCATGAGCGAATGCAAAAATTGAAGCAATCAATAAATCCATTCTTTACAATTCTGAAGTGACACAACCATGGGTCGCATTGTACGAACAAAAGAGGATGAAATGGGATAGTGACAGGAAGTAATAGACGATTGAATGGTAGAAGTGTGCCTTATCTCTATCATTTAAAATAAAATTCCAATGATATGCCCCAGTAGTTGGGTTGTTGACCAAGTCAGAGAGAAATACAATGCAACCAATCATTACCCACGTGCCGAAGAGGATGCGCTAAACGTAGGGATTGGGTGTAGAAACTATGTAATAATCTATTTATGTGCATTTTAAACTTAATAATGCACCTTTTAAATGTAACATCTATATTTTATATTTTAACAGTTAGGTTGTTAGAAACATGACACTATGATTTTTTAACTTTTTTATAGGTGCATTTGTTCCCATCTATGTGGGAATATGGACACCATTTTTTCACAGAAACGTCGATGATGGACACATGACACAAGACTATGGAGTGGAAGTCGAGTTCGATTAGTGTATTCGAGCTAGCCATCATGATCAAACCCTAGTATGAGGGACGCTAGGTTATGCCAGAAAGATACAAGAGATCATTGAAGTAGACTTCACTTCTTTCCAATGTGTTATTTTTAGGTGCAAGTGGTCGGAAACCTTTGATCGGAATAACGTAAAGGAATATTTCGATAGTAGGCTGATATGTATCAACTCTAGAAATATGTGGGATGAAGCTAAGAAGCCTTATGTTTTCCCCAAACATTGCAACTAGTTGTTTTTTCACCTAGATGTATTGGATATGGATTAGTGGTTCGTATTGAGAAATAATCCTATATAAAAACATATTTTTGAGAAAAATAGTGTTATCATGCTAAGTGAGCTCGAAGACAAAGAGGGTGATCATGAGAACAAAGAGTGATATGGTACACATGTTATTTCATCATTTATACTATTTAAGATGGGGTTGTATAAAGAAGAGGACTTAATCTTATAGTTAAGACTCTCTTTTTTCAAAATATTATAATATTTATTTTGAATTAATTGGTTTGCATTGTGTTAATGTTAAAATCATTTTACTTTATAATATGCAATTATGTTGATCTTGAAAACAATGCACTATATCAAGTTATTCTTTTTATTTCAATTCCTAAAATAATATAACTACTTGATTTCTTTAAATGGTTTTTCACTATATCAATACATAAATAAATGCACCCTATGTGTGTGTGTGTGTGTGTGTGTGTGATCTTTTCCAAATTAAAGAAAATGTATTAATGTATAATGTTATTTTTTGTATGTAAGATCATAATAAAATAATGATAATTCTGAAGATGAATTTATTTGCATTATTTTCCAAACTTTATTATGTTACAAAAATTCATATTATTCTAGATTTATTATTTTACAAATATTTATATTCATACAAATTTACAATTTTACAATTTTACAGTTATGGTAATTTAACAATATGTATGGTATAAATTTTACTTACGGTAGTTATGGTTCAAAATTGACAATTAATTTATAATTTTACAATTTTACAGATTTTACAAATTTACAAATTTTACAATTTTAATAAAATTGAATCATGACAATACATACAATTACAATTACAATTTTACAATTTCACAAAACAATTACAATTTACAATTTTACTATTACATATTTACAATTACGATCACGATGCATACACTTACAATTTTACAATTTTACAATTTTAGAACTTTTATAATTTTAATAAAATTGAATCATGAAAATACATGAGGAGGAAGAAGTGGAGTACTAGAATGATGATCACTCCCATTGTGATCACGATCATTTGATGATATGCTCTGTCACGCATCTCCATATGCTTATCCCTTCTAGCCACCAGTAGCCTGGAAGCTCCAACAATATGATGCATAAGGGTGATCACATCGCGAGGCATGTCTCTCCAAAGCTCTGTGAGCCTAAGATCAACATGGATCTCTCTGATCGTAGCAGGGAAGACTCCCTCATAAACCAGGAGTCGACAGATTAGGTAACTCAACACCATCCTGAATCGGATGTTCGCCCTACGTCGCATCCCTGCGAGTATCTGCACCCGAGGATCTAGTCTGTGACCCTGATCCGCGACCTCCGCCATATCCTCATCATGATCTACATGATCATCTAGTGGGGGTGGAATCATGTCCCCAACGAATATGCCAATATCTACAAAATATATAGTACACAAAAATAATTATAAAATTTCATTAAACAATTTAATAAAACAAGTAGTTAAAGAATGTGTTAGAAGAAATTTTATTCTAATTAATTAATTAAGACAATAAAATGAAACTATATTAGTTTAAATAAAACACTAATATTACCTGTAGCATCTGGTGGCTCATCCTATGTGAAGAGGATTTTGGTACACCCTTGCGAATCCAAACCCATGTACGGACATGACACCATCACGAACATGTGATCATCAACATTTGCTAGCAGCTTCAGTGCATCACTAGATATCCTATCCAGATAGTCATACGGGCCCCTCTTAGGAATCATTTGGCCCCTCATCTGTATCTATACATGTAACATTGGCCTATGAGGCTACTGGGTAAAATTAGGCCTCGTCTCCGGAAACCTGTCAAAAAATTAAAATAACTCTAAAGAAAAAGGGAAGGTCAACCTCCCACATGCCTAAGAATGAAATCTATATAATGCTATACAAAACTACTGCAAAAAAATGGGAGACCATCTCACAAGTCGTGGTATCTAGAATAAAAAATCAACATAAAATAAAAGAGGGAAAATAATCACTGCCCATCACTAGTATAATGTGCAATGGTCATCAGTAGTAGTGTGATGCCCCTCACCTCCTCTGGACCAAACGAAGCAATTTGTAACTGACCATCGAACACCTGAAAATCTGTAGGAGAAAGTATATCATCCCTAATGTATCTCTGGGAGTATGTTAACTGACTCCCTGCTGCATAACTTATGGGGACATCTAGGAACTGAGGAAAATCCTACCCTCTCCTATATAGGCCAATAATAAAATAGATTTCCTCCTCAGTGGGCTCGTACCACTGGCCAGGACTATCCCGGAAAGCCTATCGTTGGGCATCCCACCTGTAGATCAATTGTCCCAATAACTCATTGTGCCCCTTCAGGGATGTAACCTCCTCGTAGAGCTTAAGGAGGCCTACCTCCCTTAAGATCAACTGTGTGGTTCCGTAATAGGGTGAGCGTAAGAAATTCTCTCCCTCTCACGTGCCTCCCACTACTTAATCATGTTATAATAGTCCTCCATATGATTTTGTTGTTCCCTTTGCTCTCTCTGTAGACGTTACTGAATGATTCACATATTAAATACATTTTTTTTATGAAATGACAAATGTATTTACATATATATATGTATATATATATATATATATATATATATAATTTTTATTGAAAAAAAAACATTCAGTGCGCTCAAAGAAAAAGTCACACACCGCTATTGATGCGTACCTATTTTATCACACACCGGCCATAGTGTGCATGAAAAAAATTCACACACCGCGCAAACCGAAAATATTTTTTGTGTTGTGCGCTGACCAAACTATCCACCCCAGGGCGGTTAGTTTGGTCAAAGCACCACCCGATAGCCGTACATAATTCCCGGTGCAGTCTGGTAAATGACCGCACCGCTGTACAACTGTACATAGTGTGTTATTTTTAAAAATTTTATATGGTCGGTGTAGCCGACAACTGACAAGTACCGCACTATTTCAGTGTTAGAGCGGTGCTCGTTTTATTGGTACTGCACCAGAGCTCAGTGCAGTTTCCGTTAACACTGTTCGTGGTGCGGCCTATAAATTTACAGCCGGTACCATGAACGGTGCGAGCCGAAAATCTTGAACGCACCACGCATAATTTTTTTATTTTTTTTAGATGGTAAATTTTAAGTGAATTTGAGAAACTATTCTGCTAAAAGGTTAAGTTATTGAGAAACAAGTAGATTACATGCACATTTGTGCGTCAAGGAGGCATCTTTGCTGAGGAATAATAAAAAACAAAATTTCCCACCATTTTCGAAAATTCAAACTCTAAAGAGTGAGAAATGGATCAAATCAAGACAAAAAATGGGAGCACCAATGGTAGGGCACCTCAAGGAAGAAAAAAACACACCGGTGCTTGAGAGATCTAGAGAAATGAACAAGTAAAAATGAATTTTTTTATGGCCGGTAATTTTTTTTAAAATTAACCCTTTTTTGGTGTGCTAGATTACTTAGATGCACCGGGTTAATTTTTACGGTGAGTACAGTGCCTCGGTGTGCCATTTGATAGTATGCATCGGTGCACTGGATTACTAAGACACACCGGGCCAGTTTGTATGGAGAGCATAGTGTCTCGGTGTGCCATTTGGTAGTATGCACCGGTGAGCTTTATATAAAATGCATCGGTGTGTGTTATGATTAGTAACGCACCGCAAAAACCTCCACCCGCCAACCTCCTCTAGTGACCTCCACTAGAAACGAATATCTGGCCTGTTTTTATAAGGGATTCCTCAAAAACATCCGCTAGAGGGTATTTCCTTGTAGTGCATTGTTCTTGGGAGACAATTATCATTGGAAGGGGTACTTAGAGCAAGGAAAACCCTATATTTCGACCTCCCATGAAGTGGATATCTTACAAGTGTTAAGGGTTAGATAGCCCCTCCAAGAACCTAGCTGTAAAACATCTAATTTTTTCATACAATATTGAGATTATTTACCTACAGGAAAAATTGGGTTTAAGATCTGATGTTGAACATATCTTGGAAGGCTTATGTAAGAATTGGACTTTCTTTGTTGTTGATGCAAGGGGTAGTTCGATGGGGGGTGGACATTGGTATAAAATGTAAATATATGAAAATGAAAAACGTTTGGGAACGTTAAAACTATGTTATTGTAGATATATTTTGGAAGAATTTGGATCATAATTCAGGATTGTCAATATATATTTCCCTTGCCAAGATCGAGTTTCTTTCTGGAATGACCTCATAAACAAATATTTTATGAATCGTGAACATCTGATTATTGGGGGGGATAAATTTATCCTTAGTAAGGGATGAATTTTTGGGTGAACATGCTCATGAATATTCTCTCATAGAATACTTTGCACAACTTCTAAAATCCCACCATCTTATTTACATTGATATGGTTAGGATATTACCTACCTAGATAAATCATCGGGTGGTGGAAGATATGATAGAAATAAGATTGGACTAGTTCTTGATTCAGGAATCCATCTTAGATCACTTCTCCTTATTCAAACAATGGCATGGATTGAGGGGTTCTTCTGATCATGAACCTATCTATTTGCATCTAGAAAGTCATATCAATAAACTGAGATACCCCTTTAAATTCAACGCGACCTCGTTAAAGGTGGAGGCATTCAGAAATATGGCTATAGATAACTGGTGCCCTTGTGAATATAGGGAGGATCATTCGATTGCTTCACAATTTAACAAAAGTATTATTCATATAAAAAGTAATACATTGGAATGGTTAAACGAAAAAAGACAAAGAGATGAGGAATCCCTTAATAAGATCAAATCAGAATTTGAATAACTCGAAGAACACTTGGAATACAAATGTATTCATGAGGATACAAATATTATATTACAAAAGGTATGAAGAAATGAGATGAGATAAATGATTGAATTTTACAAATGAGTCCTGCTTATATACCTACGCAGGTGCCTCTTCACGAAATTTCATGTCTTATCAGACATGGCCTTTGAACCTAATTACTAATAAACTAATTAATCATTATTTACATTATTTTATTCATTCAATTTCCTTCCCCTCAAAAATATTTGTCCTCAAAGCTTTTCGATGAATGGCCTCAATTTCGTTTCCTGCTACAAACATCTTCTTGTCTCGGGGCAGTTATCCTTGTCGATACGAGTTGATATGATCGTCTAAGTGACAAACAAAACTATCGCACTCAGAATGGATCAGACCATCCTAAATCAATATTCTGTGGAATCTTACCATGACTGGAAACTTGTGATGATTCATTATTATTCTTTAGAATATCAGCCTGTTTCTATTTTGAATACATAGCTTGGTTGAGTTGTCTGCTCCCATGATTTGGATGTCGATAGGGAACTGTTTTGGTTTGACCTCTTTGATTTTCACCTGGCGAGGATGTTATGGAAACAGTTATAGAATCTTCACGTAGAATGTTCCTCGTTCGTGCAACATATAAGTTTGTCTCTTCTGCAACTTGATTTCCATCTTCTTCAGTTAAGACATTTACTCGATCAACGTTCAATTTTTCTTCAACTTGAACTTCTATATTTGAAGATTTCGATGCTTCGTTTTTGACAAGTTGTTGCACCTTGTTTTCCGACAACTTCTTGTCTTTCTTTAGCTTCTTAATTTGCGTTAGTAATTTATCTTTGTGGTCCTTGAGGCGAGAAACTTCTTCATTCTTGTTAGTTGTGATTTTGTCAACTTCTCTTTGCAAATATTGTATTTCTTTTTTACTTACAGGAAGAACTATTCTTGTGATATCTAATATCTCTTCCGGTGTTAGTGAATTTGGCTTCACTGTGACATCTTGTAACGTTATGTTTTTCTTTTTGTAAGAAAATGTCAAAAACTTATTTTTCATTTTAAGGATGAATGACCGTAGTGATTCCATCCAGAGAAAACCTAGAACTATATCCCTAATATTGGAAAATAAGGTTTTAATGGTGAATTGCGAGACAAAGGAATACTCCCTAATACTTAGGTGTAAATTCTCTTTGTTGTATTGTTTGTCATTTGCGTTAAATGAATTTTCTTCAGTTATATTTGATTTAGGGATCAGTAATTGGTTAGCACATTCGATACTAACATAATTATTCTTTCGAGTAAAATTAATAGATATGAGAACCTCTTTTCCTGCAAGTGACCCTTTGATTTCAATTAGCGCATCGACACACATACTATAATTTTTAGAAAATCTTCCCTCTTTTATTTCTATTTTGGATTCATTTTGTCAGATAACTTCGGGGTTTTTAAGGGCGACCCTTCCTAATATTTATAATAAAATATTATTATTTCCCTTTAATAAACCCTCAAGCTTAATTATTCTTTCCAATATCCTTTACTATTATTCCTTCAATCTTGGGTAATGAATCCTTCACTAATATTCTCTTTTAAAAGAGGCTCAAATTCTTTTATATATGTATATATTCCCTTTTTAAATAAAATCTTTAGAATATAATGATTTATCTCCTTTTCCACTTTTCCAATACTTAAACAGTTAATAACCGCTCTTTCCTTTTATTTACCTTCTAGCTTTAATAATGATTTCTTAATATTTTAAGAAATCCTTAATAATATTTTTCCTTTTTTTTTTTTTTGAAAATTACTTCCTTTATACAACCTTAAATATAGTCTTCCTTTAGTGATGAGTTCTTTGACTAAGTAAATTCTATTTTTATTTATTTATTTTTATTTATAATATTTTTTTTTTTAACAATTGATTTTTTTTTAACTCTTTTTGCTTTTTGTTTTGAAAAGTTACAGCCCTAGTGAAACGTGGCTATTCACATATATTCACCTATAAAATATATGTCCATGTGTATTTGACTCAGTTAATGTTCTGCACGTAAAAGTAAATTGACCATTCACACAGAGATTTATTTTCCTTGTGTTCTTGTTTTACCTTACAAATACCATGAGCTTCTAAAACCACGAGCTTGTAAACCACTTAAAGAATAATCAAAATAACCTTATCTATTCTTCCTTCTTTCTTTTTCCTTTTTATTTTTAAATTGTCTTGGTATGTATGTATATGTACTACTTTATATATATCTCTTTTTTTTTTTTCTTTTTTTTTTTACTTATATATATATATATATATATATATATATTTCTTTTGCTTCTTCTTTTTTCAAAAATTTCTTTTTTTTTTCTTCTAATTTTTAATTTTGGCCAAAGGCCTACTGGTGAAAATGGAGAAACTCCAAGACTGGTAGTGAAATGCTTCGACGACAACAATGTTGACGAATTTTTGATGGCAAAAGCCCCAGACCAAGGAGCATAGCTCTGTGCAACGATGAGCGGCCAGAAGATCGAACTACTCCGATACCAAAGAAGTGAACAAAGTTCCTTCTCAAGCTTAAATACTCCAGAACACTTGGAACACAAAGATATCCATGAGGATACAAATATTAGATTAGAAAAGGTATGATGAAATGAGATGAGATAGATGATTGAATGTTACAAATGAGTCCTGCTTATATACCTACGCAGGTGCCTCTTCATGAAATTTCATGTCTTATCATATATGGCCTTTGAACCTAATTAATAATTAACTAATTAATCACTATTTACATTATTTTATTCATTACAAAGCCTCTAGGTGGGGGTTATACAAAAAATGAATCAAAAATACACTTAATACAATTATAAATGGATAAAATTACATTATTGGAAGAAAAAGAAGAAACGTGGAGGCTAAAAAGTAGGGTGATATGGCAACATGTGGGGGATGAAAACACTAAATTTTTTCAACAATACGTGGAGAGAAGGAAATCCATTAACATCATCTGGTCCCTTGTAGATGCCACTGGTAACATGCTTTCTAAGTTGATGGATATAGCTAGGATGGTTGTTCAGCACTTTCAATCCCTCTACTTTTCACCTAGGGAGGCCTTTATAGGGGGAATCATGAATATCACACAATTCTTCCCTAGATATGTTGATGAGGAGGATAATTAGGACTTGTCACAATAAGTATATTTCATAGAACTGGAGGCAGTATTACATTGGTTCAAGAAGGGTAAAAGTCTTGGGCTTCCTAGTGGCCTGTTGAATTCTTATTTTTTGTGAACGACTGAACACTGATTCGATAAGATTAATTGACGAATGTCAGAGCTCTGGGTAGATGCATGGAGCCTTCAACTCCACATTTATAGCACTCGTACCTAAATCATAAAACCCAAATACATTCGATGACTACAAGCCTATCTCAATATGTAATGTCATATACAAGATCATATCTAAAATCATTACCAAAATAATTATACAGATTCTATTTTGCCACATATCAAAGGAGAAATTTTCCATTTTGGAGGATAGTCAGATACATGAAGCCATAGGTGTTGCACAAGAGATAATTCATAGTTTGAAAACGAAAAAATTAAAGGGCTTGATCCTCAAAATATATCTCTCAAAATCCTTTGAAATAGCAAGTTGGCTTTATATTAGAATGGCGCTTACTCATTTGTTTTTTAACACATATTTTATTAACTGGATTATGTGTTGTATTTCCTTTGTATCATTCGCAGTCATGATCAATGATGTTGCTTCATACTTATTTCATGTTGAGAGGGAACTTTGACAAGGTTTCCCATTGTCCCCTCTATTATTTCTATTGATTATGGAGGGAATAAGCATACATTTATCAAATGTGAAAATAATAGGACCACTTAAGGGTGCACTTGTCACAGGGGAGATACTCTTTACACACCTGTTTTTGGTATATGATGTCATGATATTTATTGATGGATAGCATAATGACTCGGCAGAATTTAAAGCATTAATGTATTTATCCTACAAGGAAATGGGTATGATGTCAAATCATCTGAAATATACTCTTACAACTATTGAATTTTCCGAGGATGAAATAACATTTCCAACGAATTGTTTCCTCTTCAAATTAAGCCTCTTTATTAAGGCATAAAATATCTCATATTCCATCTTAAACCTAATGAAAACAGTCACAAGTGGTTTCCCTGCACAGGAAGAAATATTGCTACATAGAACTGACACCCTTTTGAACATAGGGAGGATCATTCAATTGCTTCACAATTTAACAAAAATCTATTTAATATAAAAAGTAAGACATTGGAATGGATAAAGGGAAAAGGGTAGAGAGATGAGGAACCCTCGAATAAGATCGAACCAAAATTGAAATAACTAGAAAGGCATGTAGGCGGGGGTTATACCACAAATGAATCAAAATTACACTTAATACAATTAGAATTGGCTGAAAGAGAATTATTGGAAGCAAAATAAGAAACCTGGAGGCTGAAAGTAGGGTGATATGGCTACAATCAGGGGACGACAACACTGAATTTTTTCAGCAATACCCGAAGGGAAGGAAAGCCATTAACACCATATGTTCCCTCAAAGATCTAGTTATTAACAATGTTTCTAAGTTCAGGGATCTAACTAGGATGGGTGTTAAACACTTTCAATCCCTCTACTTCACACCTAGGGAGGCCTTTATAGGGGAAATCATGAATATCATAGAAGTCGTCCATAGATGTGTTAATGACAAGGATAATCAGGACTTATTGCAGCAAGTATCTTTCAGAGAACTAGAGGCAGTATTACATTGGTTCAAGAAGGGAAAAATTCATGGGCCTAATGGGTAGCATGTTGAATTATATCTCATTTTTTATGACCTACTCGACCCTAATTTGATACAATTTGTTTCGGAATGTGGCTTTTGGAAAAAATAGATAAAAGCATAAAAATATGGATTCACAAGTGGTTGTCCCACACAAGAATACTGGTTCTCATCAAATCATTCATAAAATTCATACCAGTCTTCTTGATGTCATTATCCTTGATTTCCAAAGGCATATTGTATATAATTCATAGGTTATGTTCTGGCTTCCTATGACGCAGATCAAAAGAAGGTCGAACCTTTTCCTGGGTCAGCTGGGATAGAATTTCCCTACCCAAGAAGTGGGGTGGCTATGGAATTAAGGAATTATTTTTTTTCTCATAGGCGTTGGCGGAAAAAGGTGGGTTTGAGGTTAATAAAGACTCAAAATCTCTGGAAAAAGGTGGTGTCCTAAAAATATATATACCCACTATCTTCGGATTACTAGATTCAGCTACAGACATATCAAAAATCTAAAAAATAGTCCTAAAATCCTTTAACATAATAGCATTGGGTCTAACATGATGATTTGGTTCAGGAAGACGTGTTCGCATTGGGATAAACCCATGGTTTGGATGCCAATCAACATATTATTCCCTTGAAAGTAGTTTCGTTCTTATCTTCTCACGATATCAAATACTTGAATCAAATTTTAGACCCAGATCATTCATCTATATGGGGTTAGTGTTGGCTTCTCACCGTAGCATTTCAAATTTCGCATCAGTGACAGCAAACATGGAAAGACTGCACAGAAGCGCTGACAACATATCACATTAGAATATTATATCAAGATGACGAATTATTGTGGATACACTCAAAGCAAGGCTCATACTCGCCCAAATGTTGATGCTTATATATTATTGCCTCAAATTAACCTGATATACAACCTTTGTGGTGGAAACACCTTTGTAAATTTAAGAGACTTGCAAAGGTTGGGATGTTATTATGGCATAAAATATAAAATAAAATACCCACTGGAGAAAATTTTAAAAAATTACCTTCCCATGACCCTTCTTGGTGTGCCTTATGTAAGAAGTTTTGGAATATATAGAATACATATTCCTATCATGTCAAGTGGCCAGCTATTGGACTATCTAAATCACTTATTAAATGACTGAACAACACACATTTAATTATCAATCTAGGGATGCCTATTTATTCCAATGATAGTTGCATTTTATGTGCTGATACACTAACCAGAGGTATTTTCAAATGAAAGAAATCGTTGCTTAAGTAAATATTGGAAATAAATCACTCATGCAGAAATAAAAGAATCTACAAGATTGAAATCACACTTCAATTGATCTTTCTAGTTCGCCACACAATAAGTACCCAGCTGGTATCTCTATTATCACATGTGTAACAACATATAAAGTATTGAAATCAAAGCAGATATATTCTCAGCTGAATAGAAGCAACAACACTCTAATGATACATAAACTGAAATACAATTACATACACATAGCTACTTTAATCACTGCAATCCCTGCTATGAAGGAGGGCCCTTCCTCCCTAGCAAGGCGTAGGTAGAGAAGGAACTTTAACTAAAACTAAATATAATCACGCATGTAGCAGAAATAACAGGATAATATGTATTAATATGAACATAATTATAGAGCCAAAATAACGTTTTTATCCGCTAACCTTTCGACCTTTAGGGCCGAGAGCTATATAATGGTTACATCATAAAATCCAAGGATAGATCAGTCATGAGAATCTTACGATTATCATGTTTTTCGAAATAGAACTCATACAGTTATAACCACTTCCTAATAAAGTTCTGATTAGAAATAAAATATTACAATCAGAACTGCCCTTAGGTTGTTATCCCAAAAATACAATGCTAGCAACTCCTACAGCTATTATAATGGAAACACAGCTTTAGTGCAAGCACCAGAGGAAAAATCAGCAACAATATAGAGAAGAGTAGTCAACGGTACAACTATATCAGTAGTTCGCCAACAAGTCTGTAACAACAATTTTCCGACAGGTCTGTAACAGCAAGGTGTAACGGCATCACTTTACTGTAATAGCACTATCCGAACTACTCCTGTGAACTCCGTGTCCAGGATCTTTGGTGCTACAAATTACATTTGAAAGGACAACACAATGACCATCGACCTTCTCCAAACATTCACCATCAATTAGTTATAAAAAGCTATAATATATCATAATAATTGGTGAATTGGAAAAGTAACGAAAGCAAGGTGAAACAACACAAGCTAGGGTAAAAAGGTAGGAAAAAGGGGTAAAGATACCCCCATTGGTTATGGTTATGAGGAAAAATAATGAAGATAAGTGTACGAAAAATGTACAAAACCAGCACCCAACATCTCCCCCCAACTGAAATACTTTCATGTCCTCATGCAAACTCATCTCTCATGGGAGTATATTCGGTGCAGGTCAATGAGATCATAAGCACCATCTGTGTCCTCGTCTATAGACCTGTATCCCTAATTGGCCATCAACTGTCATACCCAGGATTCTTACTCATACTTGCTTAATTCGTAATTGTTTTGGCAACCCTCAATGGGTAACCAGATCAAAGGAAACTTGAACTTCAATCCCAACCACAAAGCACCAAGAGATTGTACAATATGTTGGTAGGTTGGTACATGTGTAACAACCACCACGAAATTCTGGAATGAGAATGGATCTCCCTTCAATAGCTCAACACTGTTGGTTTCCGTGTCTTTTAAACACGTTGTCAAAGCTCGACTCTTAATCATTACGAACTGATTGAGGAAGAAATCCACAATTATTCTTCTATAAGTGGCAGCTAGTTCTTTAATCTCAGGGGTACTCAGCATTCTCCTGAATTCTCGTCTCAACTCAGCATCCCGTCCTAGTTCTGCCTGAAACCACAATGTTGTCTTCTCCTCATTAGTATCGATAGATTTAATGGCTAGATGCCATTCAATCTGATTCCTCATGAAGGATACAAAGGCCCTTAATTGAATATCCTGCATATAAGAGAATACCATCACAATCATCTACATACTCACATGTTCACAAATAATGTTGTGTAAAAATAATTCACACAGCAAACTTTGGTCATCAAAATCTGAGGCACAGAAAACATCCAAGTTCGTGGAAAACATCCATAAACATACGAGTGGAAGAACATAAATAAGGTATGTCCTCCATAATGGATTTAAATTGAAACAAGAAGTACCATTCCCACAGAAAAATAGGATAGGATGGAGAAGGTTTCCTATGACCTAGCAAGTTGAGTGCGAGATCATGAAGTCTCTGCTTATCTACGGTGAGGTTTCGAATCTGCACCTGTAATAGCAGCAATTGCTCTTCTTGTTTCTTCATAGCTTCTTTCTTCTTGTAATTCTCCCACCTTTTATTAAACTCTTCTTCCATTCATATTTCATGTAAAGTGTCTATTTATCTAGAATGTTCCTTTAGCTAAATCATCCCATCTCGAAGGGAGATTGCTTCATGTTTCCATTTTTGTAACTTAGAAATTAACAGGAGTTTCTCAGAGTTCCATCCCAAGATGGGACTCTGCGTTCTCCTAAATTCAGTACCTTCATCAACAATGGGTGTACCAGCCTCTACTTCATGGGTTTGTTCCACCTTTGTTGCTGGTTCTTGTGTAACAGCAGCCTCTTCGATGGGTTCTCGTGTGTCATCCCCTTTGTTTTTACCTAGAGTCACCTCTGTTTCCATTGTTGTTTCTTCTACAATAGGAGTGGCCTCCATAGGTTCTTGTGGGTTGGCTTCTAGGTCGATTATTACAGGAGGCTATTCTTTAACTTTTGGTTCTTGTGTCGTAGCAGTATCATCAGCAGGTTCTTGTGTAATAGGCTCCTGTTGTTCTGTTTCTACTTCAATTGGGCTAATACTTTCTCTACAGGCATTATATCTCGCTGTTGTTAACTTTTGAAAACATGTCATGCATACTAACACCGAGATTTCCTTTCCCTCAGATAATTTCCACTTCAATTCCTCATTTTCCTTTCTTAATTTTTCAATTTCTAAACACAAGGCATTGGTTTCGTCCTTACCGGATGAGGAAGGTTTCCTTTCTTCTTCTAAAACTTCTGCTTCTTTCTGCTTCTCAGCCGTAGGCAAGGGTTCTACAGGTATGATGACCTTTACTATTTTTTTTTCTTTTGTCCCCAATTGTTTCATTGATAGGATTCTTCCCAATCCTACTCCAGCAGGCCAAGTCTGGGTCTCCTCCTCTGCTTGACTTCCTCCTGAAGTCATGGTCTATTTCCCCCGGCTTGTCCTTGATCTTTTTCTCTTGAATTCTTCCCAAGTTTTTCCTTGTTGGCCTAGAGCATCCAGCACAATTAGCTTAATGATTCTGTGATTAGTCATGCATGCCTCCGGGTGTGCTGTTGTTTTTACTACTGCCGCCATGTGCTTGATGTTTCCTAGCAAATAAAATGGAAGATTTATTCTTTGCTTGTGCCGAAGGTGGTTAAGAAGAGGAAAGTGATAGTTGAACACTATTGTGGATCTCCCTTCACAAGTGATATATTTGATCAAGCCCAGGGAAATGTCTTCCCAAGTATGAGGAAGTGAAAATCTATAAACTCCTCTTCCTTTCTTCTCCAATTTCTCTTCCGCCACTAGGAAATCCTCTTTGAAGGAGGGGTCATTGATTTTTCAATTAAACCACCTCAACCCTTCTAATGGTAATGAAGTTACCAGGGAAATTACCTCTTCATTCACCTCCAATTGCATGCCTCTTACTTGGGTTTGATTATTGTTCAAGTTCTGAGAAAATTCATTTGCCACTGCCTCGTTTGAGCCTTTAAGCTTTTGGAAAAACTCAACCCATCCAGCATCTCTGAATATATGGTAAGCTTTTGGGAAATTCAGCAGAGCATCCATAGAATCCGGCTCATGCCTGACCATTTCTCTTCTTAATTTTTGGCAACGCTGTAATATCATTGAATTTCTGAGTTCACTTCTTTGTTGTTCAATCCTGCTGTAATATCACTGTGTCTTTGAACTAGCTGCTTCTCGGCACCTCTATTTATCCCAATCGACGAGTTTACAATTAGAATGCAAGGTTTCAGAAGGAGGCTGAGGAAAGGTGACGGCTTTCATGGATTTACCAAATGATACCCTACACTAATATTCATAAATGGATTATTACGAAAAGTAATGGGATTTCGTACACACTCTCTTTTCCAACCAGATTTTCTCATCATTAGAAATTCTATTATTGATTAGGTGCATGAAAATTTTATAGATAATTATGATTACATCCTTTTTGCAATGATTTCAAGTCATATCCCCTCCCCCACTTTAATGGTGATGGCCGCCCATGGCCATCATAGGAGCTTGATTACTTTTCCAATTAATCATTGAATCATCAATGACAATCATTTACCTTTTTATGACATACTATGAGGTGACGTGGAGGAAGACTTTAATTGATGGTGTCCTGCTTGCAGCGCTCGTGTTGTTGTGTTTAGCCGGCATAGTTATTGATTTTTATGTAATGAATTACAAAGAATAGTATTCATGGTTGTTGGTTGTTACATGTGTAATAGCCAAGACATATTTTTAAATTATTCTAAAAAAAAAAAACATAATAATTAGAAGAAATTGGTACAAAAAAGGAAATTACATGAATACCATCATCCTATAACATAGATCAGGAAGGGAAGATGATATTACAGGGAGAAAAACATGGGTGTAATAGCCGCCACAAGAGTGGTTTTCAACTGTTACTAGTTGTCTGACTGTGCCCCGGAAAGAGATTTTCACAATTAGATTTATTTTTGTTATTCTTTTATTTTGTTATTTTATTTTATTTTATTTTATTTGTTTATTTTTTTATTTGTTTATTTATTTATTTATTTATTTATTTATTTTTAAAATAGGTGTAACAGCTTCCACAAAGGTGGTTTTCAACTGTTGCACTTATTCGAATTTCAATTTTTAAGGCTACATAGGAGAATTTTCCCCTCTTGTCGTAACATGAAGATCAGAGTCCACGACAATGTTGAAAAATGATTCCTTCGAAGCGGGTTGATGATATAACCTTAGACGGTGCCCATTAACCAGTAACAACATCTTAGCACTGTCAATGGTGACCAATTATACAGTCCCATTGTCAAATATTGTATCCACTTCCTAAGGACATAGCCATATGGTGCATAGCTTGCCCTTGAAATATTTGAACCTTGAATCATACAAAAGATCCCAATCTCCTTTCTGGAAATTTTTTCTTCTTAATAAACCCATCATGCCATCTGGCTCTTTGCTCCTACATGATTTCTTTCTATTGAATGGCAATGAAACATTTCTCTTCCAACACATTGAGCTGGTTCAATATTTAACTCTATGTTGTACTCAAATCCACATCGACCTACAATGTTGTTCTTAATGTCTTTATTTAAAATTCTATGGGGAATAAGGGATTCTACCGGTTCATATGGTGAGAAGCCTGTAATATTCCTCCATGTTGTCCTGTAAGCCCACAGTACCTCTGGAAGTTTTCCAGCCCAGTTTCTTCGGTGGTTGGCTACTGTCTTTTTCAAGATCCCCTCAATGACTTTATTTATGCTTTGTACTTGACCATTTTCTTGTTGATGATAGGGTGTGGTGATTATATGATGGATTCCATACTTTTCAACCAACTTCTTGATCAAATGATATGTGAACTGAGGACCCCCATTTGTCACTATTTCTCTGGGTATCCTGAAGCGAAAAAAAATATCTTGAAACAGGAAGTCTGAAACAACCTTCTCTGTTGCTCTAGTTAGTTACCTTACTTCGACCCATTTTGTGACATAATCGGTGCAGACCAATATGTATCCTTTTTTCTATGATGAAGGATTAAATCGTCCCACAAATTCTAGGGCCCATTTCTCAAATGGTTCTATGAATACCTATGGCTGTAACAACATCTCATTTGATTTTAGAGGCTGGCCCATCCTTTGGAAACTATCACATCCTTTCACAAACTTCTTGGCATCCTGGAATATAGTTGGCCAGTAGTACCCTGTCGAGAGTACTTTATGTCCTATCCTCTTGTCAGTGAAGTTTCCTCCACAAGGTTCCTCATGACAAGCCTTTAGGATCTCAAATACCTCATCTTCTCTAACACATCACCTAATCTGGAAATCTAGCCTGGTGTGATAGAGATTACCTTCTATCCAGAAGTAGGTAGCACTCTGTTGTATAATCCTCCTTTCCTTGGAAGACAATTGGTGTGGGAATTTTCCTACAGCAAGGTAATTGGATATATCTGCATACCATGGTCAGTGAGTAGAAATGGAAAAAAGATACTCATCTGGAAGAGAATCCTCAGTAACAGTGTAGTCATCACTTATAGTTAATCTAGAAATGAAATCAACAACTACATTATCTTTTCCAAGTTTATCTAAAATAGCATTGTCAAATTCTTGTAAAAAAAATAACCATCGTGTAAATCTACCATCAGTAGAAGGTTTTTTCATTAAAAATTTGACTGCAGCATGGTTAGTGTGTACAAATACTTGGTACCCGATGATGTGGTGTTGGAATTTATTGATAACATGCACTACTTCTAGGAATTATTTCTTAGTAACAGTGCAATTAATTTATGTTGGAGTTAATTTCTCACTGATGTAATAAATGGCATAAGGCTTATTATCCTCCAGCTGCCCCAAAAAATCACCCACGGCCATGTCAGATGTGTTTTTAGCAATATGAAATGGAAATTCCCAGTTTGGTCCTCGTAAAACATGTGTTTCTGTTACATATTTCTCCAACTTTAAAAGGCATGCTCACACTTTTATGTCCACACAAATTTCACATATTTCATTAGTAATTTAAATAAAGGAGATGCAATCTTTGAAAAAATCTCTATAAACTTCTTATAGTATCCTGCATGTTCCAAAAAACTACATACCTCTTTCAAAGTCTTAGGGGTTGGGATTTTCGAGATTACCTCAATTTTTGTAGGATCTACCTTGATTCCATCTGCTGAAATGAAATGTCCTAGCACAATTCCCTCGGTCATCATCATGTGGAATTTTTCCGTGCTCAGAGCAACATCAGTTTGTTCACAACGTTCCAGCACTTTCTCCAAGTTAGCTAATGATATCTCAAAGGCATCCCTGTAGGGTGTAAAATCACCCATAAATATTTCAAGACAATCATTCAAAAGATAAAAAAAAAAATAACTAATATTTCCCTTTGAAAGCTTGTTGGTGCATTGCAGAGACCAAAGGGAAGGACTATGTATGCAAAAGTACCCCATCGACAAGTAAAGGTTGTCTTGTCTTGATCTTCTGGAGAAATGTGTATTTTATTATAGCCACTAAACCCATCTAGAAATAAAAATAATTTTTTTCTAGAAAGAGTTTCCAAGCCCTAATTAATAAATGGGACGGGAAAATGATCTTTTTGAGTGGCCTTGTTAAGTTCTCTATAGTCTACACAGACCCTCCATTTTCCATTCTTATTTGGAACTATGAAAAGGAGAGACACCCACTGACTATTAGAAATAGGGTAGATGAAATTAGCATTAAGGAGTTTCTGTAATTCTTCTTTTACTATCTCCTTAAGTGCGGGGTTCATTCGATGCCGAGGTTGTCTAATAGGTTTACAATCTTCTTTAAGGTAAATGTGGTGAGTGCATAGGGTAGGATGGATTCCTTTCATATTGGTATAGTGCCATGCAATTTCCTTTTTTTATTTCTATAATAGTTATATCAACAATCTTTTTTGTTCAGCAGTCATGTTATGATTGATGTTCAAACATTTCCAGGTTTGATTTCAACAGGACTGCTGATAGTAAGTGGATTTGTTTTCAAATGTTCAATAATTACATCATCTTCCTCATCTTCTTCTCCCAAATATCTAATGGAGGCAATAGGGAGTGGATTACTGATAAAACCATTAATAATATCATCCTATATTTCATCCTTAAAGTATTGTGCTTTTCCAAGCATGAGAAGAGGTAGGGAAAGATTAGATTCAGGTGCAAATTCATCCCACCAAGGACTATTCGAATCCAAATGAGGTTTTGCTAGGGGATAAAGATTTAGGTTCTGAGTGGCCTGTCCATCTGAGATCACCATGGATTTGGACCTACATCCTATATATGCATCTACAGTGGCTAGCCACGGTCTTCCCAAGATTAAAGGATGACCCCCTAGATTGGATTTGGTTTTTAAAATTATAAATTCATCCGGATAGTTCTAGGAGGCAACGGTGATAACCACATATTCGATCATTCCTTTAGGCTTAACGCGGGACCTATCTTCTAGTTCAAGCACTATAGGTGTAGGTCTAACTCCATGAATTCCTAGAGAGATGAAGAGGTCTTTATTCATAATGTTAAGAGCTCCCCTAGATAAATCAAAGTATTGGTTATAGGATGATTGTCAGTATGGATAGCCACTGTGGGGTTCCCTGGGTCATTATACTTGGTCAAAAAAGGCTGATCAATCATAAGATCGGACAATTTTCCCATTACACAGATAGTAATAGGGCCTTTAGGTTTCCTGTCAGGTCTTTTGATGCATAGATCCCTCACTATTTTAGCATATATAGGCACTTCTTTAAGAGCTTGTAATATCAGAATCCATACATATAAATTTTGTAGCTCCTTAAGGAATTCAGATTCAAGTTGTAAGACAATCCCAGTTTGAGTTAATCATTGAGGGTATGGGGGATTTTGAATGCTAACAGCTGAGTCAGCTACCACAGATGTACCAGCCTTACTCAGATTGGTTGTTGTAGGAACAACATACTTTCCTGAGTTGGCTATTACAGGTGTAACAACGGGTGTTGTATCAGCTATTACATGTGTAACAGTTGCCTCAGAATCGTCCTTATCCTTCCTGTGTGATTCACTTTCTTCGATAATAATGGGAGTGTTTTGAGATCTAGTTACTTTCCCTGACTGAATCTGAACCTCATTAAGTCCAATAGGATTGATAAGATAAGTCTGGAGGGTAAACAGAGCATCCATGCTCTGGGCTGCCTTATTATTTGGATTGGTGTTAGGTTGTATAGGTAATTGGGGTGGGACAGAAGGTGTAGGATTCTGAATAGAAGGAATTTGTAATTGATGTTGTTGCATTGGTATTGGAGGTGGTACTGGACCTTGGTCATTGCCTCTCTATTTATAACACCAAGGATTGGGTTGTGATGGTGGATATTACATTGGTGGAGGCGATGGCCACTGGTTCCATGGTGAAGGAAATTGTGTTAAGGAAGGAGTAGGATACTTCCATGGGTATTGATGACTATCATAAATATTATTCCAAGGATAAAAAGAAGAAAAATATGAAGGCATACCTAGAGGTCTTGGCTGCCATGGTCTCTTTGATCCCATAAAATAAGAATATCGAACGTCCTCACTTGATTCTTGGAGTATCGCCCTAAGTCTGGGCAACTCAGGACACTGATTTGTAGACTGTTGCTGGGTCATAAAAAGGTATCTTTTGAACACCTAATTAGCCTACATTAATCATCAATCCGGGAGCGTCTTTTTATTTCAAGAGTGTACTCTGTCTGAGGTTGCAATTGTCTAAGAGTGAAGATGTAGTAAAAAATAACAAGAACAAAAGTAACCAATGCTTGAAAAGAAACCTAATTACCGTGACATGAATGGAAATATTAAACTACTTCAATCTTGCAGAACATCAATCAAGGATGCAGTAGCAGTAACTCTTTCCCTTAGAAATCGATGCAAGACGACCAATCTGGGACTTGGAAGAAAAAGCCTCTATCCTTTATAGTTGGAGATCTTAAAGAAATTGAAACGAAAATAGATTCAATGAAAGCAACTTAAAAGAAACGCAAGTTGAAAAGGAACAGCAACATGTAACTACAACTCATATATTTTCTAATCAAAGACTATGAATAAGTAATGAATAGAAACGGAGCAGCAATGTGAAATGAATAGCAATTATAATTCAAACATATTCAAGACACTAGATTTCTATACTTCAATCCTGTCGACAGCTTCTCACCACGCAACGATCAATTATAACAGATTATAAACTAAAGGAACAACAACTCAAATCAGATACAAGTCAGCGAAGCTTTATAGTAATAGCAAGATAATCGAACTGTGAATTATGCTTCTTGTAAATAAATGAAACAACAATGACTCTGTATTTGATCCGATCAACAATAAACCAATTCTGTAATCAAAACAAACATTAAGCGCACTCCACATGACAATGAGAAAAGATCAAAATACAAACAGCGAAGTTATTCCACCAGAGTCGAGCCCTTAGTGCCAGTGAAATAGTGTTGGGATAATTCAGAACTGCAGAGGGTAAATAAAATGTGTGCCTTGTATTAAACCAACATAAAGTTTTACAGAAAGGTTTCTCTCAAAAAAGAGAGTTAATAGAACAAAGAAAATGTAAAGTCTTGTGACCAATTCCTAACTTCAATAACAATCCGTCCCCTTGTCACTAAAGGATGTGGCTTTATATATCAAATCTCGACAGACCAATCAAGGAACAAGATAATTTTGAACAACGATCCCTCAGGATCGAAAGATCCTGAGGGATTCACTGCTCTATGTTTAGTCATCTTTCTGTTTGCGCTGACTGAGGCCGAGCTGTTCCCTGTCCTTTCTGGGCTATTCGTTCAGATCTCCTTGCCTTTGGATGGATATGATTCAACGTTGTTGGAGCAGCAGTGAGATTTCTCTCAACCCCGCCTTTGGTACAGCTGCTTACCTCTCCGAATTCCTGTTTGTCAATCAAAAAGTAGCTTTTAGTCATATTTTTGTAGTAATCATAAACCTTTCCAATTCTATTGTAATTCCTATGATAAATTACCTTTCCAAGGAAAACAAGAGTATATTTATGGTAAAGAATGAGTAAATGCATAATAATTTCATACCTCTTTCACTTCCCAACACACCCCCCTACTTAATCTTTTTCATGCCCTCATGAAAAATATAGTTCACATGGAGAGCAGTCAAAGAATAAGTTGAATAAGGTTTGTCATCCATAGGCCTAAAACCATGTATTGTAGCTAATTCCTCAAAAATATGTTTTGTCTGTCCTTCAGGAAGTTCATAAATAGCTTCATAGTCTGAAGCAGGGTACCATGCAATAGGGCTACATAACCTACATCTTAACCAATATAGTCCTTCTTTTAAAAAAAGATGGCTATAGGAAATGAAACGGTCTGCAACTAGCCCAAAATTTCTATAATTAAATGGTTCCCTATTTTGCACATTCTGATTCAAGGTTCTCCATCGGACCTTGGCTGCTATATATGCTTGGTTCCTAATGGATGAAAAATAATCTGTTCCATTCAAAATGATTGATTTGTGGACAGGCCCCAGAGTTTGGGTAATGCCTTCCTTTGTAATCGAAATTTTCTGTCTAGCCCAAAATTGAAGTGGGTTCTGAGGTTCACTTCTGACCCATAGATCTAATCCATTTTCCTGCCTTTGAAAGGCATTATAAGCTTTAAGCCATTTTAATTGATTTACATCAAAGGAAATGAATTCCTGAAACTGAACATCTCGTATAAAAGGGCTAGGGTTTGATTCATAGTCATTTTCAAGTATTAGGTTATGCAAGTAAAATTCACATAACAGGCGTTGTACTTTGATCCCATAAAGTTTGCAGCATCATATCAAGTCATCTATTGTTTTTAGCTCTATGGATTTCCCTGCCCTAACTTCCTTGACCTTTAATTGTAAATATCTTTCTAGCAAAAACAAAGCATAGTTTTTGGCGGGGCATCTACAGGCTAAGACACCAGTATACAAGGAGCAGAGAGTGTCCATTTGAGTGTAGGCTAGTTTTAGTTGGTTCATTACCTTATCAGCCTTTACCTCTGCTTTCCGTCGATTTTCATCAGCTTCAGCTTCTGCTTCATGAATAGTTCTCATTTGTTGCTGCAATTCCTGATATCTTTTTCTTGGGACAGTATCTTCCTCCAGTCTCTGCCTTTCTATTCGGGCCTGTGTCAATTCTTCTTGAAGTCTGACCAGTGTCGGCTCACTGAAAGTGTGCTGACTACTAGATTGCATATTTTCACTCAAAACCGATTCCTCTAGAACAACTTGTGTTGGAACAGCTATTTTTTGCTCCGCATCCTCATAATTAGGCTTATGTATGGTTTCTTCTGTAACTTGGAGGTTCCTATCAGTGACCACTCTTCTCTTTTTCGAGCTTCTCTTGATAGCAATGCTTCTTCTCTTAGGGGCTCGCTTGGGCATGTGTTTCATTCTAAGAACCCTAATGGTTTGCCTGAGTTGTTCTACTAGTTTATGAAGCTTTATTCGTTCTCTGCGAAGCTTCTCAATCTCAGTTGTTTTCTTCTTCTTTCTTAATGGAACAGTCGTTCCTTTATCCGACCTTATTTTCTCAACAGAATTTTGGCCCATATCGGCGGTGCCTTCAGTAAAATTCTCTTCTTGTTCTTCTCCTTGGGGATCCTCCTCTATATTCATATTCCCTTGGTTCAATTCTCCTGGAATCATATTCTTAGTTAACTCTACATTCTCCTGGGGGCTTCCAGCTTCAGTGTTTTCTTTCTCCTGCTCACATCCCTCAGGAGAAGCAACCCTAGCTTCGCTAGGGTTTGTTGTTTCATTCAGTTTTTCTCCAATTGTTTCTTTATCAATAGCAGAGTATTTTGGTAGTTGATTATATTCAATATTGAGATCCAAGGTTCTACAAGGCCGTGCATAATCACTCATATTGGCTGAAATCTGCGCTAATTGGTCTTCCTATAAAGGACTTACAATAACATTTTCGGCCAGCTCTGTTTCATCCCGATTACTGCTATGATTGTCCTTAGCCTCCTCACATGTGTGATAACTTCCTTCCTCTTCATATAAATACTAGATTTCTCCCTCAACTTCTTCTTCTTCAGAATTTCCTTCGATTCCTTCTTCCTTATTATCTCCTTCCTCTGCACTGGATTGTTTTTCACTATCGGTTTGGTGACTTATTTCTTCTTCATCCGAGTAGTGAATTTCTCCTTCCAATACTTTTTCCTCATCAGTATGAGGGCTTACTCCCTCTAATTTCTCTTCCTCGTCAGTTTGAGGGCTTACTCCCTCTAATTTCTCTTCCTCATCAGTGCGAGGGCTTACTCCCTCCAATTGTGGAGGTTGTTCCTCCTTTGAGCTATGCATTTCCAGGGGTTGGCTGCTACTGCCCAGAAGTTCTTCCACCATCCTTATATTTTGTTTCAACCGGAGGGACTGTCTATGAGTATAAGGCTCAGCATTTGAGTTGACCATCTTCTTCTGTTTTGGAGCGGGTAGAACTAACCCTCCGTCAAAAGAAAATATTAATTCTTCCCAGCTGGACTGTTACTGGGCGAGGCTACGACTCACTATTAAACGAATTAGATAATGGTGGCTGACCACCGTATCAGCATGCTGGGATTTTCTTATACCACGAGCAGTATCATGCAACAAATAATTTAAAACTGCAGGCAAATTAATGGTGCATTTCTGTTTTAATACAACTAGTAGCTTAAGGTGGCGAGGTCTTACCACATCCTTTCTTCTGTCGCACGTTATGTAAGCCTGAAAAATCTTGGCCAACTCCTTCCATGGTTCTCCTAATGACACTGGCTGGACTCCTTTACCTTTGATAACTAACGTCTGTCCATCATCTTGAAAAAATTTTATGGCTTCACAAATCCTAATCTTCTTCTGAGTCCAAATAGTCCCTTGCGTGGGAATGCCAGACACTTCTGCAATTATCTCGTCGGATATAGCTATCTGCCTCCCTCTGACCATGGAGGATCCTTCCTGCAAGTTCAATAAAAATTTGGTGGCCACAGCTTCATGGGGTTGTTGCATTCTCAAGAAATATGTAATCCACCCCAGTCTTTCTAAAATTGCTCGTGCAGCATCAGAGATGATCAATACTTGTGGTTCACTGCAAATTGGCCATCCTCCCATTTCTGCGTTCTGTTAATTTCTCAACACACAGTAATCACAATGGAATAGCAGAGCAAAGTTCATTGAAAATTTTTTATTTCCTAAAATTCAGGGATTTTAATCCGTATACAGGAATCTTGGGGTTTTTTTTTGTATGCAGACATCCACGCCCCCTCGAATGAATGAAAGGTTGCCCTCGACCGTCAATTAAGAGGAGCATGTGTGGCTTAGCAGCAGTACAACAGTAAAAAACAGGTGTAATTATGATACATTCAATCAAATTACAGCAATTACTGAAATCAATGCATGTGATGAATCATTAATAAATAGAAAATTGTTTTGTAATGATTCAAATACAAGGATAAGGGACAGCATAAAATAAAAATAAATACAATTGTGTTATTTACCATTTTGAACTAATATGATCGATTTGTAATGATTTTCATGTATAATAGGTTCAGAGGGAAAGTAAGTGATTCATATTTCATTTGACATTTAAATAAAGATATAGGAAAAGGGTTAACTATAACTATTGATGTGTATAAATGTGACTCCAATACCATCAGCAGAGCTCTGCTGCCCACAGGTGTCCATAACCTTGATAGAGTTGCTTGCTTACCCATGGAACCATTGTCCTTTATGTATACTGAGGAAGTGCCCCTTTTTTTATTGAATATCATGATGGAGGCCATTTTGCTGGCTTGGTGACCAGATAAACCACAATGTCGTTCACGTGGAAGAAGTGAAAGGTGAGTAGGCCGGCTCGTGATGAGACATCCTGTTCCAACGACTTCTTGATTTTTTCAATTGTCTATTGGACCATTTCCCTAGTTTGGTGGCCATAATGGGAATGCCACTTCACTGCCTTCCCTATGATCACAGTAGGCTAGCTCTTGGTGAGACCCCCTATCCTCCATCTGCAAAATCATTATTAAGAATATGTAAATACTTTTTCTTCTTTTCTTTTTCACACAGCACTTTTCCTCAATTATTCATAAGGGATGGCTCAACACTCCTTAAGAGTAGGGATAGTGGAAGAAGTCTGAACATCTCAATAGAAAAAAAAACATTATGCCCTTAGTCCTATTCCTTATATAGACATCAAAGAAAGTTATAGCATATGGGAAAGAACCAATCATGATAAAAATAATCAATCAGATTAATTCAATGGTAAAAATAGAAAATTTATGTTATTGATCATGCCCTTTTTCCTTTTTTTCTTATCATTACTAGACAATTTTCTTAAAAAAATGACGATTTCTTTTGATTTGTTGACTACAGTAAGCTTTAATTTGTATGATTGTATATAAATGATATATTTTCCTTTAGAAAAGTAATCAAAAATTCAAAATGCTATATTAAAACAAAAAAACAATCCTCAAAAAAGTGTTGTTCCTTTAACAAGAACAGCAAAAACAATCTTCGGAACTGTTGTTCCTTTCAAAAGGAATAGAAAAAAAATATTGTGCGGAAGTGCTGTTCCTTTGGGAAGGAACAACAAAAGTGTTCTGTGAAACTGATATTCCTTTCAAAAGGAATAGCAAAAAATACTGTGCGAGAGTGCTATTCCTTTGGGAAGGAATAGCAAAAACGTTCTGTGAAACTGCTGTCCCTTTCGAAAGGAACAACAGCGATCTGCGAAATTGTTGTTCCTTTCGAAAGTAACAGCAATGGTGTTGTTCCTTTAGAAAGGAACAACAGAACAAACGAAATAAACAGAATTTTTTCTCTTTTTTTTTTTTGAAGAAACTGAATTTCATGCAACAACGATGAAGAAATAAAGTGGTAATATTAACAGAATGTTAAAAAACAAATTCCATAAAACAACAATAAAAAAACGGAAAAAAAAATGCTTTATGTACAAAAATTTAAAAAAAGAGATGATTTATCAAACTGATGCCGAGGGGGAGTTCTCCCCTTCAGTGAGAATTTCCATGGTAGAATCTTCCCGTAAGTGTTGGTAAAAGGATTCCCAGGTAAGAGGTTTATGATACAATCGTACTCGATGACCATTTACCTTAAAGGAATGTCTAGATCCGTCAATGGTAACTAATGTAATAGTGCCATTATCATGCACTTTTTGTATTTCATAGGGTCCAAGCCATCATGTCTGGAGTTTTCCTGGGAAATCCTGAAACCTGGAATCATATAGGAGTGCCCAGTCTCCTTCATGGAAGATATTTTCTTTGATATGGGCGTCATGCCATTTGGCTCTCTGTTGTTGAATTAATGCTATGTGATGAAGAGCAGAGAGCCTAATTTCATCTAGCTCATTAATTTGTTGTAGTCTTTTAGCCTGGGCTTCATTTAAACCTTTTGACCTGTTCATAATGTTTGAATTTCGAATTCTATAGGAAATATGGGTTCCTTTCCGAATACCAATTGGTATGGTGAATATCCTGTGGTAGGTCTCCACATTGTTCAATATGCCCACAATGCTTCTGGAAATTTGTACGCCCAATCTCGTCTATGAGAAGCAACTGTTTTTATTAATATAGATTCGATTACTTTGTTCGTGCTCTCTACTTGGCCATTGGCCTGTGGGTGATATGGAGTCGTAATCTTGTGCTGAACGTGGTAGTTTTGCAATGTTTCAGCTAATTTGTTACCTACAAATTGTGGTCCTCCATCTGTGATTATGTCTCTTGGGGGGCCATAGCACACAAAGATTTAGAAAAGAAATTGTATTACAAAGTCCTCTGTAGCTTTTGAAATAGCTTCTGCCTCAACCCATTTGGTGACATACTTAGTTGCAACTAGGATATATGTTTTTTGGTTTGATGGGGGGCTAATAGGACCAACAAAGTCAAGATCCCAACGTTCAAACGGTTCGATCACTAGTTAAGGGTTCAAAGGCATTTCATCAGACTGCCCAGGGTGACCTACTCTTTGGCAGCTATCACAGGCCTGCACGAATTTTTAGCATCTTTAAAGATAGTAGGCCAATAATAGCCTGTTCGTAAAACTTTATGGACAGTTCTACGATCTGCAAAATGTTTGCCACACTGTCCATCATGGCATGCTTTCAAGATGTCAAATACCTCATCCTCCCTAACACATCTCCTTATTTTCATATCTGCACCTGTATGAAATAGGTGACCTCCAATCCAGGAGAAGCGGGTACTACGGTGTATTATTTTCTTACGCTCATTAAGGGACAGATGTTTAGGTCATTTACCTATTGCCAAATAGTTCGCTATATCAGCATACCACGGTGTTCTGATAGTAACAGCGAAGAGATGTTCGTCTGGAAAGTGGTCTTCAACTACTTCCATATCTGTTGGCTTTGACATTCTTGACAGAAAGTCAGCTACAAGGTTCTCTTTCTCAGGTCGATCTCTAATTGTGATGTCAAATTCCTGCAATAAAATCAACCATATTGTCACTCTTCCGTTTGTAACAAGTTTATTTGCTAAAAATTTAATGGCAGAGTGATCAGTATATAGTACTACAGGATACCCAGTTATGTAATGCCTAAATTTGTTTATAGCATGAACTACAGCTAAAAATTCTTTCTCAGTCACAGTATAATTTAATTCAGCAGGGGATAGATTTTTGCTAATATAGTAGATTGCATATGGCTTCTTGTCTTCCTCCTGTCCAAGTACTGCTCCAATTGCTATGTTTGAGGCATCAGATGAAATTTGGAACGACAAATTCCAATTTGGGCCCCTCAGCACTAGGGCTGTTGAAACAAGCTTCTTCAGATCATTAAAGGCATTGTCACATTTATCTGTCCAAGTGAAATCAACATTTCCAATCAATGCATATAAAGGTGCATCTATTTGAGAATAATGTTCTATAAATCTTCTATGGTAACCAGAAAATCCACGAAAGCTATGTACCTCTGTTTGTGTAGTAGGTGTAGGAATTAACAAGAGTATTTGAATTTTAGCCAGGTCTACTTGAATTCCAGCTACTGAAATATAATGCCCTAAGATAACTCCTTCAGTCATCATCATAAGACACTTTTCATTGCTTAAGCAAATCCTAGTGTCAATACATCTTTGCAATACTTTTTCTAAGTTTTCCAATGCAAGCTCAAAGTCATCCCCATAGGGTGTGAAATCATCCATATATACTTCAAGGCCTTCATTTATTAAGTCTGCAAAAATGCTGAGAATTTCCCTTTGGAATGTAGCAGGAGCATTGCATAGGCCAAAAGGTAGAATTCGGTAGGCAAATGTCCCCCATGGACAGGTAAAAGTAGTTTTGTCCTGATCTTCAGGGGAAACCTGGATTTGGTTGTACCCACTGAAGCCATCGAGGAAAGAGAAGAATTTCTTCCCTGCCAATGTGTCTATTACCCGGTCAATGAAAGGAAGGGGAAAGTGGTCTTTCTGTGTTGCCTTATTAAGTTCATGGTAATCTACACATATCCTCCACTTCCTGTTCTTTTTTGGTACTACCACTAATGGGGAGACCCACTTGCTATCAGATATCGGGTAGATGAAATTAACATCCAATAGTTTTTATAATTCAGCTTTCACAATATATTTAAGGTGAGGCTTTAGTCTCCTTTGAGGTTGGCGAATGGGTCTTGCATATTTTTCAATGTAAATGTGGTGAGTACACAATTGAGGTTCAATTCCTTTCATATTGGGGTAATCCCATGCAAAGGCTGCTTTGTATTTTCATAATAATTAGACCAATTTCTCTTCTTGTTCAACAGTGAGATTTTTATTAATATTTAAAGTTTTTCCCGGCTCAATTTCTACAACCTTGCTATTGCTCACAGAAGTAGTAGGTATTGTTTGATCAGGAATATCTTTGAAAGGATCTTCTTCTTCTTTATTATCGAATGCTGCTTTGATCATGTGACATTGCAAATGAGATCTGGTTTGTGAATTATTAATAAAATTATTAATGATATCATCATCTATTTGATCTTTAAAATCAAGAGCATTTTCTATGGTTGGAGGTGATCTCATATTCTCCATAAGATATGATGCAGGTGGTTTTCTTGTTTTTATTATTGATAGAATTGGCTGGGCTGGGGGATATAGGACTAGATTCTTGACATAATTTCCCCTTGTAATTGTCATGTTTCCTTGTCGGCATCTAATATAATCATCGGTAGTTTCCAACCAAGTTCTACCTAGAATTAACGAATGTCCATCTAGTCGATTCTTTGGATTGATAACCAGGAAGTCAGCAGGGTATTCCCAGGAATCTACAAATACCATTACATCTTGTAGTATACCTTTTGGTTTGACTACTAATCGGTCAGCCAATTCCAACAAGGTTGTTGTTGGTTCCAGTGATGTAATTCCAAGTTTTTGACAGGTGGTGGTTGTTAAAATGTTAATTGTTGCCCCCAAGTCAACTAAGGCATTTGGAAATGATTGGCCATTGATCTGCACTGTCACTATAGGATTTCCTGGGTCTTCATATTTGATGGGTGTTTCCATTCCTGATAATAAGTGAGATAAGGTACCGACTATTTGGACAGTAGGATTGGTTGTTGTTCTCCTCTTTGGCATCTTTATGCATAATTCCTTAATATTTTTTGCATATATAGGAATATCTTGAATAGCTTGGAGGAGAGGGATTTTTATACACAAATTTTTTAATTCTCCCAGAAGATCAAAATTAGGTTGTTCTAATGGACGAGGTATAATTAATCGTTCTGGGAATGGTGGAGAGGAAGTTATTACTTGTTGTTGATTTTGTTGCTGGACTTCCTTCTCACTTTGTACTTTTTGTTCTACAAGTAACGGATCTTCAGTGTGGACATCATTGTTTCTCTCTATTTCAACTATGTGCCCAGACCTTAATTGAATATCATTACACTCCCTTAGTTCATTTTCTACTTCTGGGGGTTCCATTATTTGGACAGACTGAACTGGCCTATTGTTTGGGTTTGGGTTGGGTTGGGCTGGGAGTTGTGGTCTTAAATTGGTCTGGGGGTTTATATAAGGAGCTGGCAGTGTAGGTTGAGAGAGAGGAATTGATCCAGCTGGCTGATTTGTTGGTTTTTTCCAGTTTGACTGCCAGGACTGATTTTGGGAAGTAGAGGGGGGCCATTGTGTAGGCCAGAAAGGTGGGTAGAAAGGAAAGCTAGGCCAGTTATTCTAATTTGTTTGATTTTTCCAAGATGTGGGAGGAAATGGTTGTTGTGACCAATTAGGGAAATATGGTTGATTCTGCCACATCCCACTATATTGTTGAGCATTATATTAAGGAGGTGGAAAATAAAATGGATCATTTGGCATACCTGATGGTCGTGGCTGTCATTTTCAGCGTTGATTAAGCAAACATACCACTTCTAATTCCTCTTCTGCCTCCTTATAAACTGCTTTTAGGCCAGGAAGCGAAGGACATCCTTCTATAGGGTGATCTTTCATGCAAATGGCACAGACTTTAATCACATCCAGCAGACATTCTTTGTGGCTATGCTTCTTTCTACACCTAGGACAGAATATTGCCAAGTTTTGTTCTGCTTCTGCCTGTTTCTGTTTGGCTTGCATAATATCAAACTGTGTTGTTAAAGTCCCAAGTATGTTTGTCTTAAAGTCTTCTAGCAGATTTCCAATCTCTGCACGAGTGACACCTTCATTAGAGGTCTTATTTTCTCTTGTGATTATATCACGTTCTGTTGATTTCAACCTTGTATTGCCCCTCGAACTCCTGATACACAAATCAATGATGTTAGGATAAATTTCCTGATATATATCACATTTTCCCATAATATTCAATGTTTCAACCCATTGATCTTTCATTCCCCTAATTAATGTGGTTTTCAAAACATTATCAGGTAAGGGTAAATATGCATAAGGGGATCTCTGAAGATTATATTGAAACCGTTCCACATACTCTTCCAAGGTCTCATTTGGTTTTGTTTTCATTTGGAATATCTCATCTTTTAATTCCCTAGACCTACAGTAATCTTGATATTTCTTTAAAAATGCAGCTTTCGTATGATCCCAATCAGTTATAACACCCCCACCTAATCCCATAAACCATCGTAGGGATGCCCCTTTTAATGTAGAAGGGAATAGTTTTAGTTTTTGGGCATCGGTGGTGTAATCATATCCTCTGCACAGCACATCAAAATCAAATAAAAATGCATCTGGGTCCTCTCATGTTAAGCCATGAAATGTGGGAATATGTTGAAGAGGTATAGCTTTCATGGGTGCATTGACTGCAGTATCCACTATAGGATATTGCAGCGTAGAGGTTTGCTGCTAATTCTGATTTTGGTTCTGGGCCATTTGATCGAAGATATGCCAGTATCCCTCTGGGATTTCAAAGGAATTTCTAGCTTGACGAGAATGGGCAGGAATGGCTTTTACAACACTCCCTTTGTCTGGGATAATAAGTATTTCCTGTCGACCTACTATTTGAGGTGATTCAGGACCTTGGTTCTAAATAAGTTGAACAACACTTCCCTTATCTGGGCTATTTATTGTTTGGGCAATTTCAATAGGAGATTTCAACTTTGTGATTTCTCCCATTTCCCCTTCTCCTTCTCGGAGATTTCTAGTGTTCCCTTCTTGAAGGAAACTTATGCAAGGATTCTCAATTTCTTAGGAATCTTCCTCAATTCCCTCTGTTTGACTGTGTATCTCAGCAAAGGCTTCATATGGTGACTCTGTAGCCTGAAGGGAACTAGTAGGCTATCTAGAAGTAGTTCGTTTAAATCCTACTGATGGTTGAGATTCATTTATTTTAAGGATTTCGTCAATAAAGGTTGTGCGCCCAAGGGTCACCGATCCCTTAGGTTTTTCAGTTTTAGGAGGAATTTTGTTTCGCTTACTTGATTTATTCATTCAAAGAAACAAACCTTCATTCCTACCTAAAGAAAGAAGCTTACCTACTTCTACTGTGAAGCGGGCTGCGAGCAAGTGTGTTTCTTGCCCAGTGCGCAAGTTCTTACCTTCCATATTTAATACCCAATTCTCTGCAAGAAGAAGAAAACCAGTTGTGCATTACTCCTTTAAAATGGCATACACTCTCCCCGGAAATGGTTCCAAAATGTTGGGTCATAAAAAGGTATCTTTTGAACACCTAATTAGCCTACATTAATCATCAATCCGGGAGCGTCTTTTTATTTCAAGAGTGTTCTCTATCTGAGGCTGCAATTGTCTAAGAACAATGTTGTGAAGATGTAGTACAAAATAACAAGAACAAAAGTAACCAATGCTTGAAAAGAAAACTAATTACCGTGACATGAATGGAAAGATTAAACTACTTCAATCTTGCAGAACATCGATCAGAGATGCGGTAGTAGTAACTCTTGCCCTTAGAAATCGATGCAAGATGACCAATCTGGGGACTAGGAAGAAAAAGACTCTATCCTCTACAGTTGGAGATCTTAAAGCAATTGAAACCAAAATAAATTCAATGAAAGCAACTTAAAAGAAACGCAAGTTGAAAAGGAACAGCAGCATGTAACTACAACTCATCTATTTGCTAATCAAAGACTATGAATAAGTAATGAACAGAAATGGAACAGCAATGTGAAATGAACAACAATTATAATTCAAACATATTCAAGACACTAGATTTCTACACTTCAATCCTGTCGATAGCTTCTCACCACACAATGATCAATTATAACAGATTATAAACTAAAGGAACAGCAACTCAAATCAGATACAAGTCAGCGAAGCTTTATAGTAACAGCAAGATAATCGAACTGTGAATTATGCTTCTTGTAAAGAAATGAAACAACAATGACTCTGTATTTGATCCGATCAACAATAAACCAATTTTGTAATAAAAACAAACATTAAGCGCACTCCACACGACAATGAGCAAAGATTAAAATACAAACAGCGAAGTTATTCCACCAGAGCGGGGCCCTTAGCACTAGTGAAATACTGCTGGGCTAATTCAAAACTGCAGAAGGTAAATAAAATGTGTGCCTTGTATTAAGCCAACATAAAGTTTTACAGAAAGGTTTCTCTCAAAACAGAGAGTTAATAGAACAGAGAAAATGTAAAGTCTTGCGACCAATTCCTAACATCAACAACAATATGTCCCCTTGTCACTAAAGGATGTGGCTTTATATATCAAATATCGACGGACCAATCAAGGAACAAGATAAGTTTGAATAGTGCGCTCCTCTGTGTTTAGTCATATTTCTGTTTGCGCTGACTGAGGCTGAGCTGTTCCCTGTCCTTTCTAGGCTATTCGTTTAGATCTCCTTGCCTTTGGCTGGATATGATTCAACTCTGTTGGAGCAGCAATTAGATTGTTCTCAACCCTGCCTTTGGTACAGTTGCTTACCTCTCCAAATTCCTGTTTGTCAATCAAAAAGTATCTTTTAGTCATATTTTCGTAGTAATCATAAACCTTTCCAATTCTATTGTAATTCCTATGATAAATTACCTTTCCAAGGCAAACAGGAGTATATTTATGGTAAAGAATGAGCAAATGCATAATAATTTCATACCTCTTTCACTGCCCAACAATTGTGCCAACTCACAGATGTTGCATAGGCTGACAATATTCAGTTCACACTCTCTTTCCAAATGTTTCTTTTTGCATTGGGGATAGAATATTGTCAAGGTTGCTTTAGCTTCTGCTTGTGCCTTCTTGACTTGTACTATAGTGATCTGGGTAGAGAGAGTGCTAAGGCGATTGGTGTTAAAATCATCGAATAAGTTCCTAATCTCTTACTCCTCCACTTGTGGACTTCTGTATCCAAAGTGAATGGGGTCTCGAACTAAAACTTTCCCCTTGACCGATCCTCCTGAACTACATAAGCAAAGCTTCATTATCTCATCAAATGTTTCTTGTGATATGTTTCCTTTTCCTATTATGTTCAGATCTTCCAGACAATCATCTCTTAAACCTCTTAAGAATATTGGCTTTAGAATATCTGGATCTAAGTTACTAAACTCAGACCTCTATCAATTATAGTGGAATCGCTCCAGATAGTCTTCCAGGCTTCCCTCCTCCTTCTGTGCAATTCTGAAAATTTCGTCCTTCAAATCCCTAGTTTGGTAGTAGTCCTGATACTTAAAGAGAAAGGCTTCTCTCATATCATTCCATGTTTGAATTGTGCCAGCACCCAATCTCATGTACCATCTTAATGCTGCTCCTTTCAGAGTAGCAGGGAATAATTTCAAATTTTGAGTGTCTGAAGTATAGTCATAACCTCTGCACAACACATCGAATTCGAACAGAAAGGTACCAAGATCCTCAATAGCCATCCCTTGAAAGGATGGTAGGGATGATAAAGGGATTTTTTTCATAGGAGCCTCGTCCCATGTTACTACTATTGGGAATTCAAAATTAACAGAGCTATTTGTTTTAACATTCTCGTCCCCGATGGTTGATTCTTCCTGATAGGATGAACTATCCTCGAAGTGCACTGGAGATTGAAAAATAGGAGGATCAGGCTGCTCCAGGATCAATTGTTTAACAACGCTACCAGTGTCCAATTGATGATCAACTGACTATTGTTCCTCATGTTCCTGATGATCCTCACTGGTCTCTTCGTGTCCTTCAATTATTAGATCCTGATCAATAATTCTCCACTGTTGCTTTGAATCTGGAGTTTTGATATCAGGAGTGGATATGTTGTTTGAAGGATGGTGAGGTCCATCCACTGAAGACATTGATGGTCCAAGCCTTGATATGGTAGCTACTTTCTATGGTATTGTCTTCCTATTATCTATGTATGATGTGGATTGTTCCTTTTATACCCTTAAAATCAGATCTCCAAAGAATGTTTTCCTTCCAAAATTTATGCTCCTTTTTTCCTTCTTATGACCCATATTTCCTGTATTTAGTAGAGTGGGGGGTGTTTTTAGTTTTTTATGTTGTCCTAATGGCACACATGGGCCCTATTCATATCAATTAATCTTATAAGTGCTTCAGTTTCTACAACAGTGAGCCTGCTCAAGCTTGTTAGATTGGTGTGCCAGTTCTTACCTCTCGTCTTACCGCCCAACGATTGTATAGCTGAAGGCACCCTAAAAAAACACCCAAAATTCAATTCCTAGATGTCCCAACAAAAAATTGGTGAGCTCGCTTAATCTTGTTAGAGCGTTGCGGAGGTTCTTACCTCTCATCTTACTGCCCGGAAAATGTGTTGTTGGAGACACTCTATGAAAACACATGAAAATTTCACTTCTTAGAAATAAATCTGATTGATTGCATCGTCACTGCCATCCCCAACAACGACGCCAAAATGTTGGACTATATAAATCACTTATTAAATGACTAAACAACACACATTTAATTATCAATCCAAGGACGTCTATTTATTCCAATGACAATTGCACTGTCTATGTCGATACACCAACCAGAAGTAATTTCAAAGAAAATAAATCGCTGCTGAAGTAAATGTTGGAAATAAATCACTCATGCAAAAATAAAAGAGTCTACAAGATTGAAATCACACTTCAATTGATCTGTCTAGCTCGCCACACAATAAGTACCCAGCTGGTATCTCTATTATCGCATGTGTAACAGCATATAAATTATTGAAATCAAAGCAGATATATTCTCAGCTGAACAGCAGCAACAACACTCTAATGATACATAAACTGAAATACAGTTACATACACACAACTACTTTAATCACTACAATCCCTGCTAAGAAGGAGGACCATTCCTCCCTAGCAGGGTGTAGGTAGAGAAGGAAATTTAATTGAAACTAAATAGAACCATGCATGTAATAGCAATAACAGGATAATCTGTATTAATCTGAACACAATTACAGAGCCAAAACAATGTTGTTCTCTGCTAACCTCTCGACTTCTAGGGCCGAGAGCTATATAGTGGTTACATCATAAAATCCACGAATAGATTAGTCATGAGAATCTTACGATTCTCATGTTGATCGAAATAGAACTCATACAATTATAACCACTTCCTAATAAAGTTCTTATTATAAAATAAAATATTACAATTGGAAGTGCCCTTAGGCTATTATCCCATAAATACAATGCTAGCAAATCCTACAACTATCATATTGGAAACACAGTTGTAGTGCAAGCACCAGAGGAAAGATCAGCAACAATATAGACAAGAGTAGTGAATGGTACAACTTTATCAACAGTTCGCCAACGAGTCTGTAACAGCAGTTTGCCAACAGGTCTGTAACAGCAAGGTGTAATAACATCACTTTGTTGTAACAACACTATCTGAACTGCTCCTGTGAACTCCGTGTCTGGGATATTTGGTGCTACAAATGACATCTAAAAGGACAACACAAAGACCATCTACCTTCTCCAAACATTCACCATCAATTATTCATAAAAATGTATAATAGATCATAATAATTGGTGAATTAGAAAAGTAACAAAAGCAAGGAGAAACAACACAAGTTAGGGTAAAAATTTAGGAAAAAGGGGTAAAGATACTCCCATTGGTTATGGTTATGAGTTAAAATAAGGAAGATAATTGTAGGAAAAATGTACAAAAACAACACCCAACACCAGCCACGTATGGAACCTCGTTTATCAAGGATTGACAATTAACATTAGGTGCCAGGGTGAAAATATAATCCAGGCTTGGAAGAAATGGTGGAACGAGGTTGCTCCTAAAGAGATATGGAACATCCCTCTGATTACTTGTTGGGGTATATGGATAGGGAAGAATTGGTAGATTTTATAGGAAAATATATTCATCCCTGAAACTATTGTTTCATAGATCATAGTAATATATAACCTCCTTCTACATGAAGAACAAAACCATTGCCCTCGAGTCATCTTCATGAAAACTACTAACCACATAAAACCATGGCCATACTTTGATGGAGTTTTTAGTATGAATCTTTCATCATAAAATATCACTTTAGCTATGCATAACAAATAGCCCTAACATCGATTATGGCTACAAAATACCTTTAATATTGCTGCACAAATTCAGATCTAAGCACAAAACATATTAAGCAGATAAAAAATAACATAGCTCCATAGATCCAATGAAAAATACAAGAAGAATGTATATGAAAGAATTTTGTATTATATTAAAGAATGGGGCACCTGAGAGGAAAACAAGAAAGGTGTTTTCTGGTTCTCCTCAGTGGGATGGGTTCTTAGAAGTCCTCAGTGTTTCAGATCTAGCATTTCTCTCTCTTATGGATGTGGAAAAGCAAACATAGAACTCAATGGGAGTTCACAAAGCAAAATGGAAAATGGTGACCAAGAGAAGATCCGGAGTGATCTAATGCAATGAAGGTGACTAATGAATGGGGAAAACCCTCCTATTTATAACAAAATATTGGGGCGGTCTAGAACTCGGTGCATGAATAAAATATTATTAATCGAATTCTAGAAGCACCTTTTTGGAATATTTTATTATATTTGTTGGAGGGAAAAGGATTCTTGACTTGGGTCAATTCCTTTAATAATAAATAAATTAATGATTTATTTATCATTTTAGGGGAATGATGGGAATATAATTAAATAAATAATGGTTTATTTAATTATTTATGGATGATTTAGTCAAATTTAACTAAGAATATTATTTAAATAATGATTTAAATAACTTGTTCTTAGGAAATAATTAAATAAATAAGGATTTATTTAATTAATTTCTTTGTTGTGGGTTAAATATGACCAAATAAGTTATTTTATGTGGTGAAAGAAATTTTACTTGGGGTAAAATTGGTCTTACATGGTGTACTTGGGTTCATCTAATAATAATAGGTTAGATGACCAAAAAAATGGTGTAACAGATTTCCCCCCAACGTATGAGTGTTAGGAGAAAATCATATGACTGAAGTACATTGTAAGAACTCAATCACTAGATATCAAAAGGGAAGTGAGAGAGAGAAGTGTAATGTTGTCTGATGTGCTAAAGGACTAGACCTTGAGGAGATGAGACTTACAGGTGCAACAAGTCTCGAGTGTATGAAGTGGTACCTATGCTAAAGGCGGCGGGGGAGGCATACCTATGCCCGCCGAGACAAAGTACAAAGAATAAGGCGCCTGGAAAACCAAGAAACGCAATAAGTACAAATAATAAGGCACCCGGAAAACCACGGAACGTAATAAGGAAGCATGTGCTGGCCTAAACATGAGCCAGATAAATAACATGATGAATCCCACATACATGCAATGCCTGGAATAATCGTCAGGACTTATACGATAATATGGTAGTACATGAGATGTAAATATGCCCAAATGCCCCCTACACGCGGGGAAGTGCTCGCAAAATCTGACTGATACGTGCAAATCGAAGAGGCGCTGCAAGCGGCTGAGGCCGATATCATCATATGAGAGGAGTTGCATCAAGGGCTGAAATGAAGTCATCCGTACATGTGGGGGGCTACCTGTAGGGCCACCCCCTCATGACGGTTGAGACATCTAACACATGCCCGGGAATCACCAATAGTTGTTGCTACGTCATTGGACCATCAAGTGTATATATCACGATCATGCTGAAAGAAGCGCGAACCAAGGTACACTACCCCCAAGACCTAGCTTCTGGAGTAAATGAGGTGATGTCGACAGAAGTAGGTCCGCCATAGGTGAGGCAACAAGGGAATCTCAACGAAGGCATGGGAGAAAATAGTAGAGTGACGAACAGACGGATACTGATGATGATAATGAAATGAGGGATAAGGAGGAGTGGTTGGACGACGTCCCTTGTTAGAGCATAAAGGGCATGAATGGCTTGGCAGCGACTGACACAATATCATGAGGGATAGGGAACAAGGGTACTGAAGGCCATAATGTGCGACACGAGAGAGAGATAAAGTAAGAAAGGATGGAGGACTATGGTCGGGTACAAAGGGACTCGGGATAGACTCCATGAATGCGATGATGACTCAACTCGAATGCTCTAAACAAAGGCGACTCGATGGTGCTGCCTCAGAGGAAAGGTCCAATGGGGGGCCATAAAAGCATGAGTACAATAGGGTAGCTCATGATGAAAATCAATCACGAACAAAGATGAGTAAGGAGGCAAAGTGGTGCCTCAAGTACAAGTATTGTAAGTGAAGAAATTCGATTTGTAGGAGAGGTGAATAGACTCTTCATGGACAAAAATGTGTCCTGGTGAAAGATCAAGGTACTAAAAACTAAAAGGTACCCAGAGCTCATGAACAGGCCATGTCGCACTTTTTTGGGGTCTTTTCTGTGGCCTAGGTAGCAGGTATTGGGCATAAAACTGTGACCTATCTCAGGAAGTGACCTGAAAAGTGTGACCTGGAAAAGAAAGGGGGTTTCAGTGCTGTTTTTTGGCTGAGATCTGGGATTTTTATGGTTGAGGGGCATAGGTGCCCGTAAGCATGTTATGGTCATGCCAAAATGGATGTAGAAAAAAGGAGAATTTGAACACATTTTAAGGAGATGGTGCGCCATTTGTTTTTGGTATGGTTATGCAGTTTGAGAAAGGAAATGGAGGATTACCAATCTCTTTAAGCACTGCATGTATGAAGCAAATGGACTTTAAGTTTCTTGGTTGGCATACCTGGTGCAACTATCTCAAATAGAGGATTTGGAGATAATGAACTGATGCTCTCTTGGAAAACCTATAGGTTCGTCAACAACAAGGTCGAAAAGACTGGGTTGCTGATGTAAGATGAAGGAACGATAAGGGGTATCATCCTGAGAGTGATCTGAAGTGATATGGGACTTTAGAGGTTCTTCGAAATATGGAAGAAAAATGGTACTAAAGTCGGCACGACTAGATATACTAGGAGAGTGGTAGAGAAGTGTTTCTCTTGGTCTCTCAAATATGGGTGCCCCCTTACTCAAACATTGGGTTTCAATGTAATGGCCACAAGGTGTATGTGGTGTGAACGCATGGGTTCGATGTAAGGGGGAATATATAAAGTCAGGGGTGGTGATTTCTTCCATAAGGTCATCATCATGATAGGATATGGGGTGACTGGTGGAAGAATGACCACCTGACGCAGCAAAGCTACCTAACTCATGATCATGAGAAGAGGGGGTCGCAGCCGCATCGTCACAAGGGGTAAAAATGGCCCAAGTTCGCGAGGCTAGATTCCGATCATAGCGACTTGCCCCATCGGCATAGCTAATATAATGCGTGGACAGAAGGTCCTGCACAATAGTGTCACAAGACAAGATATGGGAGGAGTAAAAACAACAATGGCAGCGTGAGGGAAGGGTAGACAGAAAATGACAACTACGAGAGCTAGTAGTCTAGATAGGGTGACTATGACTTGTAGACCAACTAGAGGGTGATGTATGGGGGCTGGAGCGCAGGCTGCGGAGAATATCATAGATACGGATGGGATCATCGTGGTGGTGGGTGGGAGGGCAAAGATCAGGGAAAGCACATGAGGTCGCAAAGCTACCTAGATCATCAGCATGGGAAGAAAGGCGCACATACGGATCGTCACGGGGGATGACAGAGGAACAAGTAAAAAGATGGTCAAAGCATGGAGGGTCCAAGAATGTTGCTGAAGGGGAATCAAGAAAAACAAATGGAGTGGATTCAGAGGGAATGTACTCCGAGGATGATGAGAGTTATAGGAGGGAGGCAGCGGGTTCTGATATATCAGCATCAGGGGGAGGGATGGGGTTTTGAACTGATCAAATTTATCGGGAATGCAGTCTTTGGATTCGGGGGCATATTGGTCATGGGATAGATGAGGGAGGAAATATGTACGATGGTGTATATCATCCCATGGAAAAGCAGGGTTGGGTAGGGCTTCCATGATGTCTTCATCAGACTAAAAGATGGGAAGAGAGGATGGAAGAGGTTGACCTGACGAGGTAGAGGGATGAGACTCTTGGTGGTGATGGAAAGGGCTCACAGGTATGATGTCATGTGAGGTGAAAAAGTGAGCAGTGGAATGATCAAGTGAAGCATCGGGGGAAGGTACTAAGGGATTGGTAGCCGAGAACCGCAGTGATGAGGAAAGGTAGGAAATGGTGGCTGAAGTTTCGGTCATTTCAATATTAAGAGGAGAAATGGTAATCGGATTAGACATGTGGTATGGCATGAGGGAAGAAGGATTACGGGTGAGTGACGCTTTTAATTGGCGGTATGTGGCTAAAGAAGCACGATACTCATCAAGGCGGGGGAAAAGATGGGTATAGTGTCCATAGAAATTGCACAAAGAACAAGGGTGATTGGTGCGCAAGTTCTTAAGTTTCGAGGTAGAATCTAGTATAGTGACGTGGACTTCTGGGATGGCTGAGTCTGGAAACATTTCATTAACCATGGTCTTGAGAGGTGGAAGTTTAGGACAGGTATGAGTGGCGTGACCAACAACATGACAAAGAGCACACTGGATGGGATGCTTGGGAGGCCGAGAAGGGACAGGGTTGGTTGGGGTAGGTTGGTCTTTTGATGCCCCCCTGCGATCTTTGCCATGTTTACTCGAAGTGGTTGCGATAGGAGGCTGTGCTTGTTGAGGTGACTGAGGTACCCTCGTAGCAAGAGAAGTTGTGGGGGTTGGTTGAACCGGGGTCAAAGTGATATATGGTTTAGGTTGACCGGGCGGAGTAGTGGCTAGAGGGTCAAGATACCAGACGGGTATACCCAAGGTCAAGTTGGGGAGGGATAGGGTGGCCAAGGTAGGGACCGAATAAGCTCCGGGAGGGGGAGCAAGGAAAGGGATCTGACCAGCATGGAAATGGCCAGGAGGAATGGTGCCAAGGGGGTTGATGTTGGGAGGGATCGATCCAGGAGGAACGTGCGTAGAAGAAGAAGATTAAGAAGGAAGAAGGGTGGCAAATGGGGGTGAAGGGCTAGGAGTTGGTTGGGGTTGAGGTTTCTGACTAGCCAAAGTGGGCTCTGTAAGGTCAGCCCAAGAGGATTGCATCATGCAGACGTTCGCCGTGTTAGGATCAGATACGGGAGGAGGGGGAGGACCAAGAAAGGTTCCAAGCAAAGAGGAGTCTTTGTAAACACCAAGGGAAACACTGGTCAAAGAATCAACAGTTGGTGTATTGGTGACAGTAGATATGGTGGACTCAGGGGAGGTCTGAGATTTTGGTTCATGGTAAGTCAACTGGTCAATAGTGACAATCTTGCCATTATGAGGGAAAAACATCTTGCGGTGGACTGTGGATGGGATGGCAGACATGGCATAGGTGTAACTACGCCCCAAAAGAATGTTGTAGTCAAGAGGGGCGTCAATAACTTCAACGTTGACATAGACAGTCTTACCGGCAAGGGTGATAGGACAGTTACGGAAGAGGCCAATAGGCTGGGAGGCATGGCCATCCCATGCACGAAGGGTGATCGTGGAAGGGGCCAGTTTGGGAGAGCCAAGTTGTTTCCAAACTGAAGCGGACATTACGTAGGTAGATGCCCCCTCATCAATAATACACCGAGCAACATTGGCATTTCGGATTTTGACTGGGATTTGGAAAGCAACTGAAGGAGGAAGAGGGGGATGGTCTGACTGACGAGCGTCGAAAACAATCAATTGATCATCAACAGGATCTACAGCACCCACAGCAGATAGTAGAGCCCTCTTCTGAGAAGGACACGACTGGACGAGTTCCAGTGTTGAAATGGTAGCAAGAGATTGGGCCAGATCATCTACTATGTTGTATGAATGGGCAGCCCGACCAGAGGCAGCATTTCGGTGTAATGGTCCCTTAAGAGGCTTGGGATGAACCTCGACTTTGGGCAGAGGGAGTTGCAAGGGACCATTGGGTGTCGATAGAGGCTCTGTAGGACCTGACGATGGAGACTCAAAGACAGACAGAACAGGAGGTGTGGAATACTGACGGGACCGAGTTTCAAGGTTCAGGTCGACGGTGAGAGAAGGGTCAGAGGCCATCATGACAATCTGGTAATCAGAGGAACCAGAAGGGGAAGGTTGAGTGGTTACCGGGGCATGAGGTGTTTGAGTGGCCACGAATCCTTGTTGCGGGAAAGGATCGGTAAACACAGTAGGTTGAGAAGTAACGGGGGTGGGAGGGGCAGTAGGGGAGGAGTGTTGTCCCCGTACAGTGGCCTAAGAATCCCACAGCTGCCGCATTTGTGGTAATAAAGTACAATCGTGAGTGTAGTGACCATAGACACCGCAGCACGAACAAGGCCTATTGGTGCAAAGTGGCATGTCCAGCTTGGGCTGAGGGCCCTATGGCTGGTTGGCAGTGGTAGAGTCACTATTGGAAGGATTGGGTCCACGATTACCAAAAGCGGATTGGTTGCCTCGTCTCCTTCTTTGAGAAGGAGGAAAATTAGGTGCCCCCTGCTGTGCAAATACTTGTCCTGGAGGGGGTAGTAAGTGCGGTGGCGGGGGTGGAAAAGGCAAAGGACTGGGAGGTCCAAATGCTGGAGGAGCTGGGACACTAGGTGGCGGATATGGATAAGTGGTAGGGTGAGCAGCAGTAAGGTATGCAGGAGGATGGGCGAAAGGAGGAGGCATGTCGTAGCCTGAATGCATGCTACCTGGAGGGGAAAAAATGTCGGAGGGGCTGGCCCCTGGGGGAAAACCATGGCCCGAAGGAGGTTGGGCAAAGGTATGCGAGAGAGCTCCAACGATAGCGTCGGCAGAATGAGATGCCCCCAATGCATTAGGGCCACTGGGTTTGGGAAGGTCAGGAAGGACGGTATAAACATAACCAGATTGGGCGTAGATAAGGTCATACTTCAAGGCTATTTGGAGGGCGGCTTCTTCGGTTTGGGGAAAATGGGATGCGACATCTTTGCCAATGGGAGGTAAGAGGGAGCGAAGGAACTAGTCCATGTAAACCCGATCTTCAAAGAGGGAAGCGCGACACAAGCTCCGTCTTCACTGCCATTCCTGGACATGAGCAGAAAGGTGGGTCAAAGAGGATTGGTGGAAAGAGGTTAAAAGCTCGGTACCAGTGTCGTATCAGAGAGGGAGCTGGAAATAAGATAGAAAAGATTGGGCAATAGTCGCAAAAGTGGTATGGGAGGAGGTGGCCTGTTCAACATACCATTTAGAAGCTTCGCCTGTAAGCGTGCGTTGGAACAATCGAAGACGAATGGAGTCGTCGGTAATGGAATTGGAGGAACACCACATATGGAAGGATTGGATATGGTTGGAGGGATCCTCACTAGCAAGGCCTTCGAACTTGGGAATGTCGGAGGGGAGCTTGGTTGGAATAGCAGGCCAACTAACATCATGGCGAATAGGATCATTAATCAGCTAATTGAAGTCGGGGAGACTAAGGCCGGCCATATAAGAGAGTAATGGGACAGTCGAGGTAGGTCCTGCAGTGGTTCCACTAGAAACAGAACCAACAGTAGTACTGGGGTTGCTGCTGGTAGTAGGCCCTGAAGTAGACATGGTGAAAGTGACAAGGGGAGAACCAGAACTAGGGGGAGAACCCAAACAATCAGGGGAAGAGTCGGAGGGCAGACTCGGGGGAGGACTTACTCGATGACGATGGGAAGGAGGAATTCGACCAAGCGGAAACTGATGGTGAAGGCCAAGAATTCTCCGGGAAAGGCGCCTTGGGGGCGCAATGATGACGGGAAGAAGAAAACCGACAAGGGCAGAAAGGGACAAAATAAAGTGCGGTCAAGGGTAGAAAAGGTGCAGTGACAATTGATCTTAGAGTCTTTTCCAGTCGGTGTTAAAAAAGCGCTTCTTCACTTAGGGTCAGTGTGTGGCGTGCGTTAATTTTAATTGTTTAAACCCAGACATTTTAAGAGTAAAAGAAAAAGTGTGCTGCGTAATGGAAAAGAAATCTGCAGTAAATAAGACTGAAAAAATAGAAAATTAACAACTAATAATGCAGCAATCTAACCCAAAAAAGGCAGGTCTCTTAGAACTAGTCTACAAGAGGGAAAAAACCAGGCAAAGCACACTAAAAGAGGCCAATAGATCTAAGGTCTGGAGGGACTGGGATCCAAAGGGTGAATCTGCTGAAAAGTGGTGCAGAGAAAAGCAAAGAGGCAGAGGCAAGGTTGCTACTAAAAAGGGGGTGATCAGCTGAGAGATCGGAGAGGCAAGGCAGTGGCCTTAGAAATGAACCCAAACAAAACGAAATGAGGTGGTTTTGAGAGGGAGAAGAGCTGATCTAAAGGGATCTGAAAAGGAGGTATCAGATCTGAGAAAAAAAGGGCTGAAACTCTGGAAATTCAGACATCTGAAACAGTAAAGACTCGTCTGCAAAAAGTGGAGGGTACTAGATCCATAAGGGGCAAGATTCCCTCTTAGGTGAGTGAAGCAGATCAGAAATAGGTCCAAACGGGCAGAGACAGAGGCTGGAAAACCCTGACAAAAGCTTCAGACAAACCCAAAAAAAGTGCTGAAAAATTTTCAGAAAAGGTGCAGGTCGCAGGTTCTGACCTGTTTTCAGTCCAGGTCACAGGTTTGGGGCAGAAAGTGCGTCCTGAGGCTCAGGTCGCACTTTTTGGGCCAATAAGTGCGACCTGTAGATCCGGTTGTCTCGGCGGCAGATTTCAAAAAAAAAATTGTCGTCTCAGCTGCGGCGGATGTCTATCACCTGCGCAATAAGGCCAGAAACACATGGAAGTTAAAAATTTGACTGTTTAAATGGTTTTAGGGGTGTAAATCACCATAAAAATAGAAAAACAAAAAATGGAAGAGAAACCCTAGGGTCTGAAACTGCTAGATATGCAGGAATAGATAAAACGACAGTGGTCACAAAAGAAAACTCGTGTGGAGTCTCCAATTGTTATTATGAATCTTTCGTCGCAAAATATCACTTTAGCTATGCATAACAAATAGCCCTAACATCGATTATGGCTGCAAAATACCTTTAAGATTGCTGCACAAATTCATATCTAAGCACAAAAGATATTAAGCAGATAAAAAATAACATAGCTCCATAGATCCAATGAACAAGACAAGAAGAATGTATATGAAAGAATTTTGTATTATATTAAATAATGGGGCACCTGAGAGGAAAACAAGAAAGGTGTTTTCCGGTTCTCCTCAGTGGGATGGGTTCTTGGAAGTCCTCAGTGTTTCAGATCTAGCATTTCTCTCTTATGGATGTGGAAAAGCAAACATAGAACTCAATGGGAGTTCACAAAGCAAAATGGAAAATGGTGACCAAGAGAAGATCCAGAGTGATCTAATGCAATGAAGGTGACTAATGAATGGGGAAAACCCCCCTATTTATAACAAAATATTGGGGCGTTCTAGAACTCGGTGCATGAATAAAATATTATTAATTGAATTCTAGAAGCACCTTTTAGGAATATTTTATTGTATTTGTTGGAGGGAAAAGGATTCTTGACTTCGGTCAATTCCTTTATTTATAAATAATAAATAAATAAATGATTTATTTATCATTTTAGGGGAATGATGGGAATATAATTAAATAAATAATGGTTTATTTAATTATTTGTGGATGATTTAGTCAAATTTAACTAAGAATATTATTTAAATAATGATTTAAATAACTTGTTCTTAGGAAATAATTAAATAAATAAGGATTTATTTAATTAATTTCTTTGTTCTGGGTTAAATATGACCAAATAAGTTATTTTATGTGGTGAAAGCAATTTTACTTGGGGTAAAATTGGTCTTACATGGTGTACTTGGGTTCATCTAATAATAATAGGTTAGATGACCAAAAAAATGGTGTAACAGGGTGATCACCCTCTCCATCATGCATGCATTAAATGCACCACTTCCTCCACTATCTTATCATAAGTGCTTCATGATCTTCTTTGAATGCACTATGATCTCAGTTGACCTTATCAAAGATCCTCATGATTTTATATTTGAGATCCATGATCTTGTTTGATTGTTTCATCCTCCATATTTTATCTCATAAATGAGACATGATCTCCATAAATAGAGTTTCTCCACTACTCCATGTTCTAGATCTAGATCTAAAATATCTGCATACACACATTAAAAGTGTATTTTATTCATCTTTGAGGTTCGTGGGTCCCTCCACCCTTTTATTTACTTAATTTATTAAGAAAATCAGGGACTCTAATATTCCAAATATGATGTGGAAATTTGGGAATATTACATAAACCCATGACCTTAAATACTTAAAGCAGTTAAAATATTTATTAAAGGAAAAGTTACCATAATAACTCTATGACACAAACGAACTATTGGACTCAAAATTATTTTGGATTTTGATTAAAAAATGATCAAAACTAATACATTTTAACCCTCTAGGGCTGTCAACCATAGGTTATGAGACAAGAGAGGATAAAAGACACAACTTACAATGATGACCAAAATTTGATTATTATTTTTTTGAAAAATTGCAGTGATAACAAAAGGTTTATCTGAGTGTCTCTGGAAAGTAACTGTACCAATCACGGTAGTGCTATAATTCATGTCATCACCCAGCTTGATGTGCATTTTAATATTATTCTCCTCCAAGCTACTAAATAGTTCTTTGTTTTCCGTCATGTGGAAATATGCTCCACTATCCAAGTACCATATAGATCCCATCATAGTTGACACCATGCATGTGATGAGAGAGAAGTCCAACTCAAACTGTGAGGCCAAAGCTTCACTCAATGCAACTCTTGGAGCCTTCTTGTTTTTCGTCTTCTTTTGTGGAAAATTTGTGGTATAGTGTCCATGATCATGACAGTGAAAAAATTTCACCTTTGACATGTCACACTTCTTTCCTTATTTGTTTGTCTCAGATTTGGAATGGGACTTCCTCCCCTTCCCCTTATTTTCCTTACCAACTAAGGAAAAAATTTTCTCATCATCAATATTGGATGAGGATCCATACCTAGTATTCTACCGAAACTCTTCTTGTACCAAATCTGACCAAAGTCGCTCCCAATCTAGTAACTTCTCCCTCCCATTCATAGAGTCCTGGTAACTATGCTAGCTCTTGGGGAAGCCTAGAAGTGCTAGGCTCACCAAGTCATCATCAAGTACAGTAATCCCAACACTTCTAAGCTCATATCGACATTGGGTGAACTTGGTCAAGTATTTATGAATTGTGTTTCCCTTATCCATTTTGATTTTCCTGAGCTTGTTCTTGAGTGCCCATTTTATGTGGTCATTGCTGCTTTGAAACATATCTGTCAAGGCCTTCCACTTAGCATATGGATTTTTATTTCCATGGAGACTCGAGACAGTATGATATTGAACTCCCTCTAATAAGATCCTCCTCACCTTTGCTACCTTCTTCTGCCATGCATCAAGAAGTTGGTCATCTACTGTTGTGGGCTTGGGAATATCATTGTCTATGAATTCCTTCAACCCATTTTCCTCCAACACTGCATCCATCCTGTCCTTCCATGAAATACAATTCGAACTTCCCTTGAGTGCATATTCGAGTCTGAATCCATTGAAAGACATCTTGATCCGCTTATAGCTCCAAAGAAAGTACCTGCAAATTTGAATATTGTTCAACAAAAACTCAATTTCTTGTCCGCTATTGTGATTCCTGGCGTTCCAATACCATGTATAAAATCTATAAAGCTATAACACTATGTAGAAATTATATCAATGGACTCAATCCAATCATCTAATGTACTAAAGCAAGTTATTGAATCCTTCTACTATATTTGCAGAATATAAAAAACGATCACTCAATCACATGCAAGTAAGAGAAGGAAGTAAATCAATACAAAACACCAGATATTCTTGGGGAAAGAAACTGCTCAAAATCCCTCCATAATTATTGTATAATAAACCAAGGAATCATGAAGCAATACAATGTATTTTTGATCACCACAACCTCATACACTCTACCAATTGCTTCACACTGATCTAGGAAAAATTGGACAAACACATAGCCAATTATAAGCCTACCCTCATCCTACCCTTCTTACAAAAGCCCTAGAGAATTAAACCCCTATTAAATAGGAAATTCATCCTTCCTTTATTGCGATATTCATCATGGGCTTCCCATGGTTTTATAATTGCACTTGGGTAGTTTTCCTAAAATAAAACTGATATTTTACGAGCCTTGAACCTTTGTCTCAACTGGGTATCCACTAGAATTAGCATGCATGCAGCTATAAATATTGAATCATCAGTTACTTGGTAGATCACTATTGGTTAATTAAATCTATTTTAATTCATTTGATCTTCCACTAGCTCATCGAACAGTTAGAACTAGTTAAACTAATTTTAACTCAATTATTGTGAGTTAACTGATCCCACCCACACTACACTAGTGCTACAATTGCAACTTGACCCCCTCAATAATATAATCACTCTACATGCCTATCCTTAGACCCTCAACTCGAAATTCTTGAGCTAACTAAGTCTATCACACTTAGTTAACTATTACAAGTTGTTATGAGATAAGATTACAATGAATTTTCCAATTTATTTAATAAATTGGTTGCGTACTAATGTATCGCTAGGACCCATCACCGTGTAACCTGTGATCCCACACTAGTGTGTGTGTGTGTGTTGCATTTTATTGTTGAATTTCAACACCAGGTGTGGGAACCTATCACCCGCGAGGTTTGGCCTCCGTAGCCTTTGAAGCTATGTGTGTTTCGAGGGTTTGTAAATTTAACAGTAAGAAATGGTTGTATGTAGTTTTTTCTAACTGTTAAGGTAGGCTAATTGTTTTTTCTAACTACTAATATGAGGGAACACAAATCTTCAATCGTCTAACATTCAATCCAATGTCGCATAGTTGTACACAGTGGCATCTAGGGGAGTTGTTTTCAAAGAATAATGCCTTACGACATAACATGTTTGAACCCGCCTTTAAATATAAATTTGGGAATATTCTAATATTTCAAGCACTAATAAGATACAAGGTATGCATTATGAAGAAACTCACAATTTTCAACATTTGAGAAGAATGGAGCTCTCCTATTAACACATTTTCACTCAAAAGGCCCAAACCCAATTTCATTTAGATTCAAATATGAAATGTATTGAAAGAAATGAGATATTAGAGATTTCCATATCTAATCATGAATGATCTATTTTATAATTAAATTAATAAATAGATCTATTTTATAAAAATCTAGACCTATCACTATCCTATCAACACTAAAGAAACTACATACTAGAGCATTCATATAAATTGAATGGTTGATAAATACATATATACATCAATCCATAATAAGCATTTAATGACCTACTTCATTATTGCTAAAAATTTAAAAAATCATAAAACCTATCTTATAAATTATTTATTATTATTATTATTTAATGAAATGAGTAGGGATACTTATATTAATAAAAGTTGGAGAGGGCCCAAAACCCTTACATATGATATCTGATACAAAAATCATATCTTCATCATAGTAAATAGAGAGTTTACTAGCACTTTGGATGGCAAACTAGTTCATAAAAAAATGTAACCACTAGAAATTCTGTAATAAGTCCCAACAAAAGTATTCAGTTACAAAAAAAACATAACTAATAGGAGGAAAGGACTAGAACCAACCACATAACCAAAATTGTCTCTAGGTCAAAATGAAAAGTTCACCCAGTGTTATGTCAACCCTCATTAGGCCCTCTAGGATAACGAGTCCTTTTCAATCAATAAGTGCTCCTGAACCAATACTTCCAAGTAACACTTTTACTGCAATGGATGAGGAAACTTACAATGCAGCCACCCGAATGTTAAGAAGGTGAATTTACCCATTTATAACATCTAGGGATTCCTCCATTTCAACATGGTGAGAGAGAAAGTTTTCCTCCAAGAAGAGCTGGAAGGAGCACCTTTGCCTCTCAACCATGTATTCAAGCCTTTGAATAGAAAAAGCAGATCCTCAAAGGTGTCCAATAACCTGTCAATTATGTTAGCCCCCTATAAATTTTTTGACAAGAAAACAGGGGGCTAAAATGTTTTTTAGCCTTCAAGGAATGCATTTCCTCTGAAAACACATCATCCTTGAAGCCTCCTTATGCCCTTGTCCTTTGATAAAATCCCCACTGCTGTTTCCAATTATAAATCCTCTCTGTTTGTGAAGAAATGCCCAAAAGGCCTCCTTTTTCCCCTTATATCATCCCTTCAAAAACTTTGTTCTCATCCCCTCGTCTCCCCTTCTAAATTCCCCACTCACCCCTCTAAATCAACCCATCTCCCCCTTTTGACCTCACAAATACCCTTTTTTTGGCCTCAAAACCCTTTTTTCCCTTTACCGAATCCCTTTCTTGGCCTAAAAAAAATCATTAAAAAGGGCCAAAAAACCCACTTTCTACCTTATAATAGGCCTAAGCCCCTTTCGGCTAAGCCCCACAAACCACTTCCCCATGTAACCCAACACCAAAACAAAATGCTAATGGTCCAAGCGCTAATCGCAATCGCAACTGATGGGCGAGCGCATCCCTGTGTTAACTGAAATTCCCCGATGCGATTGTGTTTTGCTCTATAGACCTCTGCCGCGATCTCGACCGTTGATCGGTTAGGATTCGACGGCTCGGTGTTGATCACTGCGCGCTCGTCGCTCTTCCCCTTTCGCCCCTCCGATCACATTTGAACCGTCAATCTTCCCGCTAGATCCGACAGCTGGCGCTTAATCGCTCCCATCGCAATCGCAAGTTCTTAATGTGTCACCCGACTGCAATCGTCGATTGCGATCCATCGATCCGATCCCAGCCGTTCGTTTAATTCAGATCCAACGACTCAGTGCTAATCGCATCATCGCTTCGTCGCCCCTCTCCATCTCCCTTCGATTGAATGCGGGTCGTTGATGTAGTCCCCGGATCCAATGGTCAGCGCTCAATCGCGCCATCGCAATCGCAAAGTTTAAAAGTGTCACCCCCTATGCCCCCGATTGCGATCCATCGATTCGATCTTAGCCGAACATTTCTTTAGATCTGACGGCTGGGATCTGATTGCGCCCCCCCATCAGTTTTCCTCATCGGAGCCCCTATTAACTTCAACTTTCAATCTCCACCATCGATCTCCTCCTGAGATCCGACGGTCCTAAATGAATCACCCTCCACCCATGTCGCGTCCCACCATCCAAAGGCTCAGCTTCATTGTTTTTCCATGTTTTCCTTTGTAATTCGCCCAAGCACTGATCTTTGGGCTTTTACACTAATGATCATTTCTTCCACCACCCTTCATTATTTCCACTGTGCTCCACTGCTCCGCCACCATTCCTCCAGCCTCCACAACAAATCTTCCACCATTGTCCCCAGATTTTATAATTGATTTAATTTATTGTGCAGGAAGCACAGAGAAGCCGTCATAGCAGCAAAAGTGTATCAGCAGCGGAGATTAAGGTGTTAGAGCCCATAATTGAATATTTAACACTTAATCCCATGATCAAAGGATAAGAGCACAGTGTGAAGACCAAATGCACACGAAGAAAGTCATATCAGTGCTTCCAGCGTCAACAGAACATTTTTCTCCAGACAGACACCTTCGGACAGTGTTCTCCATGCCTCCTCGAGCCTTTAAATAGATGAAATACACTGGCAGAAGTTTCTACGACTGTCAGGACCACAATTATGAGGTATGGAGAGACCTGCAGATTTCCCACACAGTTCACCAATTCTAGAAGGAAGCACAGAGCACCAAACACTAGAAGGACATTCAATAACACATCTGAGGTCAATATCGACCTAACAGAGAGCTCTGAACCAGACTATAGAGTACACACAGTCGACGAAGAAACATTAGGCAGCATGGGCGTGAACGCTTCCACCATTCTGTCTTAATGAAAAAAATTAAATGAACATCTACTCCTGTTGTTATTGGTTCTCCTATAAGAATTCCCAAGAACATATTTTAAAGGTGGTTCAGTTGTTGTTGTTGTAGTTAGAGAGATTAAGTTTTGACTTTTAGAACAGTTTGGGAGAGAGTAGCAGAGTAGTGTGTAATGTAGTAGGCTTGGAGGAGAAGTTTGGATTGTAACAGCCATTGAGCTCAGTGTATGTGACTGGTTTTTCATCAATTAATCAAGAAGATTTCACAGGATCCTGGTCTATTACTATTGGTGATGTTTTTCTAACACCGTTTATTACATTTTCATACTGTTTCATTTTCTACTGGCTCGCATCAGAATATTGGCATAGGATTTACCCTTGTTAGGTACCCTATGTTTCTGCTCTCCTTGCCTTTAATGTTTTCTGCTGATAATGAATCTAAGAGTAAATTCATGTGGTTTAACCAGTGTAGTAGATGTTATTTCCTGCTAGCTGATGTATGAATTCGGGGTTTGCTGCTTGGATGTCCTTGCTGGTGTCAAAGCATTGAAGGTTCAAAGTCCTTCTCTGATCTACAGACCCTGGCTCTGTTAAACGTATCTCTGTTTTCTCTTGGAGCATGCTAAAGCTGACCTGGAGTTAAATGACCTATGTTCCGATCTATAAGCTGCCCCTTTGTCTCTCCATTGAAAGCTACCTTTGAGTATGTCCAAGCAGGTCTGGAGTTAAATGACCTCCGACCTGATCTATAGACAGAAATTGGGTTGTTTTCCTTCTGTCACTTTCAATCCTTAATGTTCCATTCCATCATCTATCTAAAAAGATCCTTTAGTGTAGATCACTTGCCCTCTGAAAGCCGTGGCTAGTTGTTGCAAGTAATTCTCCTTTCATGACTCCATAGCCCAATGGATGGCACTTTCTTGACCTATCCTCTTTGTCAAAACATCCTGCTGCTTTGTTCCTTTTCTCTCATTTCTTTCTCAGTCTATGATCTCATGACCAACCCAACAACCAACCAACCAAATCATTTTAAGCCCCCCTTTGTGCTTCATAACTATCTTAACATCTCATTTGAGCTTTCAAAGATATATCATTCTTTGTATTTATGGAGAGATCCCTCTTCGGGTCCAGGAGGGCTAGATCCTAGGGACCCAAAGTGGTTTGATGTTGTCTTATCTTTTGGTATTGCCAAATCTGCCAAAACACAGGAACCCCAACATATTACACTTGACACCTCGTTTTTTCCCGAGAAACTGAATTTCCTGTCATTCTAAGTTGAAGGCTCAAAATTCCATAGTTCAGAGAAAAAATAATCACTTCAGCAACCTCATTCCAACGAGAAAGTTAAAAGGGAGAACGATGAGCCAAAGCGCAGAGAAAAACAACAATATCCCATGATGGGAGTTGGGGACCTGAAATGATTAATATATAGAGAGAACCCATACTATGGCACGAGCCATCCTGTAATGATAAGATCCAAATCTCCATTGAAAATTCACCAGTGCAAAGGAGCGATGTCGAAGGGGTGCTACAGGATGGGGGAAATAAGTTCATTCTTTAGAAAATTTTACTGAGCGCCTCGACCCGATGAAACTGTAATGACCTATACCTCATTCTAATTAAATAAACAAGACCTTAAATAAGGATTGAAGCTAGAAAGGGATAACACTTGTACACTGTCGAAAGACATCTGAGATAAATTTTGATAATCTGAGACCAGAGATGAGGGAAAACCAACTAGGAAATATAATGATGTTGGGCATGAGATTCCACTAGTGAATAATATTTATTGCTCTTTGTTCGCATTATGAATAATTTTTTATCCTTGATGGAAAAATACTTGATAAATATGCCAAGATAATGATTATGTAGATGCTACAGGTGAGATAGATCAAGGAATATCAGTTCAAAGATAGAGGAATGATAAAGGTGAAATTTAGGAAATGATAGACAGTTCCTATGAATAAAGGTCGAATAGATACGCGGGTATGGTGAAGAAAAGTCACGTACAGTTTCTGCACCATGGTATTCTCAATACCAGGGGTCTTTATCATGGTATTGGCCCATAGTAATGAGCGTGATACCAATATTTGATCCCGCCAAAGAAATCCATCGAGATTACTAAGGGATTTGTTGATCAGCGATTGTCATTGATGTTAACCCAAGTAGCCCCAGGGGAAACCCCAATATTGCATGGGAATTTTGAGCTACCAAATTACTATATTCTGGGTCAAGAATGCTTTTGATGGTTTCTACTTGTCGATATGTCTCCATTGATATATGGCACGCCAAGTAATTCTTCACGGTTTGAGAGATATTCATGTTTAAAGTTTGTAACCCCAGTTAGTGGGCTAAAACCCCATGGGGTTGTGGCATGGGTCATTGAAAAGTCTATAATTAATATTTTTTAAGCTCCTAGAATCCCTCCCATGTTCAATTTTTTAATCCTCTCTCAAACTAAGAATTTATATAAATTGTGATCCTCATATCCTCCTTATGTAGGGATTTCGCTATCTGAAACAGGTCATCGTGGAATTTTTGCTATACATTTTTTTCTAAGAAGGTTCAGAAGCTGAAATTTTTATGAGGCACCATTGAAATCCTGAGGAAGAAACTGTAAATATTTCATATCAAGGTGCACAATATTTTCGGAGATATGATCTGTGAAAGTCAGTGTTTTTGGAGGCTCCTGAAATTCATCTCAAAGAAGTGACCTTGGGAAAAGCATCATAACTCTATCTATGAGTATTAGATTAAAATTATGTAAAAAGTGTCAGATATTACACAGACTTTAGTTTTCTCTCTACCAATTTCAGAGCATAACTAAGAAACAGTGACACGTGGCACACCATACAACTTCACTCTACGGAAAGAGTCCATAATTAGGGCATTGTGAGAGATTGGCCATAACTCTCCCTTGAAGAATCCAAATTCGGTCAAACTTGTAGCATTGGAAATATGACACAGAGGAATAATATAGGACTACAAAGTACATATTGGGGACCTGAAATAACAGAGATACACTAGATTAAATATCAAGCTCCTAGAAGGCAAGAAAAAGTTAGATCATGTGCTGTCAAGGGCTGCAAAGGACCAGACTTTCTAGGGCAGCAAATCAAAGCAAGGTGCAGTAAAGGGTAGCATTAAAAGAGCATCAACCAAGGTTCAGAACAATAGTAATAAATTCATCACATGAAGTCTTCAAGTGGACATCACTACATACAATCATTGTAAAGGTATCATTGTACTGAGTCATTGTAAATACATTATTGTAAAAATTGTACTAGTGTCTATCTGCCAAGAGTTGAAGAGGCAGTGTCGGGAGGTCTGATATCATCATTAGGTGGTTGTGTCATAGTTGGGGTTATGGTCTAGTGTGTCTTCTTCTTCTACATCATTCTATATCATTTTAAAGTGGACCATTTTTCCACGTACGGGAGTCCATTCTTCTTTTATTCTTCTATAGGGTGGTAGGGTGGTGCTAGGGTGATTTGTAGCTCATTGGGTGTTGGGGCATCCATTCAATTGAATACTGAAGAATATCGGGCGTTGGAGCATCCATCCAGTGGGAGCTGGAGAAGAATGATTTTCTATATTCTAGGAAGTTGGAGCTTTATTTTCAATTGAAGTTGAATATTAAATAATTATTAGAAAAGCATTAGGTGCTTTTTGTCTCGGAGTGGGTTTCCACCTTAAAATATGTGTGCATTTTTGTTTCTTTTATTTACTGCTATCATTTTACAAACACTAATAATAATTGAAGATTAACTAATGCTCTAATTGAAAGGAATACTGATCCCCCCCCCCTCTCAGTATTTCCAACAATTGGTATCAGAGCTTGGCTCCTTCAATAACAGTTTAACAGCTAGAAGGAGGTCATGGAGCATACCAAGAATGGTGTACCTCTGTTCAATGAAAATAATTATTCAATCTGAAAAGGAAGAATGGAGGTCTATCTCTTGGCGCAAGTTTACGAAGTATGGGACACTGCTCAAAATGGATTTACATCAACCGCAGATGAACAAGGTAAGAAGAATTTGGTAAATGATGCAAAAGAAAAGAATATTATTATCAGTGGACTTATTGAATCTGCGTATCATAAGGTGTTGGGTTGTAAAACCGCCAAAAATGTATGGGACAAGCTTGAGAATATATATGCAGGTGACTCAAATGTTAAAGAAGCAAAGCTTCAAATCTATAAAGCAAATTTTGAGTAACTCAGAATGAAAGAAGATTGCAACATTGCTACATACTTCCAATACGATGACGAAATAACCAATACTCTGGAAGGATTGGGAGAGCCAGTTGATGAGAAGACTATTATATGAAAGGTTCTTGGAATATTACCAGGGAGATTCAACCCAAAGGTATCAGTCTTAGAATACAGTGAAAATCTGGACAAACTTAGAAAAGAGGAATTACATGGAATTCTCATAGCATATGAAATGAGACTTGATGAAGAAGAGGGTACTTCACATCTAGAAAATGCGTTCGTTTCCTCTAAGAAAAGCAATAAGGACAAACAACCTTCAATTGAAAAGACATGCTCCTGCAAGAGTGAAGAAAAAGGAGATGATGGAGAAGGTCTTTCATATGAAGAATATGCTTACTTTACGAGAAAACTAAAAATTGGTACGGAAAAATTCAAAGGTAAACTTCCATTGATATGTTTCGGCTGTGGTGAGGTTGGGCATTTTGTAGCAAAATGTCTGAACAAAAGTGAAGGCAACTTAAAAGGAAAGAAAGGCTTTAATAAATTCAACAAGCAAGGATCGAAAATGAACTTTATCTCTAAAGAAGATAGATCATCATCCGATGAAGAAAATGATAGTGAAGAAGAAGCCAATGAGAGAGTATTTTTTAAGGCCAAGCACAATAAACAAGAGGTATCAAACAACGAAGAAGAAGGATTGACCATGGAATAATTTTCTAAGGAAGAAATCAAGCTTATAAAAGAGCTCAAGGCAAAGAAGATCCATTCCAATACTCTTGAAGAACAAGTTAAAGGTCTCAAAATTGAAGTTGAATAACACAAATGCATTGAAGAGTCACTTCAAAAGAATTTGGATGAAAGCAACCAAGAAAGGGAAGAATTAGAAGCGAAGTAGTCCAACTGCATAAGGAAGTGAAGAAAGGAAAAACTATCCAAAACTATGCCAATAGCTCAAGGGCATTGGAAGAACTCATCAACAATCAATGATCTTACAACGACAGAACTGGCATTAGTTACAAAGAAGAAGAAGCAGGACCTTATACAACAAAATACAATGAACCTATGAGATCTGACATGCATGTAGACTTCATTGGACAAGATTCGCAAGAACAACCTTGGAAGACAATTCCTCGACGAAGATTTCCGTCCAGGTACCAACATATTTTTTATGGCTATTGTTATTCATGTGGAAAATTTGGTCATAAAGCTATAGAATGTCGTACATACCCCAGGAATGAATACAATTCCGGGAGATTTTTCAAATATGAACCTTCGAGGGCTCAGCGAAACATCAATAGATTTGAACATTTAAGAAATAATATTGAATGTTAAAAATGTCGAAACTTTGGACACATAGCCAGAGACTGCAGACTTGAAAATCCTCCAGAAGAATATTTGAAGCCAAAGAACGAACGAACATGGAAGAAGAAGAAGACTGATAATTGTGCTCTCGCTCTCAAGGCTCAAAGCAACAAAGATGTGTGGTATGTTGATAGCGGTTGCTCAACGCATATGACTGAATATAGAAAGAAATTTGTATCTCTAAAAGAGAAGAAGGATGGAACCGTGTCCTTCGGAAATGATGGATCTTCAAATGTTAAAGCATTAGGTACCGTCACTCTCAAAATTAAAGATGATCTAGCCAAAAATTTTCTATTGGTTGAAAACATGAATCACAATATGCTCAGTGTTGGACAAATGTGTGATCAAGAACACACAATCCTATTCAACTCCACAAAATGTGAAATCAAGAAAGGAAGTTATGGTAAAATTGTGGCTACAGCAAGTCGAGCTCCAAACAACATATATGTTCTGGATGAAGCAACTAAAGCACATCTAATAGCTAAAGAGGATGATATAATATTTGGTAGCAATGATGATCGACTAAGTAAGAAGTTTGCTACAAAGATGCAAAGTTATTTCGAGATGTCTTTACTTGGTGAGCTGACATAGTTCTTGGGGATTCAAATATCTTAGCAAGAGAAAAGAATATTTATATGTCAAGCTAAGTACATCAAGGAAATGCTCAAGAAATTCAAAATGGAAGATTGAAAACCCATCCTTACTTCGATGGTAATAGGTTGAAAATTGAGCATAGATGACTCATCTAAGGATGTGGATCAAAGGTTGTACAGATCTATGATTGGTAGTCTTCTATATGTAACAGCCTTTCGGCCAGATGTTATGCAAGCAGTTGGACAAGTAACAAGATTCCAAGCAACACCAAAAGAATCACATATTATTTCCATCAAAATAATTCTTTTATATCTAGAGGGAACAAGAGAATATGGCTTATGGTATCCTAAGGGTAACATTTTCATTATTCATGCCTTTACAAATGTAGATTGGGCATGAAGCGTTGATTATCGTGAGAGTACTCATGAAGCATTGGAATATCTTCACCAGAAGCTTGGGATTCTCCCAAGTTCTCATTAGATTTTCCTTACTGATAATATAAAGGGGGAGTGGAAGTGTGTACAGGTCCGTAAGATGGCTATGTGTCAAGGGGAGCTACCCTTTGCCATTGATGTCAAAGGGGGAGGGAATGTTGTAGGAATAGGTGTCATGATCGCAGGGGGAGTACTTGTGTTGTCATCAATGCCAAAGGGGGAGATTGTTGATCAGCGGTTGTCATTGATGTCAACCCAAGCAGCACCAGGGGAAACCCCAATATTGAATGGGAATTTTGACCTACCAAATTACTATATTCTAGGTCAATAATTCTTTTGATGGTTTCTACTTATCGAGATGTCTCCATTTATATATGGTACGCCACGTAATTCTTCACGGTTTGAGAGATATTCATGTTTGAAGTTTGTAACCCCAGTTAGTTGGCTAAAACCCCATGGGGTTGTGGCATGGGTCATTGAAAAGTCTACAATTAAAAATTTTTAAGCTCCTAAAATCCCTCCCACGTTCACTTGTTGAATCCCCTCTCAACCTAAGCATTTATATAAATTGTGATCCTCATATCCTCCTTATGTAGGGATTTCACTATATGAAACAGGTCATTGTGGAATTTTTTCTCTAACTTGTTTTCTACGAAGGTTCAGAAGCTGAAATGTTTATGAGGTGAATCTGAAATTCCGAGGAAGCTCCTGTAAAAATTTCAGATCACAGTGCGCAATATTTTTAGAGATATGATCTGTGGAGGTCAGTGTTTTTGCAAACTCCTGAAATTCATCTCAAAGAAGTGACATTGGGAAAAGAATCATAACTCACTCTCTGAGTATAGGATTGGAATTCTGTAAAAAATGGAAGATAGTATACGGAAAATAGTGTTTCCTCTATCAATTTCAAAGCTGAATGAAAAAACAGTGACATGTGGCATGTCGTACAATTTCTCTCTACTGAAACAGTCCATAATTAGGGAATTGTGAGATATTGTAAACACGACTCAGAGGACTAATACAAGACCGAAAATCACATATTGGGGATCTGAAATAACAGAGATACACCAGATTAAATATCAAGCTCCTAGAAGGCAGGAAAAAGCTACATCATGTGTTGTCAAGGGCAGCAAAGGACCAGAATTTCTAGGGCAGCAAAGAAAAGCAAGGTGCAGCAGAGGGTAGCATGACAAGAGCATCAACCAAGGTGCAGAACAACAGTAAGAAGTTCATCACATGAAGTCTTCAAGTGGACAACACTACATACAGTCACTGTAAAGGTATCATTATACTAAGTCATTGTAAATACATTATTGTAAAAATTGTACTAGTGTCTTTCTGCTAAGAGTTGAAGAGGCAGTGTCGGGAGGTCTAGGATCATCATTAGGTGGTTGTGTCATAGTTTGGGTTATGGTCTAGTGTGTCTTCTTCTTCTTCTACATCATTCTATATCATTGTAAATTGGACCATTTTCCATGGTACGGGAGTCCATTCTTCTTTTATTCTTCTATAGGGTGGTAGGGTGGTGCTAGGGTGAGTTGTATCTCATTGGGTGTTGGGGAATCCGTTCAGTTGAATACTGAAGAATCTCAAGCATTGGAGCATCCATATAGTGGGAGCTAGATAAGATTGCTTTTCTAGATTCTAGGAAGTTGGAGCTTTATTTTCAATTGGAGTTGAATATTAAATAATGATTAGAAAAGCATTAGGTGGTTTTTGTCCCGGAGTGGGTTTCCACCTTAAAAACTGTGTGCATTTGTGTTCCTTTTGTTTACTTCTATCGTTGTAAAAACACTGATAATAATTGAATATTAACCAATGCTCTAATTGAAAATAATACTGATTCACCCCCCCCCCCCCCTCTCAGTCTTTCCAACAAGATTGGCCTAAGGTATTGGAAAAGGCCTAAACTATATAAGAAGATGGAAATCAAGTGTTATGGTGCGCATGTGATGGATTATTTATGAATGACTTGATCTAAAATAGGTGTGCACCAGGGAGCATGAAAATGGACCAGATCTAATAGATCTGAAATGAGTACACATTGAATAATTTGTTTATGGTTTGATAAATTTGGGATGATGATATTATGGTGTCTGTATGTAATAATGTATGCCAATATTTATTTTTAACAGATCTTGTGTTGTCTAGGGAAGGAATGATTTAGTGATTTCAAATCTATACACGGGTTTGTCCGTTAAGAAGTCGCGTACATACACGGATTTTCCTCTAGGTAGTCACATATATATTTTGTAATATGGACAGATCTGTTTCAAAAGTTTCAAGAATGAAAAATGCGTACATACGCGGAAGTGATTTATAAGAGTCACGTACATCTTCTAGGGTCTTTCAATATGAACTGTTAATGATTTTTGATTAGTTCTGTTATTGTTTTTTCTACCTGTCGATGATGTCTCTCTTGTAATAATCTGTGTTTGACAATACTGGTTGGGTTGAACTGATTATGAAATGAAATGTTGACTAAGTGATGATCCTATTGTGTGATGATATGTATTCGTTTTATTAATTTGTGATGGGTTCAGTATGTTATTTAGTGATTTATTCACTGGTACAATAATTCAAATTCAGATATCAATGTGTTGAGATCTGTATGTATGAATTCTTCATGGAAAGTGTGTACATACACAGGTATGTCTCATAACAGTTGCATATATATTCTGACATGTGATTGTTTAGGGTTTGTAGGGACAGGAACTGGTTTTTGTGATGAAAAATATGTGGTCTGGTATTCTGATGAATGGGTATATAGTGATATGAGTTGCTTTGGTTATTTTGAGTTGATTCAATGATTGAATTAGTGTCTCAGTTGGTTCGGTGATTAAATGATTTGATAGAGTGATTGGTTTCAAAATTATTACTTGGGATTGGGCTTAAATGATGGTAATGGGTCTAGTATGAAAATATGATGAAAATTGACCTACATGTTTTGATGTTCTGAGTTAGGTAGGTATACTATGAAATGTTATGAAACATGGTCTACAAAGGTGCTGAAGATTGGAGCCTTCAGTTAGGGAGTCGAAAATTTCTTCCAATGGTAGTTGGTAAATATGACAAGGGGGTTGGAGTTTCCTTCCGGTAGGTGTCAGTAAACAAGATCAGTTAGTTCGAGCTCACTTCCATTAGGTGCTAAAGAACGAGAGAAGGTGGTGTTAGCCACCTATAAATTCTGATATGCCAATGGTGGCTAAATTTGTGTTCAAGCCTTTAAGAGGTTTATTTCCTTTGGAAATCCATCATCATTGAAGTCTTATGTTTGTCCTATCCTGGAGGTTCATCTTCACTGTTGCTTCCATTTGATAAGCCTCACTGTTTGTGAAATAAAATTCTCTAAAAAAGGCCTCCATTTTCCCTATTTCATTCCCTCAAGATCCCCATTTTTCATCCCTACTCCTATCACAAAATTCATCCAAAATCCCTTCATTAACCCTCCATATCATTAAAATCCCCTTTTTAAACCATATACTGCCCCTTTATTTGGTTTAAAGATGCCTCTTTTCAATTATCGGAACCCCTCATTTGGCTTAAAAAACCCTGTTTTTAGGCCTAAAATCACCCTTTTAACACTTTAGGGCTTAAGCCCCTTTTGGCTTAGCCCTTAACCCTTTCTTCTCCATATAACTCGGAGCTGCGACCAAGCACTAAGGCCTAATTGCAAATCACAATCAGAGCTTTCTATTAACGACTTTTCCTTTGTTCTTCCAAAAATCCTCGATGCGATGAACCCATCTCCTCCGCTCCCTCGTCTAATCTCGACCGTCTGATCGTAGAATCTAATGATCAGGATTAAACCAATTCTCTGCCCATAACCCCTCTCCATTACCCCTCCGATTGAGTATTGACTGTCGATCTTACTCCCAGATCCGACGACCAACGCTTAAACGTATCGCGCAAAGTCTTAAGTGCCATCCCCTTTTCTCCTCCGATTTGCTATCCCCGATCCAATCTCGACCGTTCATTCTTACAGATCCGATGACTGAGATAAAATTTCACTCCGCTCATAATCCTCCATCATCACCCCGCCGATTTAATTTCCACCGTCGATCTTGCTCCAGATCGGATGGTTGGCGCTTAATCGCGCGTCGCAAATCCAAAAGTCTTCCCTTTTGGTTCCTCTAATGGTCCGATGCTGCGATTTGATCTTGACCGTTGAATCCATAAGAACCAATGGCCAGTGATCTAAAATTGTGTGAACAAAATGTTTCTTATATAGAGATAGACAGTAGGGGCTTTTACTGGTTATTTCACCTTTACTAGAAAGGATGAAACCAGAAGCTTCTGGCCCTCTTACTGGCTCTGCCTAAAGAAATATAAGGTAAACACTAAATCGATCTATCATTGAAAGTATTTTTTTATGTTTTCAAAGTATTCATTAACCAAATTTTATGTGTGAATAAGCAAGTTCAAGTATTCTGCAATGGAAGTAATGTGGTTTGAAGTGAAACTAATGAGTTTTTATCATTGTATAAGTCTCATTGGGAAAAGTGGACTTATTAAAAATTATTTTTTAATGTAGAAAAATCTAGAATATAGCAGAAAAAATGCACAGCATAACAGTAAGCATTTGTTTAAGCATTTCACCCCTCTCTTGGGCTACCTCTACTGGGTCCAAAAGCCTCCAAATAGGCTTTTCCCTCTTTCATTAATGCTCAAAATAAGTATTACATTGTGAATAAAGCCTCAAAAGGCTAAAATAGCTGAAAATTCAAAAACAGAGGACTGAAAACAGTAAAAATCGACTATTCATTCACCTCAAATGGATGAGTATAGTCCAATATAGCCGATCTTTCACCAAGCCCTGGTGGCTCCAGAAGAAAATTCGTTGATAAAATCACTGACAAAGTGCCCTGATGGATCTGCAACCTGTCCCAATAGCTCCAGAATGCTTCAATACCCCCAAATCAAAAACAAATTCACTCCAATTGGACTTCCCTAGCCAAAGTTATGGCTAACTGAAGTTTTGCCCAGTGTCCCCTTAAAAAGCTCCACTAAATGTGGAGCAACTCTAGATAAGTCCAACAAATTAGGGGGACGGGTGCTAAATCTGGCATGCCGCCAAAAGTTTCGCCGAAAAGGAGGGGGTTGACGTATAGCCCCATGTGCCCGCACCGAACGGAAGGCCTTGAATTAACATTAAGTAACATTCGCGTGGATAAGGTTTAAAGCCGCATGCGTTAATGTCTTCCGCACCGAGCGCGTGTCCACGGGACCACGACCCAAACCCAATCAAACCTTAAATACAATCTCGCGCCAATGGTTAATAAGCACTGCCCATGGCCCAACGATTGGGCCGCTCGGTTGTTACCGCCCCGACGCGGGGTCGAACCCTACCGAGAACACATAAATTTTTAACGCCAATTCATTTGGATCTTGGGGCCACGTGGCGGCCTCCGGGCTGGCCACGTGGCACCCTATGATTGGCCGCCTGCGAAATATTCCACAAAATATCTTGTGGAATATTCCATGGAATATTCCCATAATATTGTGTGGAATATTCTTTTTTTAATAAAAAAAAAATTTATAAAGTCAAATTTTGGCCATTTTTTTACTGAAATTGGCAAACTTCAAAGCTGAATAACTTTCTCATACAGTGTCGGTTTTTAGTGTCGTTCACGTCTACAAGATATTTTTTCCGAGCTCTTTCCATTCATTCTAGTTTGGACCAGTTTTGAGCAACTTCATTTTTGAACATTTTTCTACAAGAGACTGGATCTCCTTATCACACCTCCCAAATGGGAAGCTTTTGGACCCCAAAAGCTCTCTAATTAGTGAAACTGATAATGTGGAGACTGATTCTCCACTCTTCAACCCTTGAATAACTGAAATCTACGCGATTTCATCAAATGAAGCTTTTGAGAAAATGATAATATGTCTCTGGAATCAACTGATCGACCATTGCTAAGATTGACTGAGTCATGATGCAAATGATTAAAATTTGCAGAATAGCAACTGTAATCTGCAGAAAACAAACTTTTTCTACACTGATCAAATTTCCTAGAAGACTTAAAATAACTTTCACCTTGCAAATTGTTCCCATGGCGAATTCTACCATTCTGAAACCAACTTTGTCCCATGCTGAATTGTGTGTCCTCCTTGCTTGCACTGCTTTGCTTTGACACTTCATTCACTGCATTGGCTGACCCAAAAGGTAATTTTTTCAACATAACATCATATTTTTTCAAAGACAAACTATTATTAAATTGAGACATATTATTAGCAACATCATAAAAAGGCGAATGCTCAAAATCTGGTCGTTTCAACATCAACAAAGTTAGACTTTGACTTGCATTAACCAATCTTTTCAATTGACTTGCATGGAGTAAAGAAGATTCCAACTTATTTTTGTGAGCTCTCACAATGTACTCTTTACCATATTTGAACAAGTGATACTTGTTTTCATGGCGATGAAAGATAGCCTTCTTGTCAAATAAATAAGGACTTCCCAAAACAATACCTGAGATATCAAGCGGCACCACATCAAGTTCAACTGTGTCAATAAAGTGTGCAGTTATTGCAAAGCGCAATATGCACTTCCTTGATACTTTAAAATTGGCATCCTTGCATATCCATCCAAGTGGATAAGGTTTTGGATGTGGAATGGTCTCAAGTTTAAGCTACTTGACCAAGTCTTCAGATATGAGATTTGCTTGTGACCCACTGTCAAATAGGGTGTCAATTTTGGTATGTTTTGAAATTACCCTCACATGGAAGAGCTATATCCTCCTCTTTTCTTCATGAGTATCTTTGTGACAATTCAAAGAGCTAGAACTGGGAATTGTGTCTTGCACCACTACTTTCCCCTTAATGTTCTTTAAAACCATGGCGATGCTTTTTGTCTCATCACTTGAGTCTGACCCTAAGTCTTGCTCAACTGTTGCTACATTTTTCTCCTTTTCTTTGGTCTTGTTTTTGTTCTTATATTTTTCTGGTTTTAATTTAGGATGAAGCTTCCAACAATGATCTTCATCATGACTTTTCTTTGAACAGTTCTTGCAAAAGAACTTTCCTTTTTCTTTTCTTGAATTTTCAATTATTTTCTTTCCTTTGTTTTTGAAATTACTATCCTCATCAAAAGTATTCTTTCCTCTAGCTTCTAAATGTGTAGCCTCGACACAGACTTCATCTAAGTTGGTAGGATTAAACATTAGAATAGTATGTTGCAGGTAATTGTGCAAACCTCCTATGTATTTCAACAAGGTGTCTTGACTTTGTAAGTCTACCCCAAGTAGAAGTGCTCTCCTTATAAACTCTTTGGTATAATCCTGCACATTTTGACCCTTAAGTTGCCTAAAATTTTGCCAATTCATGATTTCTTTCTGAATATGAGCAAGAGGATACAAATTTTTCTTAATAGCAGTAATAAACTCATTCCAAGTTAGAGTTATCTTACCATTCTTTTTATTCTCCTCTCTTGTCTTGGCTTCCCACCAAACCAAAGCTGCTCCATCCATTCTTAATGAGGCTAATTGGATTTTTGTGTCATCATCATGCAAATTATGAATTCTTAGATAGACTTCCAGCTGTCTAATCCAGTTATCCAATTTTTCTGCATTGACATCACCATTAAACATCGGCAACTCAAACTTCACATCAAGCTTTAACAAAGGATTTCTAAGAGATGTTTTTGTTTTGTGTGACTGATTAACAGAAGTTGAAGAGGATGATGTTGAGGAAGAGGATGACGATGGAGATGAAGGATCACCATTTCCTCCAATCCCTTTCTTAGACTCATCCTTGTCTTTCTTTCCTCCTAAAGAATCTCCTTCTTCTTTTTGGTTTCTAGACCCTTCTCCAGCAATCCTATCATTTCTTTCCTGATAGAGGATCCTAACCATCTCAGTCATGTCCAAGAAATATTTTCTAAAGACTTTTTCTTCTTCCTTGGGATCCATTTCCTCATGTACTTCTCCTTCTCTGGAAGACATGTTTGTGGCTGATTCTAAGGCTAATGAGGATGAAATGAAAGGTGGAGATAATGGCACCCTAGCCCTCCTTGGTTGAGGATTAACTTGTTCTCTAACCAATTGACCTTTCCATCTTTTCAATTTCAGCCTAGTAAGCATCAAAATTTGAAAAATAACACAATATTCTTGCACAAATTTCACAAACTCTTAATAAAAAACTAGAGCTCTGATACCAATATGATCTGAAATTGTGTGAACAAAATATTTCTTATATAGAGATAGACAGTAGGGGATTTTGCTGGTTATTTCACCTTTACTAGAAAGGATGAAACCAGAAGCTTCTGGCCCTCTTACTGGCTCTACCTAAAGAAATATAAGGTAAACACTAAATCGATCTGTCAATGAAAGTATTTGTTTATGTTTGCAAAGTATTCATTAACCAAATTTTATGTGTGAATAAGCAAGTTCAAGTATTCTGCAATGGAAGTAATGTGGTTTGAAGTGAAACTAATGAGTTTTGATCACTGTATAAATCTCATTGGGAAAAGTGGACTTATTAAAAATTATTTTTTAATGTAGTAAAATCTGGAATATAGCAGCAAAAATGCACAGCATAACAGTAAGCATTTGTTTAAGCAATTCACCCCACTCTTGGGCTACCTCTGATCGGTCCAAAATCCTCAAAATAGGATTTTCCCTCTTTAATTAATTCTCAAAATAAGTATTACACTGTGAAGAAAGCCTCAAAAGGCTAAAACAGCTACAAATTCAGAAACAGAGGACTGAAAACAGTAAAAATTGACTATTAATTCACCTCAAATGGATGAGTATAGTCCAATACAGCTGATCTTTCGCCAAGCCCTGGTGACTCCACAAGAAAATTCTCTGATAAAATCACTGACAGAGTGCCCTAATGGCTCTACAACCTGTCCCAATAGCTCCAGAATGTTTCAATAATATTCTTTTTTTAATTAAAAAAAAATTTATAAAGTCAAATTTTGGCCCTTTTTTTACTGAAATTGGCAAACTTCAAAGCTGAATAACTTTCTCATACAGCGTCGATTTTCAGTGTCGTTCACGTCTACAGGATCGTTTTTCTGAGCTCTTTCCAGTCGTTCTAGTTTGGACCAATTCTGAGCAACTTCATTTTTGAGCATTTTTCTACAAGAGACTGGATCTCCTGATCAACCAGGATCTAATCGTGCTCCGCCTTTCCTTTCCCCTTTTCACTGTTCTATGATCCGTCGATTAGATCTTCGCCGTTTTTTCTATAGATCCAACGACCAGGATCTATTCCACCCATCCATATACCTTCTTCCCCTTTGAAACCCTGGCGCTCCTACTTTTGATACTAACCGTCCATTCTGAAGATCTGACGGTCCACAATCAACCCGATGGCTCACCTCCGCCCCGTGCATCCTTCCACATCGCGCTTTCATTCCCACCGTCAGATCTCCCCACCCTCCATCCAACGCCTGAGGTGCATATTGCGTTATTTTAGTGTTCGGGCTTTAACTTTTTAAAATCGCGTGATATAAGCGGTTTTGAGAATCCACGTGGGGCGTGATGAGTGGAATCGCGTGATTTTTGTGAAAACCATTTACCACCCTCAGCCTTGCGCGAAAACTGCTGCCATTTTTCCACTTACCGCCCTCTACAGCACATTCTCCTTTTTTAATCGTAGTTGTTGGTTGATCTAATCTAACATCCTACATTGCATCGCGTTCCCCACCTATTTGTTTTTTATCTATCCCCCAAACAACTTCTTTGACGAATCTCCACCGTTAAACTCTCTAATCGGACGGCCATGATATAACCTCACCACCATGTCATTTTTCACCTTGCCTCCTCTCAAATGATCTTGCCGATTGATCTCAGTTGTTGATCATTTTGATCTGACGGTTGCGATTTAACCTCTCGCCCAAACTTCCAAAGCAATGTCTGAACCTTTTTCCACGAGATTTTCTTAATTTTTTGTTCATTTTTGCAAGATTAAAAATGGGTTTTCCCACTATTTTAGAACAGCACGAAGGCAACGAATGACTATTCCAAGTCTTCAGTACAAAGAGGCATCTAGGGGAGCTTTCATTAAAACAATCCCTCCACCTGTGTGAACCTATATGCACCTGCGAAATAATCAAAATGCAGAGAGTATCAGAGCCAGATCAATGAAAACACGGAGGACACATCAGAAAATAGCCTCTACACGCCAAATCAGAGAGGCTAGTCCCTCTCCATCGACCCATACTACCCCTGCAGTCCTATTTCCCATTAACATGGGTCACAGTCAAGACAGTCAGAGTTGTGGACATACATGTAGCTCAGAAGTAAATGGTCAGCCTACCAGAGCTTCTGAAAGTCAAACAATAACTGCCATGAGTACAAATACAAGCAAAGTTCCATTTAATGAAGTATGGAGCATGCCATTTCTTATTCATCAAGCCTCCCAGAGGCCGAGAAACATTAAATTCTTTATTTAATTGGACCAACAATATCTTTTGTTACTCTACTTCCTCATTCACCTATAAGTATTCATCGAAGATTCATTGTAAAGGTTGTTGTTGGTTTTTGGGGATCCTACTAGTTGTTAGAACTATTATTGAGGGGAATTATTTGGGTAGTCTGTAATATAGTAGGCTGGGAAGAGAAGTCTAGATGGTAAAAGGCCACTGAGCTCAAAGTATGTGACTGGTTTTGCGCATCAATTAATCAAGTAGATTCACAGGATCCTGGTCTATATTATCGGTGATTTTACTCTTATTGTAATTGTTTCCTTTCATGTTTATCAGACTGTCCATTATTCTCAGATAATGAACATCAAGCATAGATTAGGACATATTGCTGGAAGTACCCAAAGTCTCACTGTAATATTTATCTATATGTTTTCTGCTATCTATGTATCTAAGAGAAAATTCAACATAGTTTAACCAGTATAGAAGTTGGCCTGTCCATGCTTACTGATGTATGAAATTGGGGTTTGTTTCCTTAGATGTTCTTGTTTGGTTTCAGCTGAAAGAATTGGGAAACTGGGAGATTAGATTTAACCCTATCTCACTAGGTTCCTTTTCCAACAGTTTTTCTTTCTAAGATCCCTTTGAGTTAGTGTCAAAAGCATTGAAGGTTCAAAGTCTTTCTCTAATCTTAAGCCTTACTCTGTGTTAAATATTAAATGTTTTCTACTGTCTAAAAGTGGTTATGATGACTGCTGGATCATTTTCCTTCAGAGTATGCTGAAAGCAAGTCTGGATTTAAATGACATCTGACCTGATCTTAAGCTACCCTTCATGTCTTTAATGAGAGTTTCCTTTGAAGTATGTCAAAAGCAGGATTGGATTTAAATGACATCTGACCTGATCTTAGGATGCACTTTGGTTTCTTTCATTCACCCATTCTTAATGTTCCATTCCACCATCTATCTAAAAATATCCTTTAGTATAGATGACTTGCCCTATGGAAACCCTTAGATAGTTGTTATGCAAGTAATCCCATTTCATGACTCCATAGCCCAATGGATTAACCTTTCTTTTGACCTATCTTCCCATGCTGAAACATCCTTTCTATTTAGCTCCTTTTCTACTTCACATAACCTTCTCAGTTAATGATCTCCAACCAAATAAACAAACAAAATAAAAACCCCTGTGCTTCATACCTAGCCTAATACCTCAATTTGAGCCTTAAAGATATATCATTCTTTATATTTATAGAGAGATCCCTCTCTAGATCCAGGAGGGCTAGATCATAGGATCCCAAAGTGGTTTGATGTTGTCTTATCTTTTGGTCTTGCAAAACTAGCCAAAACATAGGAACCACAACATAATGGTGAATCCGCTGGGGAATTTGAGTGCATATCATCTTAGTCACCCTTAGGCCCTTATAAGACCCATAATCTCTGGTTATATTGGTATTTAATTGCTGATGGTGGATAACAGCCTGCTTCAAACATTCACATTCATCCACCTGGTGACTCCACACTCCATAACTCCTAAAGGACCAAATGACCCCACTGGTAGAAGACCCTGAACTGGTTGAGAATATATAGTGACCTCTCTTTACAAACATGGATCCAAGTATGGACCAATAAGAAAAGCTAAATGCTTTGTTTGACATAGTGACAAGAGTGGTGAACACGTTTGGTGAAATAATTGTGAAAAGGTATTAGGCTAGTCTAAATGTTGATTATCTAGAGCATCCCATGCTTCTTCCAGAGCAAGAACAAAATCAAGACCCAGAAAATGAGCAAGGCATGTATGATGCTCAAGAATCTATAGAAGATGAAGAGGAGGGTCATCAAGAATTTCCTGATTTCCTACCTATATCTTGTACTATGATGATAAGACAATATCATGACCAAATGGCAAAAGCTAAGAGGGAACGCTGCTTTGAGGAAACAAGAAACCACTTAGAAGATGCAGAATCTAATGAGGAAGAAGAGCCAGCTCATATAGGGACTCCCCCTCTAGATGATGACTCATCTCATATTTCACAAGAAGAGTGGCATCCTGATCATATAGAAGAAACAACTCACGAGCCTTGTATTCTAACTGAATATCATCATGACCAAGCGGAGTTGTTTGAAACAGAAAGAGATCAGGAAACATTAGAAAATCCTCAAGGTTTCCTTGCATGCACAAGTGAAGATATCCTAGAAGAAGCTCAAGAAGACATCCAGCCTCCAAATAAGCCAATACAAGAAACAGAAAGCTGTTGCACTTTTGCTCAAAGAAACACAAGAACATCTTCCCCTTTGACAAAAGAAGAAATAGATAAGATCATAAATAGACAGCCGACCTCTGAAATCTTTTATAGAACAAATACTCTTTCCCATTCATCTACTGAGCTTTGTTGCACAAATTTATAAAGTTGCTCTGTAAGTCAGAATGAAGAAGGATCTGTTAATAATTCAGTATGTCTGATTGGTAGCATTACTTCAATGATTTTCCTAGTTTTGATTTGTCTGATGATGATGTTCCCCCAACAGAAGTTGATCTTGCAGGGCCATCATTAACATATTTGTGGTAGGAAAATCAGTGCCATCAGCTTCAAGAAAGTAATGAGCCAAGTTAGGCTATCTATGATATTGATGGGGAAAGTTATGAAAGTATAATAGTAGATGAAGATTCATTTAACCTTCACTCTGCTTTATCTCAGACCATCAGTGACAGTTTTTATGTGATTGGAGATCAGCAGCCTTCCATCTCACAGGGTGAAGAGGAAAATAAGGAAGAAATTTTTGAGCAGTTTGAAACTAAGGAGCCTTCTCTTGAAAAAGAGGAAGCAATAGAACAAACCCTAGCTCAAGAATACATTGATATTTTCATAGAGTTCAGCCCACCAGATCAGAATGTCTCAGAGCTACAAGAGGACAGCACTACCATATATGATGTGTCCTCCAGTTCAGATAATGATGAAGATTAGGAACATTTTCTTTCTCAAAAGAGTCTTTTTCTTGATCCAGTGGAAGAGGAAGAAATCATGGTTGAAAACCACTTGTCAAATACTCACAACCAGGTATTATTTCAAGATCCTGATGCTCATTTCCTGTAGACATTTAGAGAAGGATCAAAGGTCATCAAGAGCAGCTTGTTGCAGACAACAAGAAACATTTTAAAAGCTGCAATTAAAGAGCAAAGAGAATGGGAGTGGCCCTACCTATCCAGCATGCTCATAGAGATGAGCAGAAAATACCAGTCATGGGATCATCTAATTGACTGGATATATTGGAAAAGGAGGTTTGTCAGCTAGATATGTAAATATTTCCAAGTTAGAGTAGGATAGGTAGGAAATCTCAATAAAGCTCAATATGTGAGCATTTAGTTAGTTGTTGAGTTTTTCTTTGAAAGGAAAGGTTCAGATATGCTCAAAACTTGAACCAGCAAGAAGAAAAGAAGCAACTCTAACAAAATCAAAACCAAAGCTGAAATGAAGAAGAAAGGTGACTCTAACAAGCCCAAAATCTGAGTCACAAGAAGAACGAAAGATGTTGGTGATTTTTGGATCTAAAGCCTCCCAATTTTGTTTTTAATTTATGAAAATTTCAGTCCATGTGCAACTTGTCTTTATGCCATGGACCCACAGCAAACCAGATAGCCTAATCCTGGTTTGTGTGTGTTTAAATTTCTGTTTTAAAATGTAGAGAATGAAAACCTGTCAGACTGTTTAATCCTGACAGGTATTAGATTAAGTAGAGAGTTAAGAGTCCAACTGTTTAATCTGGGCTCTTGGAAGAAATAAGGGTAGCATTAGATAGGTTTATTTTTCTGTTTGCAAAATAAAATGTTGAAAAAGAGTTTGTCGGTCTAAGTGCACTCAAAAGAAGAAAAAATGCTAGGATAGTAGGAATGGGTAGGTAGAAATTTTGTTTTGAAGAAAGACAGTTTTTTCAGGTTGCTGCAAAGGTTATCAGATCGAAAGAAGACCAATCAAGGAAAAGAAAAAATTCTGCCCAATGGAAAGGAACTGGTCTACAAATACAAAGATTACTGAGGTTCTAGACACCTAAAGGGCAAGCTGTCCTCCCCAAGTGGAGCCACTGTTAGCCACCTATAAATTCTTATATGCCAATGGTGGCTAAATTTGTGTTCAAGCCTTCAAGAGGTTTATTTCTTTTGGAAATCCATCATCATTGAAGTCTTATGTTTGTCCTATCCTAGAGGTTCATCTTCACTATTGTTTCCATTTGATAATCCTCACTGTTTGTGAAAGAAAATGCTCTTAAAAAGGCATCCATTTGCCCTATTTCATTCCCTCAAGATCCCCATTTTTCATCCCTATTCCCCTCAAAAAATTCCTCCAAAATCCCTTCATTAACCCTCCATCTCATTAAAATCCCCTTTTTAAACCATATACCGCTCCTTTATTTGGTTTAAAGATGCCTCTTTTCAATTACCGGAACCCCCATTTGGCTTAAAAAACCCTGTTTTTAGGCCTAAAATCACCCTTTTAACACTTTAGGGCTTAAGCCCCTTTCAGCTTAGACCTTAACCCTTTCTTCTCCATATAACCCGGAGTGGCAACCAAGCGCTAAGGCCTAATCACAAATCGCAATTGGAGCTTTCTATTAACGACTTTTCCTTTGTTCTTCCAAAATCCCCAATGCGATGAACCCATCTCCTCTGCTTCCTCGTCTAATATTGACTGTCCGATCGTAGAATCCAACGATCAGGATTAAACAAATTTTCCGCCCATAACCCCTCTCCATTACCCCTCTGATTGAGTATTGATCGTCGATCTTACTCCCAGATCCGACAGCTAGCGCTTAATCACACTGCACAAAGTCTTAGGTGCTATCCCCTTTTCTCCTCCGATTTACGATCCCCGATCCAATCTCGACCGTTCATTCTTAAAGATCCGACGGCTGAGATACAATCACACTCTGCTCATAATCCTCCATCATCACCCTGCTGATTTAATTTCCACCCTAGATCTTGCTCCAGATTAGATGGATAGCGCTTAATCACGCATCGCAAATCCAAAAGTCTTCCCTTTTCGTTCCTCCGATGGTCTGATGTTGTGATTTGATCCTGACCATTGAATCCACAAGAACCAATGGCCAAGATCTAATCGTGCTCTGCCTTTCCTTTCCCCTTTTCATTGTTCTACGATCCACCGATTAGATCTCCGTCGTCTTTTCTATAGATCCAACGACCATGATCTATTCCGGCCATCCATCTACCTTCTTCCCCTTTGAAACCCTGGCGCTCCTACGTTTGATCCTGAACGTCCATTCTGAAGATTTGACGATTCACAATGAACCCGATGGCTCACCTCCGCCTCGTGCATCTTTCCACATCGCGCTATCATTCCCATCGTCAGATCTCCCCACCCTCCATCCAACGGCTAAGGTGCATATCACGTTATTTTAGTGTCCGGGCTTTAATGTTTTAAAATCGCACGATATTAGTTGTTTTGAGAATCCACGTGGTGCGCGATGAGTGGAATCGCGTGATTTTTGTGAAAATCATTTACCACCCTTAGCCCTGCGCAAAAACAACTGTCGGTTTTCCACTTACTGCCCTCCATAGCACATTCTCCTTTTTTAATCGTAGTCGTTGGTTGATCTAATCTAACGGCCTAAATTACATCGCGTTCCCCACCTATTTTTTTTTCATCCGTCCCCCAAACAAATTCTTTGATGAATCTGCACCATTAAACTCTCTAATCGGACGGCCATGATATAACCTCGCCACCATGTCATTTTTCACCTTGCCTCCTCTCAAATGATCTTGCCTATCAATCTCAGTCATTGATCATTTTGATCTGACGGTTGCGATTTAACCTCCCACCCAAACTTCCAAAGCAGCATCTGAACCTTTTTCCATCGTATTTTCTTAATTTTTGTTCATTTTTGCAGGATTACAAAGGGTTTTCCCACTGTTTTAGAACAGCACGAAGGCAACGAATGATTGTTCCAAGTCTTCAGTACAAAGAGGGATCCAGTGGAGCTTTCATTAAAATGATCCCTCCACCTGTGTGAACCTCTATGTGCCTGTGAAATAATCAAAACGCAGAGAGTATCAGCGCCAAAGTGAAGATCAGAGCCAGATTAGCGAAAACACAGAGCACACATCAGCAGATAGCCTCTACAATCCAAATCAGAGAGGCTAGTCCCTCTCCATCGACCCATACTACCCTCGCAGTCCTATTTCCCATTAGCATAGGTCACAGTCAAGACAGTCAGAGTTGTGGAGATACATGCAGCTCAGAAGTAAATGGTCAGCCTACCAGAGCTTCCGAAATTCAAATAAGAACTGCCATGAGTACAAATACAAGCAAAGGTCCATTTAATGAAGTATGGAGCATGTCATTTCTTATCCATCAAGCCTCCCAGAGGCCGAGAAAAATTAAATTCTTCATTTAATTGGGCCAACAATATCTTCTGTTACTCTACCTCCTCATTCACCTATAAGTATTCATCAAAGATTCATTGTAAAGGTTGTTGTTGGTTGTTGTGGATCCTATTAGTTGTTATAACTGTTATTGAGGGGAAGTAGTTGGGTAGTTTGTAATATAGTAGGTTGGAAAGAGAAGTTTGGATGGTAAAAGGCCACTGAGCTCAAAGTATGTGACTGGTTTGCACATCAATTAATCAAGCAGGTTCACAGGATCCTGTTCTATATTATCGGTGATGTTACTCTTACTGTAATTGTTTCCTTTCATGTTTATCACACTGTCCATTATTCTCATATAAAGAACAGCAAGCATAGATTAGGACATACTGCTGGAAGTACTCTAAGTATCACTGTAATATTTATCTATATGTTTTCTTCTATCTGTGTATCTAAGATAAAATTCAACATAATTTAACCAATATAGAAGTTGGCCTGTCCATGCTTACTGATGTATGAAATTGGGGTTTGTTTCCTTAGATGTTCTTGTTTTGTTTCAGCTGAAAGAATTGGGAAATTGGGAGATCAGAGTTAGCCCTGTCTCACTAGGTTCCTTTTCCAATAGGTTGCCTTTCTAAGATCCCTTTGAGTTAGTGTCAAAAGCATTGAAGGTTCAAAGTCTTTCTCTGATCTTAGGCCTTACTCTGTGTTAAATCTTAAATGTTTTCTACTGTCTGAAAGTGGTTATGATGACTTCTGGATCGTTTTCCTTCAGAGTATGTTGAAAGCAAGTCTGGATTTAAATGACATCTGACCTGATCTTAAGCTACCCTTCGTGTCTTTAATGAGAGTTTCCTTTGAAGTATGTCAAAAGCAGGCCTGGATTTAAATGACATCTAACCTGATCTTAGGTTGCACTTTGGTTTCTTTCTTTCACCCATTCTTAATGTTCCATTCCACCATCTATCTAAAAATATCCTTTAGTATAGATGACTTGCCCTATGGAAACCCTTGGATAGTTGTTATGCAAGTAATCCCCTTTCATGACTCCATAGCCCAATGGATTAACCTTTCTTTTGACCTATCTTCCCATGCTGAAACATCCTTTCTATTTAGCTCCTTTTCTACTTCACATAACCTTCTCAGTTAATGATCTCCAACCAAACAAAAAAAAAAATCAAAACATCTTTGCTTCATACCTAGCCTAATACCTCAATTTGAGCCTTAACGATATATCATTCTTTATATTTATAGAGAGATCCCTCTATGGATCTGGGAGGGATAGATCCTAGGATCCCAAAGTGGTTTGATGTTGTCTTATATTTTGGTATTTCCAATATGACCAGAACATAGGAACCACAACAGGTGGTATACTTCTGCAGGGTTGTGCCTACGTACTGGTGTGACTCTACGCCAGTACAGGATTGTAAGAATTTTTTCTTTTTAATAAAAGAAGAATACAAAAACAACGACAACAATGGTTTTCTCCCACATTTGGTTTCCAACTAAAAATCTCGATGTTCATGTGTTTTGATGTGTTGCTTATGTGTGATGGTTTATTCAGTTCTTACTGCTCATGGTTACTATTTAATTAATTTCTAAGGAAGTACTTATGCATTGTTTCAAGTTAAATAGAGGATGAATTAGTTAACTGGATATATGCTACTTTTATTCATCATAGTTGGATACATACACTTGTTTACTTCATTACAATAGCGTATAGAAATATGAATAAGAAATTGAAAGGTTTATGTGAGTTTTAAAATACGGATTTACACCCCCCCCCCCAATATTTTACCCAACAATTGGTATCAAAGTAAGTCCTTCAAAAGAAGCTTGATCACTTGAAGGAGATTTGTCAAGATGAGTAGTAAAGAAGGAGTACTTTCTATCAAGCCACATTTACTTAATGGAACTAAATTTGTCTTTTGGAAAGTAGGGATGAGAGAATACTTGCAGGTGCTACAAGATGATGTATGGGAAATCATTGAAAAAGGGTATCAATATCCAGCCTCCATTCCCACAGATACAATAGGAAATAAACAATAAAAAAACTAATGAAAAAGTTGTAAATACAATATTGGGAAGTCTGGTTGAGTCTGAGTTCATGAAGGTAATGCATATGAACACTGCAAAGGCAATTTGGGATAAATTTTATCCAAAGCTATGAAGGTGACACCAAGGTAAAAAAATTTAAGCTCCAAACATTTAGAATAGAGTATGAGATGCTTAAAATGCATAACGATGAAAGAATTGCAGGCTTTCTCCTTTGAGTAGGTGAGGTTGTTAATTCCATGAAAAATATTAGTAATGAAATAAAATATACTACTATTGTTGAGAATATTTTGATATCATGAACTCCAAAGTTTGATTCCAAAGTCTCCTCTATTGAACAAATGCAGGATCTAAAAAGTCCCACACTTGATCAACTCCATGGAATATTGAGAAAATTTGAGATGAGGAAAGGTGGTCTTTCAGACATGAGAGAAGCAACCTTCAAAGCCACATATAAAGGGAAACATAAGGAAGCACCCAAAGACACAAGCTACATGTAATATTCCAAATCTGGAATAGCTAGCAAGGCATGACCGGAAAACGTATTTTCCAGTAATGGCTGCTACATGAATTGAAAAAAAGACCTGGATCCCTTATAAAAACGTGTCTAAGTGCTAAATCCAAGAGGAGGCTCCAAATAAATCCTTCTAAGTGGGCTAAACAGATCTCCCACACTTAGATGTCCTCAAAAAGTGCCCGATGAAGGGTCTGCAACAATTCTTGAACAAGAAAAGGAATAACAACGTTATTTTACAACCATCAACACATGAAGATCTGTATAGCCAAAAAATGTATGATATAGTAGAAAATGTGTACAATACTTGAGGAATCACTCACTCAATCTAGGCAAAAGATCCTCAATAGAACAAGTACATGAAATATGAAGTATACTGCTACACTGAAAATTCCCTAGGCTATGACTGCGCAGTTTATAGGAGGTACTACTGCATATATGATATCAATACAAGATATGAAAATGTCTGGCTCAAATAAAATGGGGGAGCAAGGCTCTAACCCCTAAAAGAAATAATACAATAATCCCCAGAAGGATTGGCTAAAATATACAAAATGGAAAAAATGTCAGAGTTGCTGGGTAGCAGCTGCAACTCAGAAAATGGAACTGGATGAAGATAGCTGAAGATGCTACAAATGATGGCTGAATCTCATCCAATGGATCCTTCAGGTGAAATTTTGATGCTAACACTAAAGATCCCACCCTCCAATCAATAATGAAAAACCCCACAGAAAGTGTTGTATGGAAATAACGTAGTTATTGAAGAAAACTGTGTTGTAGGGGCAAAGGAATGAGTTCGCCACATGCCAAGATCTGCAAATAAGCTCTGATACCACTGTAATATTCCAAATCTTGAACAGCTAGCAACGCATGACTGGAAAATGAATTTTCCAATAATGGCAGCTATAGGAATTGAAACAAAGACCTGGATCCCTTAGAAGAATGTGTCTAAGTGCTAAATCCAAGAGGAGGCTCCAAAGAAATCCTTCTAGAGTGGTTAAACAGATCTCCCACTACTAGATGTCCTCAAAAAGTTCCCGATGAAGGGACTGCTGTTATAGCATCATTTTTCACCCTCATGTGATTCATGATTGTCTTTTTGGCCTTGGGCACCCATTCCCACAGACTTGAATAAAATTTCATAAAAAACAGTGTTTAAAATCCCATACGCGGGTATGCCCAGAATTTTCCGCATGTATACGCGAGTTCAGAGATAATTTTCCGCGTATGCAATTAAAACCATTAAAAAATATATAAAAATCCCTATTTTCGAGGCTGGGTTGATGGTTATTCCAGTAATTCAACCACCCCAGCCCATGACCAACTGTTTCCAACTGATTGAAACTACTTTGAGGGAGTATAAAAGCCCCTCATGTGCATGGCCTAAGGGAGAGAGAAATTTATAGACATTATACTATGTTGGAGCCCCAATTCAAGTCTAATTTCCCGTGCCTCCTGCACTTCCCAGATTTTTACAGGAAACCCTTGTTTCCTGGAGATGTTCATTTGCTTATATGTCATCTCATGTGCACAAGTCTTGAAAGTATCCTAGCGAGGCAAGGGCGGGACGGATCCGGACGACGGTCTGTTCGAAGATCGTGGAAGGATTCAGGTGATCTCTCCACCTTACTATTATTGCACATGTTGTTCGTAATGAAGAAGAACCATCTTGTTCCCGAATTCACATGTTAATATATACTTGCACATGTGAAAAGATTATTAATTAAGCATTTATTATTGTTTATATGATGTTTCACATGGATTACACTAACATTTAGGAGAGATATATGCTGTACAACTAGATTTCCGTGCACGTTTCTTCTTGGTTTTCAGGTTGAAGAGGAAGAAGGGTTGCTGGGGGTTTGGACCCCGCGGGATCTACATCAAACGTAGGATTATGGGTGAGTTATACAATCGATGTTATCTAGTTTTTAGCATACAAGTGTGGTTGTGTGAGTCCTTCTTGAATAGCATGCCCTGATCTGTGGAGGTTTTTGACCCAACGACCTCTAGGGAGTTATTTCCCGAAACAATTGCAACAATGCATGAGCATACCATGGAAATACAAGGTTATTTGTACAAGATGTGAGACAAGAAGATATGTATAGCCAAAATATAGTGTTATAGTAGTAAAAGAGTACAAGTTCTTGAGGAAACATGCACTCAAGAAAGGCAATGCAAGCCTCAACAAGACATGTACATGAAATACAGGACCACTGTTATTTCTGCAATAAACCCAGGCTAAGAGGACACAATTTATAAGAGGTATTGCTCCATATTACATAAAAATAGAAATATATGACAATATAGTGCTCAAATAAAGTGGGGGAGCAAGGCTCTAACCCATGAAAGCAATAATACAACAATCCTCCGAAGGATTGGCTGAAATATACAAAATGGAAAAAATGTCGGAGTTGCTGGGCAGCAGCTGCAACTCTGAAAATGGAACTGAATATGGAAGGCTGAAGATGATGAACAATCTGAAGTATACCTTCTCTAATGGATCTCCAAATTGGAAGGTTGATCCTTACACTTGAGATCTCACCCTCCAATCAATCTACAAGCCCTCACTGCAGATGCTCCATGAGAAAAACACAATCACTAAGAGGGACTGCATAGTAGGTGGAATAGAACACTTTGGCCAAGTGCCAAGATCTGCAAATAAGCTCCAAAGCTTCCAAACTTATCCTCCAAAGGAAAGAAAGACTCTCCCTTTGAAAACAAGAGATGGAAGAGGTGTTGTGACTGCTCACAGCAACACCCTGCAACACAGAATTATGTTGATGTAGCAATAACGCTGTCCTGGAGGAGGATGCTTGGCCTCAAGCCTAAATGTGAGGCATATCAATACAACTCCTTCAAGAGGCTTCTCAAGAAAGGAGAAGGATCCCTAAGCAGGAAATCCTTGTGCTAAGCAGCACAACAACTCAGCTGAACAGCTGGAGAATTCCAAGAGTCTAAACAGACAAGAAATCTATAATCATATAGATTAGAAACAATGGCTGCCTTGCCCTCCTTTTAAACACATGAGAGCTCCCTCTCCATGGGTCCCACTCTTTTAGGGTTTCCTCCTTCAAGGAATATTGCCTCCTCATTCTCTGTGCCGTCCCATATGGTGCTTTCCACCTCATACCTCTGCGTAGTTCGACTTGGTCAAACTTAACCAAACCTCTTTGAAAATGTCTCCTTTCACACATGAGGGTGTGAAATATCGTTCCAAGGCTGATCCCCTTTCATAATAGAGGGATTTTATCCATGTTTTTTTTATGGATGGGCCTCCTCAACCGATTATTCAACTCCTAAGTGAAATTAGCAGAATCTAATATTCCAATTTATTGAAGGAAAAATTTGGAATATTACAGTCCTCCCCTCCCAATTCTTAAACAAGAGAAGGAATAACAGCGTTATTTTGCAACCATAAACACATGAAGATATGTATAGCCAAAAAATTTATGATATAGTATAAAATGTGTACAATACTTGAGGAATCACTCACTCAATCTAGGCAAAAGAGCCTCAACATAACAAGTACATGAAATATGAAGTACACTGCTACACTGAAAATGCCATAGGCTATGAATGTGCAGTTTATAGGAGTTACTACTACAAATATGATATAAATACAAGATATGACAATTTATGGCTCAAATAAAGTGGGGGAGAAAGGCTCTAACCCCTGAAATCAATAATACAACAATCCCCAGAAGGATTGGTTGAAATATACAAAATGGAAAAATTGCCAGAGTTGCTGGGTAGCAGTTGCAACTCAGAAAATGGAACTGGATGAAGATAGCTAAAGATGCTGCAACTGATGGCTGAATATCATCCAATGAATCCTTCAGGTGAAAGGCTGATACTAACACTGAAGATCTCACCCTCTAATCAATAATGCAAAACCCCATAGCAAGTGCTCTACGGAAATAACGCAATTACTGAAGCAAACTACGCAGTAGGGGCAAAGGAATGATTTGGCCACATGCCAAGATCTAAAAATAACATCTGATCCTTCCTTGTTGATCTCCCAAAGGAAAAGAGAATCCCTCATCTGCAAAACAAGCCTGGAAGTGGTGTTTTAGGACCTCCACTACAATACCCTGCAACACAGTATTACCCTGCTTTAGGAATAATGTTGTCTTGGAGGAGGATGGTTTGGCCTTGAGCCAAGATGTGGAGAAAATGAAGTGAAATCCCTCAAGGGGCATCTCAAGAATGAGAGGAAATCCTAAGCAGGAATCCCTCGTGCTAAGCAGCACTGCAACTCGGTTGAACAGCTAGAGAATGCAAAAAGTCTGAACAGACAAGAAATCTATAATCATATGCATTGGAAACAATGGTTTTCTTGGCCTCCTTTTAAAAACATGAGAGCTCCCTCTCCATGGGTCCCACTCTTTTAGGGTTTCCTCCTTCAAGGAATATTCCCTCCTCCATCTCTGCACTTTCCCATAGATGCTTTCCACCTCATACCTCTACGTTGTTTGACTTGGTCAAACTTGACCTAGCCACTTTGCAAAATGTCTCCTTTCACACATGAGGGTGTGAAATCTAGTTCCAAGGCTGATCCCTTTTCATACTAGAGTATTTTATCCATGTTTTTATCATGAATGGGTCTTCTCACCCAATTATTCAACTCCTAAGTGAAATTAGCAAAATCTAATATTCCAATTTGTTGAAGGAAAAATTTGGAATATTACAGTCCTCCCCTCCCAAATGTTGCTTGTCCTCAAGAAACTGCAAGGATAGAACTGAGAATTTTCTCCCAAGGCACGGAGACTGAAAATTGTTTGGAAAACATCTTCCCCAAATGGACCCTCCATCCCCAAGCAATCATCCAGACAAATTGAGCCACCTCCCAACAAGGCAACTCCTGAAAATTTCCTTCCGCCTTAAGCTCCAGAAATGAAGGCGGGCTAAAAATATGAACATGGTAAGCATCATAACTTACCCCAAGCTATCCTTCTCTCCACTTATGATAAGTGTAGAGTGTGTGTTGATCTTGGGCTGCAAAATTATTTCCCTCAAATGGAAAAATGAAGGACAATCCTCCAAAGAGTTCTCCTTCAGCATTGAAGAACATGCTGGCCCGAAATGTTTCTTCCATGATGAATAGGAGATGATCATCATAAAATATCCTAGTGAGAAGTTTTTTGCAATTTTTACATGATGGTACATGATACAAACAACATCTCAAGAGGATACAGCGTGGTCTCATCCACTGCAACTCCAGAAAATAGTATGGCAAGTAGTGTACAAAAATCATCTCATATACTAATGAATAGTAAATGGCTAAATGTTTCAACAATACATGATCAAATACTTTCCCATGATTATACAATGGATTATTATCAATCTCATGGCTCACCTCAAAATTGAACAAACATGTGGCTGTGGTGGCCATATCTCCTCCCATGCTCCCATTAGAACATGTAGTGCAGAAAATGTGGGAACTTTCTCCCCTCAAGGACACATCCAACTCATTTGTCAATCTCCCAATCATGCTCTCAACAAGAATATAACCAATATCAGCAAATGAAGACATGATTAGTACAATAATTAAGGAAATATTGATGGCTTTATGTGGTGCTAGAAGATACCAACAGTCTCCTAAGTGTGTACAACGTAGTTTTAAAAGTTGTTGCTTCAGGAAGGTACAAGGCAAAATGTTTCCTTTTACATGGTGAATCATGCATGTATTTATATGGTACATGTTAGAGTGCAACAACTGAACATACATGTGATGCTAAAACATTTTCCCAAGGCCACATAAAATATGGCTGCCTCCATCATATAGTTTGGCCCAACAATGATCATGGAGCAAAGTGAAAAGCTTGCCCTCCTTTGGAGCAATGCACTGCATAATAATGGTAAGAGTACACAAGCTAATGAATGTAAAAACAAAATCCTTACCATATGTCAGAAGTAATATGGTACATGGATCTATAAGTGATTCCTCCATAGTGTTTTGGCATGCTATGAAGATAAATGAACCATGTGTTGCAAGAAGATAATCCTCCTCATGCTTGGAAACCCAAGTCAAGAAGAATGTGGCATAGTGATAGATGTTTCTGTCCACTACTCTATCATCACCATCTCCTCCTTGTTCACCAAGTGCATACAATGTGAAGTGATCTTGGGGACACTCCATCCATAAGTTTTTGCTCCCAAGTGACAGTGTTGTGAGCTCATGTAAACAAGCTCTGGTCAATACAAAGCATTGTCCTTTGACATGCTCCTTGTCAAAGACTCCTCTAATAATGTTTCAATACATAAGAAGTCCCTCCCAAGGTGGAATTACCTCTCTATCATCTAAAGCCAAGCATATAATTCCATCTCCTCCTTCTGCAACATCATGCAAAGTGTGAGAACAAATCTGCTCTTGCTCTCCCAAGAACAAGCAAAGCAACAAAATGTTTTGTTGCCTCCCCATACTTCCATCATACAACTTATGTGATGAAGACACAATGAATGATATGAGTATCACATCAACACCATGCATCCATACTCTATATTTCCCAATGATGCAAGTATCTTGCCATCTCTCCTCCTTCCTCCTACTCTTAGGAAGAGTGTATGCCAAGTGATGGCTAAAATCTTTCGAGAGTAACCAGCGCAACCAAGCCTCCTACTGCCCAGTGTCATAAATCTGCAAGTAGCCTCCTAGCTCCTTGATCATCAACCACATCCACTCAATCACTTGTGGATGCTTTCTCCTTCTGTTCATCTTGGTACTCCTCCCATGAGGGCTACCATCCTCCCAAACCAAACCAACTCTCTGTCTTTGCACTTCATGGGATTTTGAAATGAAATATGCTCAAGGATCAATGAGACCCTATAAGGACCCAAATAGGTGGTAGGAAAAAACCTCCCATCATGATGTGTATGGCTCAAGGAATGTCCAACACAAGCATGAGAGATGTTATCCATCTTAAGATGTCCTCCATCTTCTATCTGCTCTCGTGAGAAAGGAAGAAAATCTTTGCACTCCATGTTGTGTTGAAGTGCACCTCCAATGAGATCTCTCCTTGAGACCTCCCTCTCAACAATATTCTCCCAAAACCAATGAGGTCTTGGATTTGCTGAAAGTAGAATTTCCTCTTTGAGCTGAGAGGAGCTCATTGAGAAAATGTCATCTTGAAAGGAGAAAAGGTTTCTTACTCCAAGATGTCTAATGTCATCCTTCAAGTCTTCAAACCCCAACCTCAAGTGTGATGTACAATCCAACAATGGTTCATGAGAATGATGGTTTGATTCCTTATTGAACGTTTTCATGTTGCACAACGCAGTGCAACCAAGCTGCTCTATGGTAGCAGTGTGATTTGACCCTTGTTCATGTAAAAGTAAATCCCCACATTGATCAAAAGAATTCGCTACAACAATAGAATGTGGAAATATTTTCATACCTTGATGATGTTTGGGAAATTCTTGTAGGGATGCAAGAGTTCCTTCCTCCCAAGTGTTGGATGCCCCAACTGTTGATGCATGTGGTTTCTCTTCCATGAGTGTGACAGCGTTAAGACAAAGCTCCTCAAGTGGTGTGAGCTTTTCCTCCTTTGTTCTTTCTCCATCAAAGGTTTTGATCAACCTTTGAGTGAACTCTACAAAATTTCTCACCCTTGCATGGCTCAAGTGGCTGCACCACCAAACATAGGCTTCACCCTCCAAGTGTAGTGCTGAGACTTCAAAAAATTCTTCCCCTGCTACAGGATGTAGTAGGAAAAATGGCTCCAACTTTCTCACCCAAGTTCTTGTTGTAGACAACCCATCAAAGGTAGACAACATAAATGTATTGCCTCTGATTTATCTTCTGCTGCAGGGTCTCTTCTCTTTCTTCAACTAGATGAAATGAGGGAAATCTAGAGTCTCCTTGAAGGCTCTAGGTTGAGATCTGTACTCAACAAGGTAATCACTTAGAATCTGATAATCTAAGTGTCCTTCATGCTTGTCTTCTTCTCGATGAGAATAGGAAGTACATGGTCCTTCCTCTTCTTTTTGCTCTTCCTCCTTGGAGAGGATCTTCTTGTTTCTGAATACTGATGAGAGAAATCTCATCTTATTCATCATCCTGATCTTCTTGAGCTTAGACTCACAGGCTGAGCCAAGACTATGCTTTGATACCACTGTAATATTCCAAATCCAGAATAGCTAGCAAGGCATGACTGGAAAACGCATTTTCCAGTAATGGCTACTACAAGAATTGAAAACAAGACCTAGATCCCATAGAAAAATGTGTCTAAGTGATAAATACAAGAGGAGGCTCCAAATAAATCCTTCTAAGTGGGTTAAACAGATCTCCCACACTTAGATGTCCTCAAAAAGTGCCCGATGAAGGGGCTGCAACAATTTTTGAACAAGAGAAGGAATAACAACATTATTTTACAACCATAAACACATGAAGATCTGTATAGCCAACAAATGTATGTTATAGCAGAAAATGTATACAATACTTGAGGAATCACTCACTCAATCTAGGCAAAAGAGCCTCAACAGAACAAGTACATGAAATATGAAGTACATTGAAAATTCCCAGGGCTATGACTACGCAGTTTATAGGAGGTATTACTGTAGATATGATATCAATAAAATATATGACAATGTATGGCTCAAATAAAGTGGGGGAGCAAGGCTCTAACCCCTGAAATCAATAATACAACAATCCCCAGAAGGATTGGCTGAAATATACAAAATGGCAAAAATGTCGAAGTTGCTGGGTAGCAGCTGCAAATCAGAAAATGGAACTGGATGAAGATAGCTGAAGATGCTGCAACTGATGGTTGAATCTCATCCAATGGATCCTTCAAGTGAAAGGTTGATCCTAACACTGAAGATATCACCCTCCAATCAATAATGCAAAACCCCATAACAAGTGCTCTATGGAAATAACGCAGTTACTAAAGCAAATTGCGTTGTAGGGGCAAAGGAATGAGTTGGCCACATGCCAAGATCTAAAAATAAGCTTCGATCCTTCCTTTCTGATCTCCCAAAGGAAAAGAGACTCCCTCCTCTACAAAACAAGCCCGGAATTGGTGTTGTAGGACCTCCACTACAACACCCTGCAACACATATTACCCTGCTTCAAGAATAATTTTGTCCTGGGGGAGGATGCTTTGGCCTTGAGCCAATATGTGGAGAAAATGAAGTGAAATCCCTCAAGAGGCCTCTCAAGAAGGAGAAGAAATCCTAAGCAGGAATCCCTCGTGCTAAGCAGCACTGCAACTCAACTGAACAACTGGATAATGCAAAAAGTTTGAACAGACAAGAAATCTATAATCATATGCATGGGAAACAATAGCTGCCTTGCCCTCCTTTTAAACACATGAGAGCTCCCTCTCCATGGGTCCCACTCTTTTAGGTTTTCCTCCTTCAAGGAATATTTCCTCCTCTATCTCTGTGATGTCCCATAGATGCTTTCCACCTCATACCTCTACGTTGTTTGACTTGGTCAAACTTGACCTAGCCACTTTGAAAAATGTCTCCTTTCACACATGAGGGTGTGAAATATAGTTCCAAGGCTAATCCCTTTTCATGCTAGAGGGATTTTATCCATGTTTTTATTATGAATGGGTCCTCTCACCCAATTATTCAACTCCTAAGTGAAATTAGCAAAATTTAATATTCCAATTTGTTGAAGGAAAAATTTGGAATATTACACTACATCTCAGATAAATAAGAAGCAAACTTCGTGAGAATGTTGCAAGTAGGAACTTGAAAATTCAGAGGTAATATTCCCTTTAAATGTTTTGTTTGTGGAAGAGTAGGCCATTATGCATCTAAATGTTCATATAGAGAAAATCATAAAGAGAATGGAAATAATGTTGCTAAAAATAAGTTCTATGAAAAGAAAAGGTTTTACTCTAATGAAGATAGTCATAACACATCTGATGACCAAGAGAATTTAGATTCAGATTCTAACAGTCACTATCAAGTACTTATGGCTCTTGAAGATCAATCAATCAATGAATTGCATAGTTTTAATATAGATGATTTAATGAAAGCACTAAAGCATAATGATAAACTCAGGAATGGTAACAAAGAGTTGGAATCAAAAGGAAACACTATGATTGAGGAAATAAACATGTTAAGGATGGAATTACAAGCAACCAATAGAAGAATAGAAAACATAAGAAAACAAATTCAAGAAAAATAAAAGTATTTTGAAACATTAGAATCTGAAGTTATGACCCTAAAGGAAGATTATGAGAAGATCAACAAATGGGAAAAGGCATATGAGTCTATAGAGAAGATTTTTAATGATCAATTCTCTCCTTTGATCAAGAATGTAATTGGGTATGATCATATACAATGTGATGAAAAAAACCAGTATAGTGTTGTTCAAGGGAAAATTGAATCAAGCCACTCATTTGTAATAAAATCTCCTAGATCAAGGTCAAGATTAGTCCCTAGGCACAAATGATGGTTTTATGGATATTATTTTTCTTGTAACTCATTTGGGAATAAGGCCAAGAATTGTAGGCCAACTATGCAAAACAAAGGCAGGAGATGGGATAAGTTCCAACACATAATCAGAATTTTCAAGTAGAAATGGAGGAATAAGGAACATCAGTCAGAAACGTAGGGAAGATTGAACCTACTGCAATTTTTTTTTTTAAATCTTACTTCTCACAGTGACTGAAAAAGTGATGTGAGGTACATGACCTCATGAAGAGCAAGTGTTGATTATCAGGTCTGCATGATCAATGATGGATGGGGGAGCTGTTGGAACGAGGCTCCCTAAAGCTGCGAATTTTGTATATTTTTGTATTAACTAGTTTATCGCAAGGGTTTTCTGGTAGGTCAAATCCCCGAATGCATTACAATGGGTTAAAGGGTAGACCTAGAGTTCACAAACCACGGTTTGTGGACCACAGGAAAGAGTAGGCTAAATCGATATAAATAGATGAATATTTGGAGTCTTGAAGGTAGGCATGAATTAGGACTCATGCTACGTGCGAACTGTTAGATCTGTTTTGGGTTGTTTTGGGTAAGGACTCCTGCTGGCTGTGTGCGTAGAGATCCCTAGCCTTGTTATGTGCGGACCCTGCTGGCTGTGTGCGCAGGCTGTGTTTTGGGTTGTAACTAGGTTTTGAATGTTATCTGGATCTATCGTGTATTGTTAATGTGAATCCTTGGAATTTGTTTGGGACTGTGAATACATCAATCTGCATATGTTGTGAATATATCTGTGTTATGATAATTGTGATCTGTTATAGGTGCGTTTATGATATTATGTGATGTTAATTGCCGGTATGCACATCGATGCGAAGGCATTGACTAGATCTGTGCATGGTAATAGCTCTGTTGTGATTAGTTTTGAATTATATTGTTAACGAAAATCCAATAGACCTGTTCTGTGTGAGTTCGAAAGGTTGCGAACATTGATTTTCCTTGATTACCTACTCTCTCCCAGGGTGCGGAAACTTGGTTCCAACACCCTCCCATACTGCTTCGAGTGAGACTTTGGCCTACGCAAGTAGGTCACTGCCAAAAGGGCCAGTAATATAGGGGTTTTTTGGCAAACCTTAACCTCCAAACTTGGGTCAGGACCCCTCAAGCCAACAAATGGTTTCGTTTCCAGGACCGGGAGAATTTTGAGAGAGATCGGGTAATGCCACAAGGTCATTGGAGACCTGAGAAGGCAGAAATTGAAGAGTGGTTCGAAAGACATATTCATGAATTTGATGTGAAAGAGAATCGCAGTTCGAAGCTAGCAGCTGAGAAGTGGAAAAATAAGTACATTTTTACTGAGGTATATGAAAATTTCTTTGTAACCTTTGCACGTGAGTTGTAGGAGTGGTTAGCTAGGCCGTAGATTTCTAGACGTGTTCGAAGGATGAGCGGCTCATGCAGTGAACTACAGAGTTGATCCAACAGTTGGAAAGAATTGACAATATCATCAATCATATGGTAAACCACTGGGTGGATAGTGTGCTAGGAGGATTTGGGACAAAGTTCATAGTTTTTCAGTTCATATCCTATTCTGAAGTAGAGCGTAGGTTCTTCAAAGGGTTCTGAGGTAAGTTTTTGAAAACATTGCCATTGCTGATTAAAATATTATTGTGTGAAAAGGGCATTCTGTGCAGCCACACCGAGTGAATGAGCTCTAACCAGAGCGAGGGTACAACTTGAAGTGTTATGTAATATTCCTACTTAGCCCAAGCTAAGAGGAATATACAATTTTGTTTCATTTTCTGTTGATTGAATAAATGAATCAAGGAGGACATGTAAAACTCCTGAAAACAATGAATAAATCCATGCCTATGTGAACAAAGACAAATCTGGGCCATGTAAAATAAACACTTGCAGGTGTGAATGAGTTTGAACTATGAGACTGGATCAACCTTGACCAAATCCACAGCGCAGTCTAGATGCAATGTACCTCATGGATGCACAGCATAGTTCTAGATGGAGGCTCCACATGTGAAAGGAGCTAACTCATTGAAGTTGTTTAGGTTTGACAAAGATTTTATCTTATAAAAGGAAGAGAAGAGCAGCATGAGAGGTTTTTGGATGATAATTATTTTCTGCATATATTGTCTGGTTAGACATATATCATTCTCTAGCTGTTTAGCTGAGAATAATGTTGTTTAGCATTGGGTGTTCCTGAGCGGGAATCCCACCTCCTTCCTAGATCAACTCTTGGAGGAGCCTTGTTGTCTTGTCCACTATCTGGCATTTGGCCATGCTTCATCTTGCACCTACAACGTTGATCCTGTTTAGGATTAGGTTGTCCTTGTGAGGTGCAGCAAGTGGAGGATAGATCTCTTCAAATCTATGCATCTCTAGCACCCCTTTTCACTAGGAAAGACTTATATCCCTTTGAAAAGAGTGTTCTAGATCCTTGAAGCTTCAGATCTACATCCTGGCATCAGGCCAAATCATACTTAGAGCCTACAACGTAGTTCCTTTTGCAGTACTACGTTATTTGCAAGAGCAGAATTGTAGGGATTTTGTCTACACTTCGGAGGAGAGATCTCTGGTGGTAGGATTCTTCCTCTCACTGTGGTGATCCATGGATTGGCCATCCAATCCATGTTTTTTCCAGATATGATCTTCTATTCTATTATATGCTTCAGATATTTCTGAATATTACTGCAGATCTGGAACTTTAGATCTCAGATCTACTCTTGTACTTTCATGTTTTGCACAAAATCCCAAAGGGAATGTATATATAAGCTTTTCTTGTATACAGATCTGAAATAGATCTATCATTTTTTATACAAATCTGCTCTAGACACTAGTACAAAATGGCTAATTAGTTACTAAAAAAACGACTAAAATTTGCATATAAGCGACTATTTTTCAGTCGGTGACCAATAGTAGCTAATTTACAGTATCTTATAACGCGACCAACTTTTGGTCGTTTTTAGCTTAGTCATTAATTGGTTATCTCAATTTTGTTGTCTAGTTGTATATTTGGTCATTAGCAATGACGTCAGCAACCAAAGTGGAAAACAGCTGTCACCCACTTTCGACTGTTTTTCCACGTCATTCCTGTATTTATTGCAGATTTCCGTAGCCTATAAAAGGGGTTCTTCCGTCCCGTTTTGGTGTATAGGTGACTGTTTGCCCATTTTATCCGTGTCTCGCCACCTTTGTCTTATCCGTTGTCCCGCGAATTGCTTTCGAATTCTTGTCAGCCATGGCGAAACGAGCATCGTTGTCTGGTTCACCTAGTCTCAGTCCCCTCCTGGATAGTGAAAAGGATGTTCATGATACCGCATCGTCCGTCAATCACCCCCTACTGCATTACCAAGTAACCCTGAACACTGACAAATCCCCTGTGTTCTCTGCTATGAAAAGTTCTGGTCTGTTATCCGCCTGTGTTCCGAAAACTCACTTCTTCCCCGAGTTCATTTCATGGTTAGTCTCATCTATGTACCATGGCAAGTGCTTCGTCATGAATTCTCATGGGGATAATTTCCTGCAGATATCAACACAATTGATGTGTCAAGCATTATGTTTTCTAGAAGATGAGTCTCCGTTACAGTTCTTCGAAGATTCATTAGTTCAGTATTTTGAAGATCTATCAAATGAAGAGTTCGACCGTTGTATGTCATTTTTGAAATCAAATCCAGAGAAAACTCAATTTGAAGGAGGAAAGTTCAGTTTGGAGGCGTTCAGTGTTCAGTATAGGCCAGTTCTTAGCTGCATTACAGAGATTTTGGGAAGAGACGATGATCACGAAATTGATAAAGCAGTCTTGGGGATGTTCGCTCTGATGATGAAACTAGGGTGGTGCTAGACATCCCGTCTTTTTGGCAGGAAGTAGTAAATTTCCAATTGATCGCCTTCCCTCTAACATGTTTTTTCAGATTTCCATCATTGGTGGTTTACTTATTTTTATATCAAAATGTTGAAGAGTTCATGAGTGTGGGTTTAAATATAGTTGATAGTAATAAAAATAAGCAGTCATTTTTACTCTGGACCGATATGGTTAGAAAGGAAGAGAAAGAAGCCAGGCTGTTTGAATTTGCTGACCATTTCATGTCTACTGCTTATAAAATTCTGAATGGAACTCTTCCTCCATGCTTTCTGCCAAAAGCCCGGGAGTTCCTACAGTTAGGACCCAACTGTAAATTTGGAGATTGGTTTTTATTTGAAGATTACTTTGAGATAAGGTTGTATGGAGTTAGTATTGAGCCCTATAGGCTCCCAACTTTTGTTCCCATGAGACTTTTCGCCCTAGAGTTTATAAGGCAAAGTCTTAATGTAGACCAAGTTCATTTTCTGCCCATGAAGAAAGGATTGATGTACAAGTTGCCTATGAGTGTAGGGCCTTTTGTGGTCAACACAAGACAAGCTTTTGATGAAGTATCAAAAATATTGGAAGGGACGTAGTTGTTGTTGGGAGAGAAATGGCCTTATGATCCACATGGAATAATTTCTCAGAAAAGGGTTGAGAATGGGTATGCTGCATTTTCCCATGTAAGTAAACCTGATTTGGAGAAACTGGCTAATCCAGGAGAGTCAGGTTCATCAAAGACCAGTATTCAAACACCTGCAATTTTGGAAAGAATGAGCAAAAGAGGTAGAGAGGATGTTATTGAAATCGATGATGAGGAGCCCCGAGAGGAAAAAAGAACCAAACTAGCAGAAGACCATTCTTCCAATTCACCTGGTTTTACTCTCCAGGTCAATGAAGAACAAGATTGCCCCTCATCTCCTAGTAGACAGGAACTTCATTTGGAAAAGGATCCTTCAATGAAGCAAGTGTTCACACAGATTGAGGAAAGGAACTAGAGGATAAAAGCCAATATAGAAGCACAAGCAGAGCACCATATACCTGCTGACCAAACCAGATTATTGACTGTGATGGATCTGGAGAAAGATCAGTTTAAGATGGCTCTGTCACATCCGACAGGAATGTCCCTTGGACCTTCGGGCAGCTTTAAGGAGTTAAACATAGTCATGGATGTTAAAAAGATCCCCTTGTGGGACAAAATGAATCTTCACATGCAGACCGGTCAGCTGATTGTAAATGATTTGAGCAAGACCAATGCTACAGCAGTCAAGACTGAAAACATGCTTGCAAAGGTCATCAAACAATGCAAAATGGAGAAAGCTAATGCAAGGGAATTAACTACTCAAAATGAAGAGCTGAAGAAGATCATTATGAAAATCGGTGTGGATCCAAATGATAAAACCGCAATTCAAAAACTTATGAAAAGTGCAGAAGCGGAAATATCTTCATTAAGGAAAAAGTTGAAATTACCAGCTACAGAGCACTCATTGGCGGCCGAAGTAGCTGAGGTTGAAAAGGAGAAAGAGGAATTGCGACAGCAGTTGATGAAGAAAGACGAAGAACTCACTAAGGTAAAGCAGACCGCTATATCCTTACAGAATCATATCGAGAACCATACTTGTACTTTTGATTTTTCTGTAGGTGAAGCTGATCCTCAAGCCCAGGTTATTCAGCTAAACACAGAATTAAAGATGGCGGAAAGAGATTGTAAACAAGCCCAGTCAGAATTGGACACAGTTACCAAGATGATGCAGGGATGGGAAGAAAAAGCACATGAGAACAAGCAGAAGCTACAGAAAGCTGAGGATGAAATCAAAGAGCTCAAGGAGAAATTAAAGGGAAATATTTCTCTTATTAAAGCTAAGGATATCATCTAGAATGAAATTATTTCAGAAATGCAGTCAAAATGGGATTCCATGAATATAATTGCCAGAGAGAAAAGCATTGTTTCAGAGCATGAAAAGGAGCTATTATCTGAGAAGCAGGCCGCTTTTAAAAGAGCGAATTGGGCCAGAAAATTCATAAACTTTATTAATGCCAAGACAGATGAAGAGTTAGGAGATATGGGGATACATGATAGGTACTTCTATGCTGAGGAGGTAAATAAAATGATAATAAAAAACGACCTTCGAAAGGCCGCAGAGAAGCGGTTACTGGGAATTAAAGAGATAATTAAAAAAATTGATATATCATTTGACAAGTTGACGAGAACAGGTTTGCCCTCATGCTGGATGGAGAGAGGGGAGATTATGTCCTGGAAATTCTATGAAGATCAGTTGATATTTGCAAAAAGCAGAGCAGATGGCAGACATGAGAAGACACAGGTTTTAAAGGGAGAAACGGTATTTAATTTCTTACAAAGGCATTTCCTTCTGCTATGGATGGTGAAGACATTATTCACAGGTAATCTTACTCACAGTCAGGTTGTTGCGTTTACACTGGAATATCATCGTTATAAGAACGCTTCGACGACTCAGGATAAGCTCTGGAAAGAATGCAAAATATTTTCTATGGACACAGAAAAGACAACTCCAGCCACTCAGCCACAAGTAGCCATTCAGCCACAAATAGTCATTGAGACAGCCACTATTTCAGGAGCATCAGCTCACTTAGATTAGGAATTTATCATGTTTTAATTGAAGTCATGTAAATGTAATAGAACTTTTCCGAGGCATGTACCTCCACTACAGTAAGCAGTTAAGCAGTTAGATTTAGTTAGAATCGGTTTCATTACTGGAAACCATTTTGGTCATATTGTATTTAAAGATAATTGGAAGAAGAAAGAAGGTTCCGAGTTTTGGACCTTGAAGGCTAATTTTGTACTAGAAAATATTGAATGAATGAAAAGTTTTGCAAGTTTCCATCATTCTATCTGTGTTGAATAGTTTTCTCAGTTTTCATTTCATTTCCATATCTATGAATAAAGTAGAGTGATTTGAGCTGCAGGTCTCTTGATATCTGTGTATCTAAGAGTTAAACATCCTTAATGGGCGCTCCTCTATTTTAGCTTTATTGTTACTCACTTCTTCAGAATTTTATAATGGTAGATTCTGTTTTAAGCAGCATGTCAATTTAAAATCCTTTTCGTTCTTCGTCTTCCATTCGCTCACTTCAACATAAAGAGAACATGGCATTGCAGAACTTGTAAAGATTTGATATTTGGAGAATATATTATTAATATTTGAAGGTTTAATAAACAGAGACAGATATATACTTGTTTGTGACATAATCTTTAATGTCTTGAGCACGGAGTCCTTTACACAGCAAGGAATTGTTTCTCAAGGAACAACATTAATTGGCGCCGTTGCCGAGGATCGAAGATTCGAAGATTTTCCCTGGGTTTTGTTTTACATTTCCTCTGGTTTTTCAGAGAGGAGGAAATAGTACGCTGTGATTGTTTGAAAATAGCTCTGGCTCCCAAGAAACCTCACACGAGGTCAGATACCTCTCAGCAAAAAGTTCCTGTTTTGTCAGATCCTGAGAAGCTTGTTTCAAAGAAGGGCTAGAAACCAAAAATATTAGATACACCTGAAACTACACTGCTCGCACCTGGTAGCAGTTCACACATTTTCTCATCCAAGAAAGCTTCCAAGAAACTCATTTTCTCGGAAGAAGAATCATCACCATCACCCGTTAATTTTCAAGAACCCACATTAGAAGAGCAATCTTTGGAGTTTGTGTCTTTTCCTTTTATAGAAACTCAGCCCCATACAGCTGCCAGCTCTTCTGCGATCGTTCATAGTCCAATTCCTATATCAGTTGTTTCATCTCATTCATCTTTTCCTACAACTGGTATTCATTTTACCCCCGCTCAAGGAGCAGTTAACCCGGGCGTAAACATGGCAGTTCCTGCAGCCCCTGATTTCTTGATGAATAGATATGCACCATTAAATCTACCACAACCACTACATGATATGCCTCAGGAGTATCTCAAGTTACTCCCTAGATTTACTGGTGAAGATGAAATAACCGCAGAATAGCACTTGCCCCTGTTTTGCACTTTTGCAGAGAATTTAAACGTTGAACATTTGGATGTTGTTATGAGACTCTTTGTTCAGTCTCTAAGTGGAGAGGCAAGGAAATGGTTCAAAGGATTACCTAATGGTTCCATTAATGATTGGGATGCCCTAGAAAGACGTTTTATTGAGAGATGGGGCGAAAAGAGGGACCACGGCTATTCTTTGACAGAATTTAATGCAATCAAGAAGAAATTCGATGAAAATATGAATGATTTTGTTAAGAGATTTAACAAATTGTATAATAGTTTTCCTGTTGAAATGAAACCCCCTCCTATTGGAGCAAGGGTTGTTTTTGCTGGTGCTTTTGAACCAGAATTCAGTTTCACATTGAGGGAAAGAAGGTCTCCTACGTTGGAACAGATTCAAACTGATGCTCTGGAGATTGAGGCTAATATGTCCGCTGCTGGTAAAGTTTCAGATAAAGGAAAGGCTAAAGAAGAAGCCTCAGCTCAAGATCAGAGAATTGAAGACATGACTAAGGTCATAAAGAATCTTTCAAATAAATTGGTAAACTTGGAAATAGATAGTAAGCCTACAAGACAAAATAGAGGGGTTTTTAATCCCCAATTTAAAAAATAGCCCCTGCAAATTCTACAAAGAGAAAGAAAAGATCAAGATCAAGTGCAAGCACCTTTGTACATAGAGGCAGCCCCGTCCCGTTTAGCAGATGAAGATGACGAGAGAGAAGATGATGCTCGGATCTCTGCAGTGTACATGAAAGATGATGAAACATAAGAAGAAATAGATGAAGAAGGGGTGAAGGAAGAGGAAGAAGCTGATATCTCATTCGATCAAGAAGAGATGGATGATTACTGCAGACAATTCACAGACTTTATGCAATCTGAGTTGCATAAAAAGTATGATTTGAGGTCAAAAAAGAGGTTAAGGACGCAAGATAATGAAGAAAAAGAATCAGAAGCAGCACCGACTCCAATGGCGACTCCATTACAGAAAGGAAAGCAGCAAGCTGAAACTTCTCAGACGAAAGTTAAAGATTCTAACATTTTGGAGAAAGTGGTTACGGTTTCTAATCAAAATCTAAGTTCTAAAAAATATCAAGAAGAACCTGAAAAGTTGACAAAATCAAATCAAACTTTCAGTTTGTCGAAAGAGTTAGAAAAAGTGAAAATACAAGTACCTCTTCTTGAATTAATAAAAACACCGGGTTACAAGAAAGAGATTGTTGAATTTATCAATCTGTCTCAACCTGACGAAGTGAGTGATACAGTAAATCTGCAGGAAGAAAATCCATTGGTTACATTTGGACCTCATGTTGAAGAGGTAGATTCGTCTGTTCCTCCTTTTTATATATCTCTTCTCTTACATGATTTCGTTTTGCACAATTGTATGCTAGATTCCGGCGCATCACACAATCTGATGCCATTGAGTGTGATGAAGGAGTTAAATTTACAAATCACCAAGCCATACAGAGATCTTTACTCTTTTGACTCAAAGAGGGTTAAGTGTGTGGGTCTTATTAAAGATATGGTTGTTTCATTGGCTCAAATCCCAGCCAAAAGCATTATGATGGATGTTGTAGTGGCAGATATTCCAGCCAGGTTTGGTATGTTATTATCTAGATCATGGGGGGCAAAGCTTGGAGGAGTTTTGAAACTGGACTTTACATATGCTATTATTCCTGTTTTCAATGGTGAAGAAAGAAGGTTGTATAGAGAGACTAGATTTCAAAAAACTGCTACCAAGAAATATGCAAGTAATTCACCAATTTATGGCCAAGAGAAGGACGACCTGTCTTGTTTCATGTTGCATGAAGATGCAGAATTTGCTGAAGAATCTCAAGGGAAGATCGATTCAGCAATTGTACATAAGGAGCTACATTCAGATAAGCTGTGGAAGTGTTATTTTGATGGCGTGTTTTCCAAAGAAGGCACGGGAGCTGGTTTCATTTTTATTTCTCCTAAAGGTAATCTTGTACCTTTTTCTTTCAAATTGGAGTTCGAATCCACTAATAATGTCGCAGAATATGAGGCATTAATTATTAGTTTGCAGACAGCTAAGCAGATGGGAATTAAATCCATGACTGTGTTTGGAGATTCAGAATTAATTATAAGACAGATCAAGAATTTATGTCAAACTAAACATCCCAGGTTACGCGCATATCGGAATGAAGTATGGGATCTGATCGAAAATTATTTCGAAGCCTTCAACTTACAGTTTGTTCCAAGGGAAGAGAATAGACTGGCTGATTCTTTGGCTGTTGCAGCAAGTACATTCAAGCCTCCTATCAGCTTGAAACTAAGGTATGAAATTGAGATGAGACATAGACCTTCGATTCCTGACAATATTAAACATTGGCAGGTCTTCGAAGATGATGAACAGATTAAGCAGTTTCTGTTGATGACCGAAGATTTTGAAGATCATCAGATTGATTTGGAAACTGATGAAGACGAATTGGCTGGTGAGACTCTTAAAAAGAAGATTGGTGGTCAAGAAATTATTCAGTTGAAATACAATGTCTTGCCAAGAGGCTTAGTACCTCTCGAAAGACTGTTTGGGGCTAATGACATTGCAGTGAATCAAAAGAAAGCGAACCAAGACGAGCAGGTGGAAGATTGCAACTTGGGGACTCAACAGGAGCCTAAAATGGTCAAATTGTTCAAAGGGATCCCGAAGGACTATAAAGAAAGGTATGTAGATTTGTTCAAACAATTCAAAGATGTATTTGCTTGGTCGTATGATGATTTGAAAACATATGATAAGAGTATCATACAGCACAAAATTCCACTCAAGGATGGAGTCAAGTCACATAAACAGAAGCTTAGGCAGATTAATCCATTGTTATTGGCTCCGATCGAAAAGGAAATAAAGAAATTGCTGCAAGCCAAGATAATCGTTCCACTCAGATATTCAGATTGGGTTTCTAATCTTGTACCCGTCCGAAAGAAAAACGGAGAGATAAGGTTGTGCGTAGATTTCAGAATTTGAACAGGGCTTCATTGAAAGATAATTATCCTTTGCCGAAAATGGATATTGTCTTACAAAAAGTAACCGGAGCTTATAGATTGTCTATGGTGGAAAAATTTTCAGGGTATAACCAGGTAGCTATGGAGAAGGAAGATCAGAAGAAAACCGCCTTCACTACGCACGCCAGGATGCCATTTGGCCTGATGAATGCAAGGGCCACATTCCAGAGGACGATGGATATCGCGTTTGTGGGAGACGAGTTTGTGGTGGTTTATTTAGATGATGTCACAATTTTTTCGAAATCTGATGAGGAACATTTACAACATTTGCAGAAAGCCTTCATGAAGTGCAGAAAGTTTGGATTATCACTGAATCCTAAAAAGTATTTGTTTGCCCTGGAGGAGGGTAAATTACTTGGCCACATTGTTTCTAAGGAAGGAGTGAAGATTGATCCAGTGAGGGTCGAAGCAATTCAGTCAATTCCACTGCCGCGAAGTAAGAAAGATATTCAGCGATTTCTCGGAAAAATTAATTTTCTAAGGCGGTTTGTCCCTAATTATGCAGAGATCGTTAAAAAGATAACGGACATGTTAAAAAAGAACGCTGAGGTGAAGTGGGACAAAGAAGCGAGGGAATATTTTCAGAGAATTAAAGAGGCTTTAAAGGAAGCACCTGTTCTAATCAGTCCAGACTATTTGAAACCATTTCAAATATTTTCATTTGCTTCTTCCTCAACTATTGCAGCCGTGTTATTGCAGAGAAATGAAGAAAAACAGGAACAGCCAGTAGCATATTTTAGTAAAATTCTCCGAGATGCAGAATTGAACTATAATATATTGGAAAAACAGGTGTACGCTCTCGTAAAAGCACTGAAAGCTTTCAGAACTTATATCCTTCATTCTCAAATATTAGCGTACGTTCCCAATTCAGCTGTAAAATATGTGCTAGTACAAAGCGATGTGGAAGGTAAAAGGGGAAAATGGATTGCTAAAATTCAAGAGTATGATTTGGATGTAAAACCAACCAAGCTGGTTAAAGGATTGGGATTGGCCAAATTATTGACAGAGTCCAACTTCCAAGCACTGGGAATCAATTTGTTGGCCCCTGTAGAAGAAGTCGATGGAGAAACGCGTGATAATCAGTCAAAGACAGCAATTAAGTATAAATTTCTCTGCTCAGAATGGTATAAGGATATTGTACATTATTTATGCTTTCTTTCATGTCCCCCTTCAATAAATAGAGCTAAATACAGGGCTTTGAAACTTAAAGCCCAGCCTTATGTCATAATTGAAGCGAAATTATATTGGAAGGATCCCGCTGGTGTGCTGTTGTTATGTCTGACAGAAGAAGAAATTTCAGAAGTAATCAAAGAGTATCATGAATGCTTGTGCAGAGGGCATTACAGCTGGAAGGTGACTGCTCATAAAATATTCAAAACTGGTTTCTATTGGCTGTCTGTATTTGTTGATGTTTACAAAATAGTCAAAAGCTGTCAAAAATGCCAATTATTTGCAGAAAAGAAAAAGCTAGCCCCATTACCTCTTCTCCCTGTTTTTATTGAAGAACCTTTTAGACAATGGGGGTTGGATTTCATTGGAGAAATAAATCCACCATCCAGTGGGCAGTTTAAGTGGATCCTTACTGCTACAGATTATTTTACAAAGTGGGTGGAGGCAATCCCCACCAGGAAGGCAAACGATTTGGTTGTTATGAAGTTTCTGGAGGAGAATATCTTTAGCAGGTTTGGATGTCCAGTAAAGATTGTGACAGATAATGCCCAGGTTTTCATTTCACTCAGGTTTATTAATTTTTGTCAAACTTACAATGTGATATTGTCTCATTCTACAGCTTATCATCCACAGGGAAATGGATTGGCAGAATCCTCCAACAAAACATTGGTAAGAATTTTGAAGAATACAATCAGTGAAAACCAGAAGAATTGGGATACAAAGTTAGTTTTTGCTCTATGGGCAACAAAGATGACCACTAGGAGGTCTACTGGCAAGTCTCCTTATGAGCTCGTATATGGCACTCAGGCATTGTTCCCCACACAGTTGGTAAAACCTGTGATTTCTTTTCTCCAAGATGCTCAAGCAGAACCAAATGCCATGATCAGAAGAATGAACAATGTGATGGAACTAAGTGAAAACAGAAATCAAGTTCGGGACAACTTGCTCACTTATCAGTAGAAGATGAAAGCAGTATTTGATAGAAAATCAAAAGAAGTCATGTTTCAGAAGGGAGACTTAGTATTGAGATGGGATACACGAAGGGAAGACAAAGGGAAACACGGTAAATTTGATCCCTTGTGGTATGGCCCATTCAAAATTAATGAAGTCAGAGGAAATAATACTTTCATGTTGGAAAATCTTGAAGGAGAAGTGCTGGATATGCCTTTGAACGGGCAATATCTCAAGCATTATTTTCGGCATTAAGCAGCTATTTGTTCATCATTGTATATACCCGGTGTGATCACTGTACAGTTTCATCAAGCAATATGTGACTCCATGCCCGAGGTGAAGGCACTAATCTGCAAGTTCTTAGTGTTTCGTGGTAAAAACACTATCCCCAGGTGGAGCCAAATGTTGTGGATCATTATCTGCATATCCTTTTTATATTTTATTTCGAAATTTAAAAGAGAAAAAGAAAAAATAATATAAATGCGAAAATATGCTACAGTATGAAGTTATTTATACTTTAGCATAAAAAAACAAATGCAATGTATTTCTTTATTTCGATATGTATGATTTGAAGGTTAAGCCCCGAGCAGCTTCCCGAGCGGAAGTGACGATCACAGAAAATAGCTTGTGGATAAGCTATTGCGGGGGGAGAAAAAGCCCGACAGTTATCAAATCTCGACCCCCCGTAGTTGACTAGTCAGATCTTTCTTATGCCAGGATCAACGGCTTGGATTTATTACGGGGGGTATGGGTTAAAGTTTTCTGCCGTACTCACAGACCCCCCGCAATGACGTCATCAGCCGAGGTGGAAAGCAGCTGCCATCCACTCTCAACCGTTTTCCACGTCATTCCTGCATTTATTACGGATTCCCGTTCCCTATTAAAGGGTTTTTCCGTCCCGTTGTTGTCTATTTGTGACTGTTTGTCCTTTTATAACCGTGTCCGCCACCTTTGCATTATCCGTTACCCCGCGAATTGCTTTCAAGTCCCTGTCAGTCATGGAAAAACGAACATCTTTGGCTGGTTCATCAAGCCTCAGTCCACTCCTGGATAGTGAAAAGGATGTTCATGATACCGCGTCATCCGTCAATCATCCCCTACTGCATTACCAAGTAACCCTAAACACTGACAAATCCCCTGTGTTCTCTGCTATGAAAATTTCTGGTCTGTTGTCCGCCTGTGTTCCGAAAACTCACTTCTTCCCTGAGTTCATCTCATGTTTAGTCTCATCTATGTACCCTGGCAAGTGCTTCGTCATGAATTCTCAAGGGGAAAATGTCCTGCAGATATCAACACAATTGATGCGTCAAGCATTATGTTTTCCAGAAGATGAGTCTCCGTTACAGTTCTCCGAAGATTCGTTGGTTCAGTATTTTGAAGATCTATCAAATGAAGAGTTCGGTCGTTGTATGTCATTTTTGAAATCAAATCCAGAGAAAACTCAATTTGAAGGAGGAAAGTTCAATTTGGAGGCATTCAGTGTTCAGTATAGGCCAGTTCTTAGCTGCATTATGGAGATTTTGGGAAGAGACGATGATCACGAAATTGATAAAGCAGTCTTGGGGATGTTCGCTCTGATGATGAAACCAGGGGTGGTCCTAGACATTCCGTCTTTTTGGCATGAAGTAGTAAATTCCCAATTGATCGCCTTCCCTCTAACAGGTTTCTTTAGATTTCCATCATTGGTTGTTTACTTATTTTTATATCAAAATGTTGAAGATTTCATGAGTGTGGGTTTAAATATAGTTGATAGTAATAAAAATAAGCATTCCGTTTTATTCTGGACCGATATGGTTAGAAAAGAAGAGAACGAAGCCGGACTGTTTGAATTTGCTGACCATTTCATGTCTACTGCTTATAAAATTTTAAATGGAACTCTTCCTCCATGCTTTCTACCAAAGCCCCAGGAGTTCCTATAGTTAAGACCCAATTGTAAATTTGGAGATTGGTTTGTATTTGAAGATTACTCTGAGATAAGGCTGTATGGAGTTAGTATTGAGCCCTATAGGCTCCCAACCTTTGTTCCCATGAGACTTTTTGCCCTGGAATTTATAAGGCAAAGTCTTAATGTAGACCAAGTTCATTTTCTACCCATGAAGAAAGGATTGATGTACAAGTTGCCTATGAGTGTAGGCCCTTTTGTGGTCAACACAAGACAAGAATTTGATGAAGTCTTAAAAATATTGGAAGGGACACAGTTGTTGTTGGGAGAGAAATGGCCTTATGATCCACATGGAATAATTTCTCATAAAAGGGTTAAGAATGGGTATGCTGCATTTTCCCATGTAAGTAAACCTGATTTGGAGAAACTGGCTAATCCAGGAGAGTCAGGTTCATCAAAGACCAGTATTCAAACACCTGCAATTTTGGAAAGAATGAGCAAAAGAGGTAGAGAGGATGTTATTGAAATCGATGATGAGGAGCCCCGAGAGGAAAAAAGAACCAAACTAGCAGAAGACCATTCTTCCAATTCACCTAGTTTTACTCTCCAGGTCAATGAAGAACAAGATTGCCCCTCATCTCCTAGAAGACAGGAACTTCATTTGGAAAAGGCTCCTTCAATGAAGCAAGTGTTCACATAGATTGAGGAAAGGAACCAGAGGATAAAAGCCAATATAGAAGCATAAGTGGAGCACCATATATCTGCTGACCAAACCAGATTATTGACTGTGATGGATCTGGAGAAATATCAGTTTAAGATGGCTCTGTCACATCCAACAGGAATGTCCCTTGGACCTTCGGGCAGCTTTAAGGAGTTAAACATAGTCATGGATGTTAAAAAGATCCCCTTGTGGGACAAAATGAATCTTCATATGCAGACCGGTCAGCTGATTGTAAATGATTTGAGCAAGACCAATGCTACAGCAGTCAAGACTGAAAACATGCTTGCAAAGGTCATCAAACAATGCAAAATGGAGAAAGCTAATGCAAGGGCATTAACAACTCAAAATGAAGAGTTGAAGAAGATCATTATGAAAATCGGTGTGGATCCAAATGATAAAGCCGCAATTCAAAAACTTATGAAAAGTGCAGAAGCGGAAATATCTTCACTAAGGAAAAAGTTAAAATTACCAGCTACAGAACACTCATTGGCGGCCGAAGTAGCTGAGGTTGAAAAGGAAAAAGAGGAATTGCGACAACAGTTATTGAAGAAAGACGAAGAACTCACTAAGGTAAAGCAAACAGCTATATCCTTACAGAATCATATCGAGAACCATACTTGTACTTTTGATTTTTCTGCAAGTGGAGCTGATCCTCAAGCCCAGGTTATTCAGCTAAACACGGAATTAAAGATGGCGGAAAGAGACTGTAAACAAGCCCAGTCAGAATTGGCCACAGTTACCAAGATGATGCAGGGATGGGAAGAAAAAGCACAGGAGAACAAGCAGAAGCTACAGAAAGCTGAGGATGAAATCAAAGAGCTCAAGGAGAAATTAAAGGGAAATATTTCTCTTATTAAAGCTAAGGATATCATCTAGAATGAGATTATTTCAGAAATGCAGTCAAAATGGGATTCCATGAATATAATTGCCAGAGAGAAAAGCATTGTTTCAGAGCATGAAAAGGAGCTATTATCTGAGAAGCAGGCCGTTGTTAAAAGAGCGAATTGGGCCAGAAAATTCATAAACTTTATTAATGCCAAGACAGATGAAGATTTAGGAGATATGGGGATACATGATAGGTACTTCTATTCTGAGGAGGTAAATAAAATGATAATCAAAAACGACCTTCGAAAGGCCGCAGAGAAGCGGTTACTGGGAATTAAAGAGATGATTAAAAAATTTGATATATCATTTAACAAGTTGACGAGAACAGGTTTTCCCTCATGCTGGACGGAGAAAGGGGAGATTATGTCCTGGAAATTCTATGAGGATCAGTTGATATTTTCAAAAAGCAAAGCAGATGGCAGGCATGAGAAGACACAGGTTTTAAAGGGAGAAACGGTATTTAATTTCTTACAAAGGCATTTCCTTCTGCTATGGATGGTGAAGACATTATTCACAGGTAATCTTACTCACAGTCAGGTTGTTGCGTTTACACTGGAATATCATCGTTATAAGAACGCTTCGACGACTCAGGATAAGCTCTGGAAAGAATGCAAAGGATTTTCTATGGACACAGAAAAGGGAACTCCAGCCACTCAGCCACAAGCAGTCGTTCAGCCACAAATAGTCATTGAGACAGCCACTATTTCAGGAGCATCAGCTCACTTAGATTAGGGATTATCATATTTTATCATGTTTTAAATGAAGTCATGTAAATGTAATAGAACTTTTCCGAGGCATGTACCTCCACTACAGTGAGCAGTTAAGCAGTAAGAGTTAGTTAGAATCGGTTTCATTACTGGAAACCATTTTGGTCATATTGTATTTAAAGACAATTCGAAGAAGAGAGAAGGCTCTGAGGTTTGGACCTTGAAGCCTAATTTTGTACTGAAAAATATTGAATCAATGAAAAGTTTTGCAAGTTTCCATCATTTTATCTGTGTTGAACAGTTTTCCAGTTTTCATTCTGTTTCCATATCTATGAATAAAGTAGGGTGATTTGAGCTGCAGGTCTCTTGATATCTGTGTATCTAAGAGTTAAATATCCTTAATGGGCGCTCCTCTATTTTAAAATTATTGTTCCTCATTTCTTCAGGGTTTTATAATGGTAGATTCTGTTTTAAGCAGCATATCAAATTAAAGTCCTTTTCTTTCTTCTTCTTCCATTTCATTCACTTCAGCATAAAGAGAACATGGCATTGCAGAACTTGTAAGGATTTGATGTTTGGATATTATATTATTAATATTTGAAGGTTTAATAAACAGAGACAGATATATACTTGTTTGTGACATAATCTTTAATGTCTTGAGCACGGATTCCTTTACACAGCAAGGAATTGTTTCTCAAGGAACAACAGGTTTCAACCCTTCCTCCTGCCAAAATCCGAATACTGGGTAAGATTATTTAAATTTATTTCGTGTTGCAAGTGGCACAAGATATCAGTTTCTGTCTAACTCTGTTCAACTCATTTGTTTAATGGTAGCTCTTTACCAAATTTGTTCATCCAGGATTTTTTTTTTCTCTAGCTAATAAATCACGGCAATTTCTTACCAACAATATTGATGGGCGTGGTGCCATTTGGTTAATCTTTAATTCAGTTCGTTTATCACTCCAATCAAATATCTGTCCTTCGGAGTTTGCGCTTTTTTCTTTCAACCCAATCTACTTCAAATTTCGAGTTCCAAGAAGGTTGAATAATGGAGCTTTTCGTGAATCTGTGTAAGGTAACTCGATTTGTTATTTCGTTACAGGTTTACTCTTTTAAATTTTTCTTGGCTATACGCTACCCTGACAATCCCTCTTATATATTTCAGTTTGAGTCCATTATAGTCATAAATTTATTGCCAGTGTTTTCTACGAATTTTTATGATTAGGCCTATGTTGTACTTAGGAAAATCTCCTGGAAAACGTCGTTGAAGACAGGGTGTAAATTTTTGTAGATGTTCTATGCTTGATGCAACTTTACTTTTATTACAGCAATCACCCAAACAGTTAAGTAAAATGCTGATAGAACATACCAGTGGATCTATAGAAGACAAACCAGAAACAGAAGAATGTGATGGTGCGTTACGGTGGTCAACAGGATACTTCAACCAGCAAAGTCTCCTTGATCAGCCAACCCAGAATGTGTCACAACAATCCTCAAATCAGTCACCAAGTCAACACTAGTCAACTCCAGAAAAATCAACGCAGCTCCAACTTCGGTCAACCTTTTGACCTCGGTTCTTGTGCCAATGTGTACGGCCTCCTAAAATCGAAGTCTCCAATAAATTTCAGCCTCTTTGGACCATGCGTTGACCAAAGTCAACGCTGGTCAAACTTCCTTGGAAACCTTAGCTGCAACAATCTACGTCCTTCTTCTTGGCTGTACAAACTCGTCCTTTTTCCCACGTGTGAGCTGAATTCGTCCTCCAAGGAGCTCGTACTAAATCAGAGAAGAGAAGAAGATGTGTGATGAGTGAGTGTGAAATGCTCTCCAACTTTGACTGTATTTATATCCATCATTGAGGTGTGTGACACATTTGCTGGGGGTGTAAAACCTTAAGGTCGACCTGCATATATAATTTATTATAAATAATAAATTCAAAACAAATGTTCTGCTCATCGGATTAAGATAAATTTTATATGGATCTTACACCTCTCCGAAAGAGGAATCCAATAAAAATATCGGAATCTTCATCTGAGCATCACAACATGGAGTTTGGACCTAGTTGTCCAATTTTAACACTCCCTCTCAACTAGGGAGAACTCCATCCATCAGTGCAATCAAACATCGTGCGTCATCCCGTCGTAACTTGCTTTGCTGGCCTCTTTATTTCAGAACAGAAGTGGGTCAGTCACAAAGACATCATCCCCCGGCTGACAAATTCAGCCCAGAGGTCCGAAACCTCTATTAGACTCACAAAGAGTCTCCAACCAACCCGAAGTTGGTTCATCTGACCTGAAGTCAGGCGGAGGTCCGAAACCTCACTATACTTGATCCCAGATCAAGTGGTTGGATCGTGCCATCCTAGATAGAGAGTACAACAATCTCTGATGCGTCCATCAGTATTTGCTACTAGTCTCTAGCTTTTCCCACCTCATTGGCCAAATGAGAGGTACTTCCCATGAGCCCTGAACTCAATGGGTAGGATGCATACGGGGCATAGAAAAATGAGAGGTGAACCAACTCAATAATCACAATGGTGGGGCAGAAGCACCACAAGGTTCGGCAAGCCTAGCCCCGTGAGTGCTTATAGCTCCAAGAAGCTATCCCCAAAGCCCCCTAGAGCTCCCAGAGCTCATCATCCAACGGGACCCACATCATAGGGTCGTTCCACGATACCAAGATTCTCACGGAAGGTTAGGAACTTGACCTTCCGCAGGGGCTTAGTGAGAATATCCGCGACCTGCTCATCAGTTCCTATATGATCGAGCCTTACGACGCCTCGCTGTACCATATCCCAGATAAAGTGGTACCTGATATCAATATGATTGGATCGGTCGTGCAACACAGGATTCTCAGTCATGCGAATCCCACTCTGGTTATCACAGAGTATCACGGTGGTATCTAGCACATGTCCAAACATCTCACTAAAGAGCTTTCGCAACCAAACTGCTTCACAACAGGCCATACTCACTGCAATGTATTCGGCCTCAGCGGTGCTCAAAGCCACCGACTTCTGCTTCCTGCTCATCCATGAAATCGAAGCAGAACCAAGATTGAAGCAGCATCCTGATGTGCTCTTACGATCCACCACACTTCCAGCCCAATCGGCATCAGTATATCCATGGAGTGTCACACTCCCAGCAGTGTATCTCAGCCCATGGTTTATCGTGCCCCAAAGATATCTCAGAAGATTCTTGGCACCAACCTAGTGAAAGTGATGAGGCTCAACCATCTGTTGACTCAAAGTGTTCACTGCAAAACATATATCTGGACGGGTGTTCACTAAGAACATCAAATCTCCTACGAGTTGACGATACTCAATAGGATTGGCCAATACGGGCCCAGCAGCACTGCCACTCAACTTCTTGAAGTTGAGTTCCATTGGTGTTGACACGGTCTTGCAGTCCACCATACCAAATCTTTCCAGAAGTTTCACAATGTATTTTCCTTGAGAAAGTAAAATCTCTCTAGGTCTCTGCCAGACCTCCAGGCCTAGGAAGTAGTGCATCAGTCCTAGGTCCTTCATCTCGAACTTAGCAGTGAGCTCCCTCTTACATTGATGAATGAGAGGGTCCGCACCTGTCAGGAAGAGGTCGTCCACATACAGCACCAGAATGAGAGGCTTCCCCTGTACAACCTTGAAGTAAAGGTTCGGATTAGCATTACTTCGAGTGAAGCCCAGCGTCATCAAGTAACTATCCATCCTCTCGTACCAAGCTCTGGGTGCTTGCTTTAACCCATAGAGGGCTTTCTTCAATCTGCAGACATGAGTGTCTCGATCCTGAACTTCAAATCCCAGAGGTTGTTCTACATACACCTCTTCTTTTATTGTACCATGCAGAAAGGCGGTCTTGACATCCATCTGATGAAGACTCCATCCTTGCGTAGCAGCAAGGGCTATGATTGATCGAATGGTGGTATATCGTACCACAGGTGCAAATATGTCATCATAATCTACTCCTTCCTTTTGAGAGAAGCCACGGGCAACAAATCTTGCCTTGAACTTTTCAGCACTTCCATCAGATCCATGTTTGATCTTGTAGAGCCATTTTGCGGTGACAACTGATTTGTCCTTCGGTCTTAGAACTACATCCCAGACATCATTCTTCATTATGGACTCATATTCTTCGTGCATAGCATCCTTCCAGACTTGATGCTTTACGGCTTCTTCAAAAGATCCAGGTTCAGATTGTACAAAGGTACTCATGGCAGCCAGATACCCTTGGTATCTACACGGCTTCTTGCTTTCTCGAAATGTCCCCCTTGGGGCAGCATGTCCCTCAGCATCTTTGAGGGTGTCCCTGAGCCATGATGGTCTCTTTCCCAGTGAAGGAGATGGATGAATAGGGTCCATTAGTCCTTCAATATCAGGCATTGTCTCATCCTCTGGTTCTTCTTGATTTCCAGGCCTTTCTTCATGATTTTCTTCAGATCTTGGAAGATCTACTACTTTCTTCAGGGAGCATCTTCGTCAAAAGTGACATCATGGCATATCTCTACTTCCCTTTGACCAGGTACATAGACTCTATAGGCCTTAGAAGTTTCACTGTAGCCCACAAACATTCCTTTCTTCCTAGAAGCATCCAACTTACTTCTCTTTTCTTTTGGCACATGAAAATAAACAGGACATCCAAAAATTCTAAAATTTGAGACATCAGGTTTCTTACTAGTGAAAACCTCTTCGGGAGTTTTGGAGTCCAGAGCGGAATGAGGGCATCGGTTTTGAATGTACACAGCAGTATTTGCAGCTTCTCCCCACAGAAACTTCGGTAGACCCTGGTCACATAGCATGGCACGGGCAGCTTCCACAATAGTCCTGTTCTTGCGTTCAGCAACACCATTCTACTCAGGAGTATAGGAAGTAGTAGTCTCCCTCTTAGGACTACAAAAGTCCTTGAACTCATTTGACTCATATTCAGTGCCATTGTCGGTCCTCAAAATCTTGATCTTCTTCCCTGTCATATTTTCCACCAAGGCTTTGAAGGTACGGAACCACACGAAAGCCTCATCCTTCTTCTTCAAGAAGTATATCCAAGTTTTGCGGGAGAAGTCATCAGTGAATGTCATATAGTAAGAACATCCTCCCAGGGATGTCACGGGTAGCATACCAGATAGATCAGAATGGACCAGTTGCAGAACATCAGATGTCTTTGTGACACTTGAAGGGAAAGGTCCCCTTGTATGCTTTCCTTCGGCACAACCCTTACATACACCTTCATGATTATTTCCAAAGTCGGGCATCCCTGTCACCACCTTCCTTGCTTCGGGAAGGGCCTTGTAATGAAGGTGTCCAAACCTTCGGTGCCATAGTTTAGTTTGTCGCATAGTATCACATGTCATAGCTCCTAGTGGACTTCCTTCAACTTGGTAGAGTGTTCCAACTCTAAAACCAATCACGATAGCTTCCTTGAGATTCTTCTTCCACATGCGCACCTTTCCATCAATAAATGCCACATTGAAGCCTTTGTCTTCAATTGCCTATATAGACACAAGGTTCTTCTTCAATTTTGGTATATAGAGTACATCCTGCAAATGTAGGACTTGTCCTTGAGACAAGTGGAGGGTCACAGTCCATGTCCCTCTCACAGGATATGTGGCATTATCTCCAAGGATAATTTCCAGATTGGTATCCTTCTCAACCATGTTAGAGAGTGCTTCCTTGAACCCAGTGATGTGTCTTGAGGCACCACTATCTATCAGCCAGACATCCAAGGTGTCGGGCGGGGATGCAGCAGAGAGAGCAGATACAAGAATGTATTCATCTCTTTTATCAACAGCATTAGACTCCTCATACCTGGAGTTTCTATACCTTTTGAAAAGCTGATTGTTTCCGCCAGAGGGAGCCTTCCTCTTTCCTTTGGACCTGTCGTTTCTTTGATTTCCATTCCTCTGGTTGTTGTTGTTATCATCACTATCGGGAGAATCCTTCTTGAAAGGACATTCTCTAGCATAGTGACCAGGCCTATGAAAAGTGAAACACTTGCCCTTCTTTCCTTGGGCCCTATCTCTTCCTTTGTTCTTAGGACCACCAGATTTCTTCTTTCTAGAATGAGCAGCATAGGCAGCATTTCTGTCATTTTCGAATTCCTTCATTCTTGTCTCTTCTTGCATACATCTTGACAGTAGCTCGTCAAAGTCAGGAATTGTACTATTATTAAGAATGGTAGTAGTGAAAACTTGCCATTCATATGGGAGCCCTCCAAGTGCGGTGAGTACCATCTCACGATCGGCTATTGTCTCCCCAATAGTCAGCAGATTTTTCCTAATTTCGATCAATTTCAGAAAGCATGCTTGGACAGACTCATCCCGACCTTTCTTCAGATTCTTCAATTGATTCTTGAAGAATAGCACTTGGTTCACATTGTTAACTTTGAACATTAGGATCAATTTATCATACATCTCTTTGGATGTGCCCAACTCAGAGATGTAGGCTACCAGATTTTTATGAATGGATTCCCTGATCATAAGCTTTTCTTTGATCTCCCCTTTCTTATACTTGGTTTTAGCAACAGCAGAAGCAGTGGATGGAGGTTCTAGTATCTTACCCAGTACATGATCCATGAGGTCATGGTCTTCCAATTTGAGATCTAATATCATCTTCCAAGCATGGAAGTCATCCCTTCCAGTCAACTTGTCATTCTCCTTGAATTCATAACTTGTGGAACCCATTTTCTTAGATGGTGATTGCTAAAGTTAGGGCTTGTCTTCACCTCAGCTTTGATACCATGTAAATTTTTGTAGATGTTCTATGCTTGATGCAACTTTACTTTTATTACAGCAATCACCCAAACAGTTAAGTAAAATGCTGATAGAACATACCAGTGGATCTATAGAAGACAAACCAGAAACAGAAGAATGTGATGGTGCGTTACGGCGGTCAACAGGATACTTTAACCAGCAAAGTCTCCTTGATCAGCCAACCCAGAATGTCTCACAACAATCCTCAAATCAGTCACTAAGTCAACACAAGTCAACTCCAGAAAATTCAATGCAACTCCAACTTCGGTCAACCTTTTGACCTCGGTTCTTGTGCCAATGTGTACGGCCTCCTAAAATCGAAGTCTCCAATAAATTTCAGCCTCTTTGGACCATGTGTTGACCAAAGTCAACGCTGGTTAAACTTTTTTGGAAACCCTAGCTGCAGCAATCTGCGTCCTTCTTCTTGGCTGTACAAACTCGTCCTTTTTCCCACGTGTGAGCTGAATTCGTCCTCCAAGGAGCTCGTACTAAATCAGAGAAGAGAAGAAGATGTGTGATGAGTGAGTGTGAAATGCTCTCCAACTTTGACTTTATTTATATCCATCATTGAGGTGTGTGACACATCTGTTGGGGGTGTAAAACCTTAAGGCCGACCTGCACATATAATTTATTATAAATAATAAATTCAAAACAAATGTTCTGCTCATCGGATTAAGATAAATTTTATATTGGTCTTACACCTCTCCGAAAGAGGAATCCAATAAAAATATCGGAATCTTCATATGAGCATCACAACATGGAGTTTGGACCTAGTTGTCCAATTTTAACACAGGGCAACGTCAGACCAGGAGGTTTCCCTTACAACCATCGTAATTACTTCAGGTAATTATTTTGTGGTTATGAATTTCTTCTCGTTACCTTAATTTCACATTTTTCTCCTTAGATATTCGTCATACGAATTTACCCTGCAATGTATAAATCTTTTCACTTTAAAATACTTCTCCACTAATAGAATATTTGGTTATGGCTAACTTGTAATGTTAATGTATGTAGGTAAAAAGCACTGTTGTGACATCAAGTTCGATTTTCCTTTGTGTTTTGGAACTTGTATTTATGGCTTCTTCTTGTCACACAGGTTGCTCTTTGTCGTTATGAAGAGTTCGGTGTTCCAAACCCGAAATCTTAGTTAAATTTTCGCTTTGATTGAGTTAAATTATACTCAAGATTTACTTCAAGAACATTTGACTGTACTATTTATAATGAAGTTGACAGGATGTAATTTATTTGATCTTCGAGCCTACTATTCTTCCATGTAACCTAAGTGGATTGTAACATTTTTTATTCTGGTTGATATCGTTACATATGTACATTTGTTCCTTCTCAGTCTTTCACTTCACTGACTCATTTCATAGGTATTACAATTATCTTCATGGTTGTCTTACATTCCTAGGACAAGAAACCACTTATTTTGTTCTGCGATTTATATCTTAGTTATTTTTTTTAAGACATAAAGATTTTCTTGATTTGGTATAATGGTTTCAATTCATACCCTATTTGGTCTTTACTAAAGTTTTAGCTTTAAAGTAAAAGTATAACTATATTTCTTTGCCAGTTTATACATAATAATTTTATTGTTGTCTTTGTAATATACTGATAAGAATATAATGATAATTGTTAGTTCATATCAGTTTAATATATGCATATACCTATATATCACAGAATCTTCCTAATTGCAGTATTAATATAATTTAATCTTCTCTCTCAGCTTTAAATAGTTTCCTCGTACCACATTCTGCTAGTAAGAACATGATTTCATTCCTGTTATAGAATAATCATTATAATGCATCCTTAATTATTTGCATTCAAGAATTTACTATGGTTATTAACAATTCTTCAATTATCTCTAATAGGATGATATTTTCTTCTAAATCTGCTCCTAGTCCATAATGCTTTAGTATAGCAGTTATTTTCTATCTCTTATGATATGAAATTCTTAAGAATTCAAGTTCAATTCTACTATATAAACCAATAGATTTAATATGTTTGTGTATAACATTTATTCTCTTTTCATACACCCTACTGAAGAATTTATAGGTGATTAAAATATAAGTAGTTCAGATATATATGCAGATATATATATCCCAGTATCATAGTTTGTTTATTTATTAAAGCTTTGATTTATTTCATATCAGCATATAAATTATGTATACTTATAGGCATAACTTAGGTTCATACACTTTATGTAGTATGTTCCTCGGATCTGCAACTTAAAGGATATGTCTAAGGTTATTGTTTTTCTATAATAATCTCCATTTCACTTCTTACTGCGATTAGTAGAATTATCGGTTAGGTTTCCTAACCCCCGATTTAAATCCGTACCCAGATTTAGACCTTCTGGTGGTTGGAACTAACTCGACTTCCATCCATGCACCCATAAATATTTCTAAATTAATACAGTAACAAAATATGTTAAATGTATGGCTCCCCATAGATTCTTGTAACAATTAATAATTTAAAATTAAGAATTTCTCACTAGTCTTAACAGCTAATTTTTTTAACCTGCATTGCATATAAATCTACATAATTTCCACAGCAGATATCATGTAACATATATATGCAATTCATATTAAGTAGAAACATGTTAGTTAGATGTGCATACCAGTTCCTCTAACTAGTTCCACCCAACCATAGAGTTCTCTCTCCGTAACTCACCCCCGAGCCGAGACCTTAGCTCCCAGTGATAGACAACCTTTGTCTATCTTGGAGCAACTTATTTAAGTTGTGCTTTCCCAAGCCTGTTTCCAATTTTTGCATCCAAAAATTTCAGGATGCTTTCTTCCTGTTTTGCCTAGGATTTTCCTCAATGAGGTACTTGAACGTTGTCTTTTCCGCTTTTCCAGCTTTTTCTTCCTCTTCCCAATTACTTTCCTCTTCATTGGGGAAATTAGATGTTTATCTCCAAATCTAATTTTGGTAATATTCCTTCCAAGGATTTATGGAAGGTGTGGGAAAGTCTCATCACCTTATCCACATCCTCATGGATTTAGGCTTTCAGATCTCAATTCTCAATCTAGTCATTGCACACTTAACTTTTCCATTTATTTTTACTAATTAAAAATAAAATAAATCCACACATTAGTTCTCCATTGGGGTCCACTTCCCCTTTGGAATTATTCAATTTTCAAATTAAAAATCATAGAAACTTGGTGTGTTATAGTCGTCGACTTATCAAGAGGTTTTTCATATTGGCACGACTGAGTCTAGAGGTTTACTTCTTCAAATTCCATCATGAGAATATGGTAATTTATATTGCCATATTGCGAATTTTTAGGGGCCACAATACTCTATGTGGGTTGGGAAACCACATATCCTTGTGAGGAAAACAATTGGTAAGCATTGTCAGTTGCGATGAAGCAGGAGAGGGAGGAGGTGGAGCTATAGGCTGAGATCCTCTAGAGGCATCTACTTGAGCTTCCCATACCTAATGCATCCGAGGTAAAAGGGGACATTCATGATTATAATGACCAAAAACTCCACAATAGGAACAATGTTTATAGGTTCTAAGAGCCTTGTTCTGCTTTGGCTTTCCACCCTATTACTAGGTTGTGGGATTAGGATGGTCACCCTTAGGGGCATTAAGTTGTCAACCTTGATTGACTTGGATACCTTGAGATTGTTGATTATGGTTACCCTTCCCCTTATTCCTTCTCTTAGGGTTGGGGGGATTGGTAGTACTATGTTGACCATACCCTTGATTTTCCTAAATTATTTCTCATTTATTAAAAAACCCCATGAAAAAAATTAAATAAATAAATATTTATTTAATATTCTCTAGAAATAAATTTAAACAATTATTTTATAATTATTTCTTATCACTTTTTTACTTAATCAACTTGGAATAATTAAATAAATCATTATGTATTTATTATTCCTTATTGATTCCACAATTTCCTTTTGAGATAATTATTAAACCCGTTGATATTTGCAACAAGAAACAATGAAATTAGCATCGAGAAACAAAATCTACAAAATGGCACCCAGAAATGGCTACCATGTGAGGTTTTTGATTTAATTATCCATTAATTAAATTGAAATTAAATTGCAATTTCATATCATAACAACTTGTATCAGTGAGATAGAGTTAGTTAGCTCAAGAATTTCGAGTTGAGGGTCTATGGTGAGGCATGTAGAGTGATTCTATTATTTTCAGGGTCCAGTTGCAGTTGTAGCACTAGTGTGGTGTGAGTGTAATCAATTAACTCAAATTAAATGATTTAAAATCAGTTTAACTAGTTCTAACTGAGTGATGAGCTAATGAGAGGTCAAGTGAATTAAATTAGATTTAATTCACAAGTCTTGATCTATCAAGTAACTGATTATTAACTATTAATAGTTGCATGCATGTCAATTCTGATGACAACCCGATTGAGACAAAGGTTAAAGGGAAGTAAAGTATTAGTTGTATTATTAGCGAATTGCCTGGGTGCAATTATAAAGTTAGAGTGAAGGCTCCATAGGGATTGCGCAGTCAAGGAAGGTTGATTATCCTATTTAATAGGGATTAATTTCCTAGGGATTGCATGATCAATTTTGTTCTAAGCATGGGCTAAGAATTGGCTAAGTGTTGGTCAATTTTTCCTGAGAATTGCTAGTCAGTTTTGAGCAGGATCAGGGTGAGACGATCGGTAGAGTGCAAGATTTTCTTGGTGTGAGAAAGCATTGTATTGTTTCATGATTCTTTGACTATGTACAATATAAGATAGAGAATTTTGAACAGGTGTTTTCACCAAGAACATCTTGTGTTTTGTGTTTGATAATTTCATTTCTCTTACTTGCATGTGATTGAGCGATCATGTTTTATATTCCGCAGATATAGTAGAAGGATTCAATATCTTGTTTTAGTAGATTTTCTATATAATTTGTACATGGTATCAGAGTTGTGTTAGATATTTTCTACATGGTATCAGAGCACCATGAATCACAATAATGGAGAATAAATTGAGTTTGTGTTGAACGGTATTCAAATTTTCAAATACTTTCTTTGGAGCTAGAAGTGGATCAAGTTGTATTTCAATGGCTTGAGACTCAAATATGCCCTCGAGGGAAGTTCAAATTACATTTCATGGAAGGAAAAGATGGAGGCGTTTTTGGAGGACAATGTGTTGAAGGAATTCATAGATACTGATATTCCCAAGTCCGGAGCAGCAAATGCCCAACTTCTTAATGCATGGCAGAAGAAGGTAGCAAAGGAAAGGAGGATATTGCTCGAGGGAGTTTGAGATCATATTGTCTTCAGTCTCCATGGGAAGGCGAATCCATATGATATGTGGAAGGCTTTGATATACTTGTTTCAGAACAACAATGATCAAAGGAAGTTGGTGTTGAAGGACAAGCTCAGAAAGATCAAGAAGGAGGAGGGCGAGACGGTACCAACATACTTGGCGAAGTTCACTAAATGTCGAGATGAGCTTTGAAGTCTTAGTATGACTGTAGACTATGATGACTTAAGGAGCCTATCACTTCTAGGCCTTCCCAAGAGCTGGCATAGTTACCAAGACTCTGTGAATGGGAGGGATAACTTACCAGATTGGGAGCGACTATGGTCAGATTTGGTAATAGAAGAGATAAGGAGGAGCACTAGAGACGGGACCTCCAACACCAAAAAATTAGAATATTGTGCATTAGTGGGAAAACAAAAGAAGGCCAAGGTAAGGAAATTCCAAGGCGAAGAGGGCAAGATGGACTTGTTTAGGATCAGATGTTTTCACTGTCACAAGCATGGGCATTATGCTTCGAATTATCCACATAAGAAGGCAAGCAAGAAGGATACTACAGTTGCAGTGGATGAAGCATTAGATTCACAGTTTGAGCCTGATTTTACTCTCATTACATGCATGGACAACATTGTAATGAGATGCATGTGATATCTAGACAATGGTGTATCGTTCCATATGACGGGGAATAGAGATCTCTTCAGTGACTTAGAGGAGAAGGACTTCCACCAAAACATAGAGTTTGGAGATGACGGGAGGTATAGCGTGACTGACATAGATACAGTTACCTTTCATAGGGAGTCTGTCTCCCCTCTCAGACTAGCAGATGTTTTGTATGTTCCAGGCCTAAGGAAGAATCTTGTCTTCGTAGCGGTATTGGAAGACCGTGGTTATGAGGTGATGTTTAGAAAAGAAAATTCATTCCTTAAACACATAGCCATGAGACAGGTGAAACAAATTGGTTCAAGAGTCAAGAACATGTATGCTCTTGAGGTTGAGGATGCATGCGAGAATTTGAGGAGAAAAGAAGTGGTTAATGACTTGGTGGTTGAGAGGGAGCAATTATCTCTCAACATGCAACCTCAGAAGCAACCTCAGAAGGTTGTGGAGTAGCCACAATTAGAGAAGCAGAGAGGAGACCGATTGGAAGAGTCCACTCAAGAAGAGACCTCCAAGAGGGGGAAATTTCGAGCCAGATGGGCAGAGGGAGTACATGTAGCTATACATCCGGGTGTGAGGTGGGGCAATGTGAAGATATGATCCCAAGAACAAATTTGGGTCAACAAGATGATGAGCTTAGTGAAAATGAGTCGCCTTCACTAAGTGGGCCCGCAAGCTATTTTTGGTGCAAGTCTATTTTTAGACATGGTGATCATATTTCAGAAGTTGCAGGACGTTATTTTTGGATGGTTGGTCAAGTTGGAAAAATAGATGAAATTATATTTTTAGAATATTGGGCAAAGTCTATTTATAGATCATTGATCTAAAAATAGAAGTGTCGATTATTATTAGCCCTTAATAATAATCAGACTCTAAATATCAACTTATTCTCTTGGAGCACTTTATTTCAGTATACAGATTTGGAAAATCAGTGGGCTGAAGGAATTACATAATTCCTAGGGTTTACTGGTGGTTCATGCATGGAGGACTCAATTAGAACTGAAGTGGCAAAGTTATGACAGAGTTGGAAGAGTAGTTCATGGAGTTTTTATTTAATTTAACTCAGTTATTGGAGTTAAACTCAGTTGAGCTAGTTGTATCTAGTCTAACTGAATGATACACTAGTGAGAGTGGAGTGAATTAATTAGTTAATTAATTCACAAAATAATAACCCATTAATCAACTAAACTTATACAGTAGTTAACTACTTGCATGTCAGTTCCAGTGGAGACCCAGTGGAGAGATAGGTGAAAGGGCAAGATGGACTATCTGTTGTGACTATAGTGATGCATTGATTGCACCACACACACATTGGATTTGTCAATGAAGATTGCACATTCAAGTCAATGGTAATTCGAATTCATTCAAAGCTATTCTTCAACAGGGATTGCGCAGTGGAGGCAGGCTAGCAGGTGGTAAGAAATCAGTGCATGGATTTGCAGATTTCTTCATGATAGTGTGTGACGATTGATTGTACTGAGAGCTTGATGTACTAAGCTTTGTATGAGATTGTTACATGATCTCCATGATACATAATATATGATAGTTGTGGTTTTCAGCTTCAGGCTTTCCCGTTAAACAATTGTGTTATGTGCGATTGTTTTTATTGCTTCACGTGTTTGCAATTGAATGTTTAATTTCCGCAAAAGATTAACAGTGGAAAGATTATATATTTAGAAAGAAGATAAAATATTGTTAGATCAAGAGAATCTAGATATATACATACATCTTGTATATAATTTCTACATGGCATCAGAGGAGTGTTAAATTTTGAAGAATTTTTTAGTTTGTGCTGCTGGACAATTCAAATTTGGTGCAGAAAATTCTTGGTGCGATAGTTGAGTATACATTGAAATGTCTTTCAATGGGTTGCGATTGGAGTATGCCCTTGATGGCAGCTTGAATTGCATATCCTGGAAGGATAGGATGGAGGCGGTGTTGGAGGATAATGGAATGAAGGAGTTCATCGATAGAGATGTTCCTAAGCCGGGATCTAGTGATGCTGCATTACTTGACGCATGGAAAAAGAAGATAGAAAAGACAAGAAGAATTTTGTTGGAAGGTGTGAAGGACCATATTGTGTCCAGCCTTCATGGGAAAGCCACTCCATTCTTAATGTGGAAGGCTTTGACAGATTTGTTCCAAAGCAACAGCGACCAGAGGAATTTGGCATTGAAAGACAAGCTCAAAAAAATAAAAATGGAGAAGGGCGACAATATTCCAAAATATCTCACGAAGTTTGTCCACTGTAGGGATGAAATGGCAAGTGTGGGTATTACTATTGATGATGAAGACTTGGTGAGCTTGGCTCTCCTTGGGCTTCCGAAGAGTTGGCATGGCTACGAAGACTCTGTCAATGGATGCGAGAAACTGTAGGGATAGGAGCGACTTTGGTCGGATCTTGTGCAGCAGGAGATAAGGCAAGGTACCAAGGATGGCTCTTCATCGAAGAATGAAGATGAAGACAATTGTGCTTTGGCCGCCAAAGCAAGGAAAGGGAAGGGGAATAAATTCCCTTTAAAATCCGAAGCTAAAGGCAAGAAGCAGGATTTGTCCAAAGTGAAGTGCTTTCACTATCACGAACATGGCCATTTCGCCACTAACTGCCCACAGAAGAAGAAGAACAAGAAGGCAGCTAGAGCTGCAGCTGGAGAGGCCTTAGCCTCACAATTTTAACTTGATTTCTCTTTAATCGCATGCTTGGTTTCAAGCTATATGGGATCGGTGTGGTATCTTGATAGTGGTGCGTCTTTCCATATGACGGGAGACAAAGAGTTTTTTAGTGACTTGGAGGAGAAGGACCTTCAAATGCATATAGAGATGGGCGACGATGGCCGATACAGTGCAACCGACATTGGGACCATTACCTTTGAGAGGGAGTCTGGTAATCAATTCTTGTTGAAAGATGTTATGCATGTTCCAGGTCTGAAGAAGAACTTGGTCTGAGTCGCAATGTTGGAAGACAAAGGTTATAACGTTGTTTTTAGCGATGGAAAATATTTCCTGCAACATAAAACAACGGTTCAAACCAAGAGGATAGGGATTCAAGTTAAGAATCTATAAAATTTGGAGGTAGATGGTTGCGCTGCAATGGTGGCCAAAGCAGAAGAAGTGGTGAGCCGAGATGAGGGAAAATTATGGCACAGGAGATTGGGCCATCTTCACCATGGCGCTTTGAAGATTTTGTAGCATATTTCTATTGGAATTCCCAAGGGTACTCTTACGCAGTTAGATCAGTGCAAGGGATGTACTATGGGTAAGTTTGTGAAGACCACCTTTCATGATAAGGAGAACCGTGCTTTGGTGATCCTGGAGAGAATTCACATAGACGTGTGTGGACCTTTCTCGGTTGCTTCAACAGCAAAACACAAGTGTTATGTTATATTTGTTGATGACTATTCTTGTAGGTGTTGGATATTCTTCATGCAGAAGAAGAGCAAAACATTCTCAAAGTTTTGTGAGTTTAAAGCATTGGTCGAGAAGGATTCGGGGAAGCAAGTGAAGGCTCTACGGAGTGATAATGGTGGTGAATATATCTCGGGTGAATTCATAGAATTTTGTAGCAAAGAAGGAATTCGAACAGAACTCATAGCGCCTCATAACCCACAACAAAATGGGGTCGTGGAGAGGAAGAACAGAATGATCGTGGGTGTTGCACAAGTTATGCTTGAGAGGGAGCTAGACTTGCATGTAGTGGAGGAACTTCCTGTTCTGAAAGATGAGCCTCCAAATGTGGATCATCCACAGGAGGAGTCCACTCATGCAGAACCAAACATCAGACAAGGCAGAAAGCGTACCACAGAAGCTGAGAGACTGAAGCTCGATGCGGCACAGAATGTAGCAGTCCCTACATCACAGTGCAGACAGAGATAGTCACCTAACTGATTTACTGGATACATGGCTCTGATGAGCAAGTGTATCGTGACAGAGCCATCTTCTTTTGAAGAAGCAATGTAGGAGCCCACATGGGTAGATGCCATGGTGGAGGAGTATGACTCCATTGTCAGAAACAGTGCTTGGGAGATTGTTCCAAGGCCGGTGGGAAAATCGGTTGTAGGATTAAGATGGATCTACAAGATAAAGCAAGCTGCTGATGGGAGCGTCGAGAAGTATAAGGCAAGATTTGTTGCCCAAGACTTCTCACAGATCGAGGGGATTGATTATGAAGAAACCTTTGCACCTATCGCACGATATTATTCCATAAGGACCATCCTTGCTCTCTCTACGTAGATGGGTTGGCACATTCATCAGATGGATGTGAAGACTACGTTCCTTAATGGGATCATTGAGGAAGAGTGTATATTGAGAAACCTGAAGGATTTGAGATCTTCAGCAGCGATTCGCATGCGTGCAAGCTCAAAAGAGTGTTGTATGGTCTGAAGCAAGCACCACGTGCTTGTTACACTCGGATCGATAGCTATTTCACTGGCCTTGGCTTCACCAAGAGTGAGGCGGATGCGAACCTGTACCAAATTGTGGTGGAGGGTGAGATTTTAATCATTGTTCTTTATGTTGATGATTTAATACTAACGGGTGATGAGCAGTTGATACACTCATGCAAGGCATATCTTGCAAAGGAGTTTGAGATGAAGGATTTAGGCCTCCTTCATTATTTCCTTGGATTGGAAATATGGCAGTGGGAAGGTGAACTGTTTGTGTCTCAAGGCAAGTATGCCTAGGAGATACTAGAGAAGTTTCACATGCAAGGCTGCAAGCTTATCAACACTCCTCTTCCATGAAATTGGAGGAAAGAGGATGCTACATCAGCAGAGGTAGTGGATGCCACTGTTTATCGATAGTTGGTGGGTTCGCTCATGTATTTAGTTAATATGACCTGACGTATGCTATGCGGTGAACCAGCTTTCACAAGCGATGGTTAAGCCTACCAAGCTATTTTGGAAGGAAAGCAAGCATGTCCTGAGGTATCTCAGGGGCATATCTAAGTATGGTTTATGGTACAGACAGACGGATGAGGTGAAGTTGCATGGATTCACGGATGCAAATTGGGAAGGCAACTCAACAGACAGGAAGAGCACATCAGGAGGGATTTTCAGTATCGGATCTACGGCAGTTTCTTAGTACAGCAAAAAACAAAGATCCGTGGCACTCAGTTTAGCAGAAGCAGAATACATGGCAGCAAGTCAAGTTGCATGTGAGGCTATCTGGATGAGGAAGATCCTGGTTGGTTTGTTTGGTTCACATTTAGATCCTACAATGATACATTGTGATAATCAGAGTTGCATTAAAATATCGATTAATCATGTGTTTCATGATAGATCTAAACATATTGATATTCGGTATCATCATATTATAGATTGTGTGCAGCGGAAGATCATGTTGCTTAAGTACATTCCTACGGAAGATCAAGATGCAGATATTCTGATGAAGGCGCTCACTAGGAGAAAATTCGAATACCATAGAGGCAGGATCGGGGTGAAGGATAATCGCTATCTTGTTGAGAGGGAGTGTTGAGATTCAACAAGATGATGAGCTTAGTGAAAATGAGTCACATTCACTAAGTGGGCCCGCAGGCTATTTTTGGCGCAAGTCTATTTTTAGACTATGTCTATTTTTAGACATGGTGATCATATTTCAGAATTTGCAGGATGTTATTTGTGGATGGTTGGTAAAGTTGGAAATTTTATTTTAAGAATATTGGGCGAAGTCTATTTATAGATTTTCCATCTAAAAATAGAAGTGTCGATTATTATTAGCCCTTAATAATAATCTGAGACTCTAAATATCAACTTATTCTCTTGGAGCACTTTATTTCAGTATACAAATTTGGAAAATTAGTGGGATGAAGGAATTACACAATTCCTAGGGTTTACTGGTGGTTCATGCATGGAGGACTCAGTTAGAACTGAAGTGGCAAAGTTATGACAGAGTTGGAAGAGTAGTTCATGGAGTTGTTATTCAGTTTAACTTAGTTATTGGAGTTAAACTCAGTTGAGCTAGTTGTATCTAATCTAACTGAATGATACACTAGTGAGAGTGGAGTGAATTAATTTTTTAATTAATTCACAAATAATAACTCATTAATCAACTAAACTTATATAGCAGTTAACTACTTGCATGTCAGTTCTAGTGGAGACCCAGTGGAGAGATAGGTGAAAGGGCAAGATGGATTATCTGTTGTGACTATAGTGATGCATTGATTGCACCACACACACATTGGAGTTTCCAATGAGGATTTCGCAGTCAAGGCAAGGGTAATTCAAATTCATTCATAGCTATTCTTCAGCAGGGATTGTGCAGTAGAGGCAGGCTAGCAGGTGGCAAGAAATCAGTGCATGGATTTGCAGATTTCTTCATGATAGTGTGTGACGATTGATTGTACTGAGAGCTTGATGTACTAAGATTTGTATGATATTGTGACATGATCTCCATGATACATAATATGATAGTTGGGGTTTTCAGATTCAGGCTTTCGCGTTAAACAATTGTGTTATGTGCGATTGTTTTTATTGCTTCATGTGTTTGCAATTGAATGTTTAATTTCCGCAGAAGATTAATACTGGAAGGATTATGTATTTAGCAAGAAGATAAAATATTTTTAGATCAAGAGAATCTGGATATATACATGCATCTTGTATATAATTTCTACATGTCTCATGGATCGAACCTGGATACGAGGGGCCCATAGTACAATAGTAGCAGGAAGGATTGGTTATATTGATGCAGTTAGATGTCAGGTAGACATAAATCAGAGTGACATATGTAAGATATTGGAGCGTAGGTCAGAGTTAGCAGCAATGCAAAGTGCATGGATGCATATGTCAGTAGCAACACTGAGAGTCCAGTAGACATGTGCAGTAGGATCCTGTAGTCAGAAGACTCTGATGACAGATGCATTATACTAATTCAGTTGTTTGGAGGCTATTCAGTTTCAGGAGAGTTGCATGTGCAAACAACACTAGAGAAGTGTTGCATGCAAGAACATTCCAAAGGTACCAAATCGTGACATATTGATTCCTTTCTTGTTGAGAGGGAGTGTTGAAATTTGCAACAAGAAACAGTGAAATTGGCATCTAGAAACAAAATCTAGAAAACGGCACCCATAAATGGCTACCATGTGAGGCTTTTGATATAATTATCCCTTAATTAAATTGAAATTATGTTGTAATTTCATCTCATAACAACTTGTATCAGTTAACTAAGTGAGATATACTTAGTTAGCTCAATAATTTCGAGTTGAGGATATATGGTGAGGCATGTAGAGTGATTCTATTATTTTCAGGGTCCAGTTGCAGCTCTAGCACTTGTGTGGTGTGGGTGTAATCAATAAACTCAAATAAATTGAGTTAAAATCAGTTTAACTAGTTCTAACTGAGTGATGAGCTAGTGAGAGGTCAAGTGAATTAAATTATATTTAATTCAAAAGTAATGATCTATCAAGTAACTGATGATTCACTATTAATATCTACATGCATGTCAATTATGATGACGACCCAGTTGAGGCAGAGGTTAAAGGGAAGTAAACTATCAGTTGTATTATTAGTGAATTTCCCGGGCACAATTATAAAGTCAGAGGAAGGCTCCATAGGGATTGCGCAGTAAAGGAAAGTTGATTGTCATATTTAATAGGGATTAATTGCCTAGGGATTGTGTGATAAAGGCTGGGCTAACCAAGGGCTGAGAATTGGCTAAGTGTTGGTCAATTTTGCATGAGAAATGCTAGTCAGTTTAGAGTAGGATCATGGTGATACGATCGATAGACTGCAGGATTTTCTCGGTGTGAGAAATAATTGTATTGTTTCATGATTCTTTGATTATGTACAATATATTATAGAGGGGTTTTGAGCATGTGCTTTCCCCAATAACATCTTGTGTTGTGTGATTGATAATTTCCTTTCTCTTACTTGCATGTGATTGAGAGATCGTGTTTTATATTTCGCAAATATAGTAGAAGGATTCAATATATTGTTTTAGTACATTACATGATCAGATTGCATCCATTGGTATAGAGTTTCTATATAGTTTCTACATGGTATCAGAGTTGTGTTAGAGATTTTCTACAAAACCGTTATTTAATAATTATTTCAAATTCATATTTTCCTTAATTCTCACAAAGTTATTATTAAATCATTTTTATTTGTTAATTACCTCAACCACTTTCTAAATAAATATTTTTTACCATTTTGAATATCTTTTCCCTCTAAAAAATATAATAAGGTATTCTAAATGACAAGATTTGTTGATAAATCTAGGGGACATTAGTTAGGGTTATGATTAAATTGTTTTCTCTGCAATTCTTGACATTTTCTTGTGATATTTATTAGAGCATTAACATTACTAATTAGTTTTGTTCTTCATCAAGACAAATTCCAATAAGAATATCATAATGCAAACAAAATAACACCAGATGTAGGTAGTAAGCCAAAGCCAGAACCTATCCTAGAGAGGGAAACCCAAAGAACTTCTTCTTATAGAAATTTCAATGAAGGCTTCCAAGATCCAGACACTAGAGCATCTGCCAAGAGACCAATTCGGTTTTCCAAACAAATTTGTTCCTCCCTTCACAATTTTGGATTTGTCTTTCTTTAGATAATTTGGTTGTCTAGTTGAGATAAACCAAAAAATTCAAGATTAAAATAATATTCCATATTTCACTGTCTCTCTTCCTTCTATTCACACTTCTATTCTGCCCGATATATTCCCTTGATAAAGTTAAATTCAAGTGTGTCTTTGGAGGATGAATTGATCTTCAATATATAGCTACTCGAGTGGGTCTTCAAGCCTTTTCTAAGCCTCCTCTTAGGGCTAGCCGACTTGATCTCTTGGGTAGATTCTAGACATTTCCACAAAGTAATTTTCTTTATATTGATACAAGATCCATTTCAGGGGTTTTACATTGTGACTTTGACCTTGAATCCCTAGAGAACTCAATGGGTGTACAACGTAGGATCAAAACCATGGGAAAGAAACCCATAAATATTATTTCTTTTTAAAAAGTAAATATTTTTCTTTTCCTTTATTTTGACAAGTACAATGATCAAGTCATGACATCATAATTATGAAGACCGAAACTAGTTACATTTCAACACTCCCTCTTAACTAGGGAGGTATTCATAATTGAAAACAGCTACACGAACAATGCTTCCATTTGAAACATTCTCATAAGAAGATTCAGATTGGTAACCCATCTATTTAGTATCATACCAACGATCATTGTCACATAACAAGGCCTTGACTAACAACTCTATCTCTCCACAAGTTCAGAGTACAATGTTGGTGAGAGCAATGATTGACAAACACCATCATCATTGTTTCTCAAGGCATATACCCCACCCGGGTTTTCACTAGGTATGTCCTTCCATTACTATTCTTATCTTGGATTCATAGTCCTCAAAGAATATCGGTCCTCTTCGAATAATCTTATCTTGGATTCCCTACTACATCCTCAAAGAGTAACAGATTCCAGATGCTTACCCAATCCTCCATTCTTTCTTCACAATATGAAGACAAGAATGATGTGTATATTTCTACCTCTTAACTAAGGAAGATATACCCATTCCTATAAGGAATGTAACCATTCATATAAAAGGAATGTACACAAGCTCCCTCTTATCCAAGTACTTTTCCAAGCTCCCTCTTAACCAGGGACTTGCTTCTAAGCTCCCTCTTAACTAGGGACTTGTTTCCAACAACATTTCCTTATGTTTTAGTGGAGATCATGCCACTTTCACTGCTTGTTGAGCTCCTCTATTTTATGTCATGAATTTAATTTTCATCACTCTAGAGCCTTCATCTTGTAGGGCATCAACCATTCATCACTTTCCTTCACGATCCATGTTAATTATCCTTCATTTTATTGGAAAGTGACCTTCTAGTCCACATCTGGCTTTCCTTCATACAACTACCTCTTCTATGCGATGTTTCCTTTAGGATCTTTCATACCAACACATGAGTGCTATTTATACATCTATACATCCTTTTTGGTAGTCCTGTATTAACCCATATAGATGTTGTTAAAAGAAAACATAAAATCAAAAATTTGCTTTTGTGATGGCCTTTCATCATGACCTCTTTTGTTAGAGACATCAACATCCAACATATTCATAATGACATATCCAAGTCTTCCAATGTCAAGGGTATTATTTTTTATCAAGGTGTTCATACCTTTCCCATGGATATGCCATATTAGATTCATTAGATGTTGATTCCTTGTGAACATAGTTGTAGCTTTCACATTCTCTTATTTCTTTATTCACATATTGTTTCCCAGTAACTTCCATCCATAGTTCCTTCATCAAGCACCTCATATTCATGTGAGGAAATATTATGTTTATTTAATCTTGTCAATATGTGAACCATGCCTTCATGCATATTTCAAAAGGAAGAGATCCGTTTTATTTTATCATGGATACTTTCTTTGAAAAATTACTTTCCTTTCGTGGGATTACTTTAATAAAAGCTTTCCACGAAATACATCTCTACCAGTCATCTAGTCTTGTTCCTCATTTTTGAGATGAGTTCTATCATGCTGCAATGAAAATAGAAAGCTTACTTAAGAGGCATGCTCTAAAATAGTCATTCTTCCCAAGTTGAAGAACTCACTTCATGTCATCACAAAGGATAATTCATGACTGATCGTTGCTTGCAACAAAGTATTTACATCGACTAGCTGATTGCTATTCCATGAATTCTTGTGATTGTTGTCATAGACTCTTACTGTTGCACTTTGAATCTACCAAAGTTCCCAAGGATCCAAGGGCATGTCCACCATCATGCTTTCCAAACCAGAGGATCTACCCATCCTTCTTCCTTTACTTCTTGTACCTGCAGGATTCATTGATAGGTGTTTCCAATCAAAGAATACACAAAAATATGATATCAATTTGTCAATCTAAGGTCACCATGAAACTCAAAGGTTGCATTCCTAGGGTAATTAAGTGCTAACCCTATAACTACTCAACCTTCTATATGCCTAAACAATCAACCCTACAACAATTCATGTTGGACCATTGACAAAAATATGCCAAACATACCTTATAATTACATACCTGTAGTGGCCTGCATTTTAGGATTCCATAATTTATTTATTGATTTTTCCTACTCCAACATACTACAACCCTTTTATTCTTGCAATGATATACCAAGGATTTCAGGAGGTCAGTCAAAAACATGAACGTTAGGACTGCTTCTTCCCTCAAAAAATTTCCTAAACTAAGTCCTCCCACTGCAACTATAAAGTTTTCTCAATAATGTTGACCTTATAATATTTATATTACTGACTTCAAGGAAGTATCACTTGAGGTACTACTTACTGCTTGTAGCTTCCCTTCCTTTCTAACGTGACCAAAAAATTTACTCTTTAGTGATATCTCAGGTAAACTTACTGTCTTTAGGTAGAATTGAACTATATATATATATGTTATCCTTACCATTGTAAAAATGCACATATAGTATTCCTTTCATGGATATTAGAGACCCAGAGAATATCTTTATGGTCAATGATACTATACAATTTCACCATTTCTTATGTCGAGGATTGTTATCAATTCTACATGAGATCTCAACTCCTATCTATGCAATGCTAATTATAATATGATCTTCATACAAAAGTAATGCACATGACTTTATTCAATTGCTTTGCATGCTATATGATTGATCTATGATTCTTTTTAAGAGTGAGGACCTTTATGTAGTACTATTTAAGATTATAAGAAAATATGATTTATGCTCATATTTAATCCTTGTAATGAAACCTTCTTTTTTTTATGTACGAAACAATTTAATAATATATGCTTATAATAGTTACTCAAGGAATTCAATTAGAATAGATATGATATTGGAATACTATCTAGGAATTCCAAAACATAGCTTCATAACTTCGAGAAGGATTGATCCTTTTCTAGGATTATGGATCATGAGACATGTATACTAGAATTTAATGTAGACCTTGAAATCATCATTTTGGACCTTTCCTCTAATGTTGGAGATTGCAACCTTATTGTATTTGCTTGATCTAGGATATTTAATCTTTGTAGTTCTACACGTGAGGATAGATTGGGACAAATCAACAAGTCTTCTCTTCCTCGCTTGGGATTACTCTTCTTCCTTGTCAATTCGGCTTAGCAAAACTGATTCTTGACACCTTGTTTTCGGCCTTCTAAAGGTGACTGTAACTTTTATCTTCACTTTAATAGAGGGTAGCCTAAAAATATTGCACGTGTGAGGTTAATATCCCAGAAACAATCCTTCTATCCTTTGATTTATTCCTCCTTGAGTACTAGTACTTCTTTTGAATATACACTAGATTCTTGTGCTTGAGGACGAGCTTGATTGATGCTATTACGAACATGGTCAAGCTCTTCACAAGGTTAATCCTTTGCTTTCCCTCGCTATTGGAGAATAGGCCTGTGACCTTGATTTAGGAAAGAATATTAATACAATGAATCCAAAGTGAAAAATTTGGTTTAAGGAGTGAAGATCTTATATATCCAAAAAAAATTGCTCCTTTAAACACATAAATTTTATGCGCACGATATTTATAGAGTAGGTCTACACTTTTTTTACAGAGAAAAGGGCTAAATATATATGCCAAAAATTTCGATTTGATTGACAGGATCTCGACCTAGAAAAAGCTATTAGAAATGCCTCTCGATCTTCTAAAACAAGATTTGATTTCTCTCCAAATACCCCTGATTTTTTTTGAATGGCAACATTTTATTTTTGCAGTTATGGCTTGTAATTTAGCCCATAATATTGATCCTTTAGACTCCATGAATTCAGTCTAGGGTCAACAATTTCCTTGAGATGACATGACTCCAAAATGATCTTCTTTCTTCCCTCTACCCAAAGCCTTAGCTCTGTTACCATGTTGAGAAATATAGGGAAAATTAGTTAGGGTTATGATTAAATTGATTTCTCTGCAATTCTTCACATTTTCTTGTGAGCTTTATTATACTATTCGCATTATTAATTAGTTCCATTATTCATCAACAAAAATTTCAACAAGAAGATCAAAAATCAAACAAAATAACACCAGATGTAGGTTTTAAGGGCCAAAACATTTCAGAGAGGAAAACCCAAAGAACTTATTCTTATAAAATTTTCAATGAAGTCTTCCAAGACTCAGAAACTAGATGATCCACCAAGAGACAAAGCTGGTTACCCAAACAAAGTCTGTTCCCCCCTTCACAATTTCAGATTCATGTTTCTTCAAAGAATTCAACTGTCCAAGAGAGATAAAATAAAAACTTCAAGATCAAAACAATCTTCCAGATTCCATTGAATTTTTTCCTTCTATTCACACTTCGATTATGCCACAAATATTCCCTTGAGGAATTCAAATGCAAGTGTGCCTTTGCAGGGTGAATTCATCTTCAATACATAACTATTTGAGTGGGTCTTCAAGCCTTTTATAAGCCAACCCTTAGGGCTATCCGACTTGATCTCTTGGGTATATTCTAGACATTTCCGCAAATTATTTTTCTTTATATCGATACAAGAGCCCTTTAAGGGGTTTTACATTATAACTTTGACCTTGATTCCCTAGAGCACTCAATGGGTGCACAACCTAGGACCAAAACCATGGGCAAGAAACTCACAAATAAATTTTATTTTACAAAAATAAATATATTTTTTTTCCTTTTTTTGACAAGTTCAATGATCAAGTCATGACATCATAATTATGAAGACCGACACTAATTACATTTTTTTTTTTTGATTTGGTCAATAATATTTTATCGTTTACTAATTCCTAATTTGGCTCAATACTTTGTATAAATAGAGGTTTTTCCATGCATTCTTCACCATGACCATTTTCATTGTCACCACTATTGTTTCATTACATTTGAGCTCCAACTTGATTTGAAGGCATATTTTTTTTTCTTCCCATTGCTAGTTGAGAGATAAGCACACAACTTAAGGAAAAGGACAAGAAAAGGACCCATCACACGAAGGGGGACTACAGACCCATGTTGTAATTTCTCCTCACCAGGTGTTTTAATAAAATTATAATTTGATTAAGTCCTTCTTTGGGTTATTGCACTTTAATTTCTTGGTATTATATGTTTCTATTTGCAAGGACTGTTCTATTGCAAGGTTTTTCTACGTTTTTTATTGCAGATATGAAGCATTGACAACCATATTTTGTTGTTAGGGCTGCTTGTTGCTGACACTTTAAGTGAAGCGTTTTTGGTACACATACTAAGAATTTTCATACTAACAATGGAATAGGGGGAATGAAAACAAGTGTTAAGCATGAATATCATGGATTACCACCCTAATATCCTCCTATTTGTGCCTTTCCCACATAATGAAAGAAATACCCTAAGTAATTTCCTTCCATTCAAAAGATTCTTATCCCCCTCAACCCCCAAACCCCCAAAATCAACGGTTTTCCCAAAATCCAGAAAAAATAGGTTTTCCCAAAATCCAGAAAAAAAATATCCCCTTGAGGCCCATTATTATCACCATTGGTGCTCCTACCTTTGCCCTATCTCATTACCTTGCTCAAAATATCCAACCCTTCACTGGTCAAACCTCGTCATTTATCAAAGACTCCACTGATTTCATTAATAATACCAAACTCCTTCAACTCAATAAGCATGATATCCTTGCCATTTTTGTTGTTGTCTCCCTCTTTACGAAAATCCACACGCATGAAACCATTGATATCATTTCTAACCTTGTTGACTTTGAAACCCTTAATCTTATCAAAATATTCATTTTCTTGACACTATTTTCTTACAAAGGTGTTTCCAATGATCAAACCGAAGGAAATTTAATGTGATCATCCCTCTCCCTAGTGGTTTCCAACATTTTCATGGAATCCTTCAAGTCTTGTGCCTTGGACAACTTCCATTTACAACCTAAACGTTGGAAGCAATTTTTTAATGACATCCTTGTTGTTTGGTCTCATGGCAACCCTTCTTACACTACTTTCTCGACCACCTTAACCATATCTTCCCCTATATTCATTTCACCATGGAAATGGAAGTTGAAAAATCCCTTCCATTTCTAGATGTTCTCGTTTCCAAAATTCTAATGAATCCATCTCCTATCAAGTCTACCGAAAAAGGGCTCATACTAATTGATACTTTCATTCCCATTCCCATAAACACCACGCTCAAAAAGTTGTCATTCTTAAGAATTTAGTGACTTGTGTTGTTTGCATCTATAATGCCCAACACTTTGACAAAGAACGCCTTCTCTTGACCAAAGTCTTCTAGTCCAATGGCCACTCCTCTTCCCAAATTAGAAAAGTGTTTCACTCAACCCTTCATCTAAAACCATAGCTAATTCTTTGTCTCCTCCCTTAACCAACATAACCTTTTCTTACATCCAAGGCATTACTGACCATATTTACAAGATCTCGTGGATAAACAACATCCAAACCTCCTTCAAACACCATACCACCCTTAGACAACTCTTTAGGTATTCTAAAGAAAAACATGATCCCATTCTTGGCCCTAGATTTTATGAGATGCCTTGCCCCTATAGGAAGTCTTACATAGTCAAAATAAGTAGATCCTTTAAGGATTGTATCAAAGAGCACATAGATGACAACATCCATAACTGAGTTTTCAAATGAGCCATTGTCGAACACTTTTAGGACATGAAGCACCTCATTTTCTTTGAAAAAATGAGAATTCTCACCTCCCCTCCTTTCCACACTACCCATTTAATCAGTGAAAATTTTGAAATTGAAAAGAACCCTAATAATTTTAATCAGGAAAATGGTTTTAATCTTAGTCAATCCTGGCGACCCACCATCCACAATCTTTCTCATAATCACCCCTCACTCTACCCACCCCTAAACTTTTCATTTTCTCCCTTTCCCTTCTGAACCTATTCCTTTACTCCCTTGACCCTTTTTCCTTTCATTTTCTCTTAGGTCATCCCCAATTTCCCTTGTTCTATAACGCCTTCTTAAATTGAATTATAATTTATTATAATAATTTTACCTTAAGTTCATAAGGAATATTAATCTTCATAATAATAAATCCTATTTTATTATATTATTATTGATTTAATGTATATTTATTATTTTCTTACTATGTAACCTATTATTATTTTTGAATCGCCTTTGCTATTCCATTCTCTTTTAATATTTTTTTGTTGTTTTTTTTCAAGTGGTTTGAATTCATCAGAGATTACCCGAGGCTTGACCTGTGGCTTGAGAAACCACAACCCAGGGGCAGCTAAGCAGTCAAAATCACCGAGGGATCGCACCCGACCTGGCCCACATCAGCACTAAGATAACTGGATTTAACTTGTCTCCTCCCCCTAACACGGGCGTAATAGCCTCTGTGACGTTTGATCCTGGGTCGCCCTACTGACGAGGCCCATCCTCAACCGATTGTGCTAGTAAGACTTGACTCATTCTCTTTTAATATTATTAATATTAATTATTTTAATTAATATCATTAAGTAAGAATATTAATCATCATAATAATAAATCCTTGAATCCCCTCTGCTATTCCATTCTCTTTTAATACTATTAATATTAATTATTTTAATTAATATCATTAATTAAGAATATTAATCTTCATAATAATAAATCATATTTTCTTATATTATTATTGAGTCAACCCCACCCTTGATAATCAAAATCATCTCTCTGTATTGTCGAGCAATAAGAAAAAAATGAACGTCGCTAAGATAAGAACTAACTCCCATGTGAGCTTCGGAGTGAGACCAGGCAGTGGTCTATTCTCAAGACCCCTTGGAACGATAGAATCTTTCTGATTTTTTATTCTAAGCAAGTGGAAGATGAAAAGAACTTCCTTTTAGACTGCCCGACTCTTACTCACATTCACTCTCAATTCCCTACCACCTGCCACACTTTCAATTTTCTTGACCTATTAAGCCAACACACCTATAACGATCTGGGAGCACTTATTTCCCTTCTCTTTGACCATAGAAACAAGATTTTGAATAATCAAACTTAGATTATTTCTCCTCTCTTAAGGTGTGATAGACCGCATTGGTCTTAACAGACAGTAACCACGACCACCACTACCATCATCATTATTTTCTTATTACTTAACCAATTATTATTCTTAAATCACCTCCGCTATTTATTATCTTCTTATTACTCAACCTATTATTATTCTTGAATCCCCCGGGCTATTCCATTGCCTTTTAATATTAATTATTTTAATTTTAATAGTTTTCAATCCTAATATTAATAATAATAATAATATTTCCTAATAACAATAATATTTTCATTTTACATTTTTTATATTTTTTATATTCATAACTATATTTTATATCTCGACCTTTTCTTCTTTTCATTAATATTATTAATTGTAATTTTAATATTGATATTATTATTTTAATTTTAATATTATATTAATAATAATATTTTCATTATTTTTAATATTACATTTAATATTAATAGGTATTTATCCTAATATTAATATTAATATTAATAATCATAATTTTCATTTTAAATTTCTCTCATTCTAATTATATTTTAATAATAATAATTATCATTATTATTATTAATTAATTATGTTATTCCTTGTAAAAAAAAATTCATTAATTAAAATCTTGAGTGGCCTAATGGCTAAGAGCATGTGTTTCCTCCTAAGACGTCACAGGTTCAAAATGAGAGGAGTAGAGTATATATGTATTTGTAGACTTAGCAGTCTAATTGCTGCACGGAGGTAGGTCCCTTGTCCCACAAACAAGAGGGTCTTATACACAAAGTTGATGTCTCGCTTGGCCATGACCTTAAAATTGGATAATAATAATAATATTAATTATATTATATTATCAATTACACTTTGTTAATACAAATTTTATTAATTAATTAATAATTCTAACTAATATTGTTAATTATTCAATAACAAAACCTTTTCTAATTTTAATAAAGTTTAACATCTCTCTTGAAACCAATACATTTTTATATTTAAGGTCTTTTCCTCTTAACCTATGTTTTCAACTTTATGTCCTTGATGATGGGTGAAGGGTTCATTTGAAACATCGAATATTTCAACGATTCTTACTATTGTTTTTCCGAGAAAAAAAAAGGTCACAAAAAGGTCACATTGACTTAGAAGCAAATAATAACCACCAAAATAAAATAAGGAAACAAATACATAACCCAAAACTATAAATAATTCAATTTCAACTCATAATTCATATTAGAATTCCTTAAACATTGCATGAAAACACTTGCATGCAAGAATGGTTGATATAACTCACAATATAGGACCAAACCTTCTTCAAATGAATATGATAAACCTATCTGTGAATCATTATAGGCCAATGTATAGGAGAAATTTTTTCTTTGAGGGTACCCATGCATATCGATAAGTAACATTTGCCTTGTGTGATCTTTCAACATGAAAATATGTGAACATGCTTGTGTTGAATTCAAATTTATTTTTGGTATAAGGGTGTAACCTTGAAACTTAATTCATTTTTTGCTAAAATATTATATATTGAGCATACTAGAATAAACTTTCAATGTAATTATACTTTTCATAATTTTCAACTATTTTTGGTGTAATGTATTTCATGAAATAGAAATACCCAACATTGAAAGAAGCCCTTAAAAATAAGGAAGTTGTTGGATTTTCGGAGTGGTGACAGGTGTGTAGCCAAGACAAGAAACAACGCAAGCATTAGCGAGATACTTGCATATTCACACTGAGTCCATGTGAGAGACAACGTGGAGGTAGGAAAAGGCATAAGGGAATATTACATAAGTGGTTACAAAGTCGTGTTTTCCATGCTCTTATTGTAGTTCTATGCATATGTCATTCTACAGGAGGCATCAAGCAAAACTTTATCGGTGATTCAGATCGCAGCCAGCGATCGCAACTAGTCCATGGCTGAGGGCTTCCAACCTGTTATTTGTGAAAGAGGTGCGGATCGTTAAAGTTTGTGGATGCGTACCCAGCAGCCTCCTCTGTGGGAATTCGCGAGACATTGCCATCGGGGGAAACCACCTCTGTATGAGGTTAGCGTTTATTTGGGTTGTTCGGTGCCGTGGAAAGCTTCGAGTGCATCCAGTGACTGAGTATAGCATCAGGTAATGAGTTCTTCAGAGCAGAACCCTTCCGTGAGCGTTTGGAAAAGTGCCTTCAGTATATGAAAGCGCTAGTAGAAGCCTTCCTAACGGAACTATTTTCTCGCAACAGTTGGTAAGTCTACTGTCTCAGTTTACTGCTCTATCTTCACTGGTAAGTTTTTGCATGGGAAAGTAGATTTCTCTGGTAAGCTTTGTATCACAGGTATGGGTGGTATGGTCGATACAAATTTGCTTTTTGTGGGGTTTCTGTCTGTTTCTGCCGAGCGGCAAATCTAAATTGCTAGGATTGAAGCTTTCAGTTAGTTTTCGAATGCACTCGGGGTTTTTCTTTGCGAGTAGGAGTGCTATGCTGTCTCTGGGAAAAACATTTACGGGTTTTTGATTATGAGGGGTTGTCTGTTGGTCGTGGATCAAGGATTGGGGGCTATTGGTTTGCATTTTCTATATGATGACTGGCCTTTCCACATGGGACGGTGAAATGATATCGGATGTTTTCTTGCTTGGGCAAATAGTTTTTCTTATTATCATCGCAATTGTTATCCTTCATGCCACCATCCATTGTAATTTCTATCATATGGAAACAGAACATGTCAACCACAGGCGATAGAACAAGATTAGAGGGGAAATACAATGCTCTGACCGACTGGTTTGTTTCTTTCCACACAAGTTGGGCTATATTTTGGCATAGATGCTGGGATTTCCTGATTATTTCGAAACCATGCAAAGATTTTGGGATACAAGTATGTCATCAATGGTATCGCTGTAACGGATGTTTTTGTTGCTGCTGTGACTTTTGAACTCTGGTTTTTCCGGCAAAGCAATTTCAAATTGTTTTTCCGGTGATGGTTTTCAAGTCCAGGTTGGTGTGATAGTAATGACCTGGGACTAAAATATTTTGGTGGGGTGATCACTTGGTGCAGATGTGGTGATATTACGGAAGATCATTTCTGCTCCTTGGGTGGATGATCATTAATATCGGGATAAATGGCATTTATTTTCTTTGGTTATATCACTGGGGTGGGTAGATGATTCTACACCATGAGGATCATAGGGACATTTAATCTTCTGGGGGACGTTGATATTACTGTCCACTTTTCGACACAATAGATGTACATATAATATTCTCATCCTCTATTTGTTGTCACGGTGGTGTATGGGGTTGGCTTCCTATTTATGTCTATATGTAGATTATTCTCTCTGTCGTATTTTGGCATGATCTTTCGGGTCCGCCTACAGAGAGATCAGGGATTCTCTCCATGAAAAATCTAATTATTATGGGGGACTTCAACTCCACACTACAGGCTGATGAATCATGGGGCACCAAAGCCAGGTGTGACCCTCTTGCTACGCTTATTGGAGATATTTTTGACTTATCACACATCACTGATATTCGTCCAAGCCCTCTCATTCCTACATGGACAAATAAAAGAGTTGGTGATGCTTTTATTGGTAAAAGGCTTGACACAGCTATGGTGGTTGTTGATCTGATTAGCGCTCATGGACGTCCTAGATCAACAGTTCTGGTATCAGATATATCGGACCATATGCCCATTCTACTATCTTGGCATTTGGGCGGGCGAACCAAGGGGATCCCTTTTAAGTTCAATCGGGCTTGGTTGGAGGATGTAGAGTATTGTACGCTCATTAAAAACCTCTGGAATGACGTTGCTGAGGTGGGGGAAGCTATGGGTTGAGAGCGTTTCCATCAAAAACTACAAAGGATTAAGAATGTCACCAAGGATTGGGAGATTAAAAAAAACAAGCTCTCAGGGTTGAACTTAGATTAATCTCTGACAAGCTCAAAGGAATATATTCGGACTTCATTATTAATGCTCCAGATGTGGCGACATATGAAGTTATGCAAGCTCTGCAAAAGAGGAAAAAAGAGATCCTTAAAATTGAAGAAGTAACTTGGAAGCTAAAAAGCAGGAATACATGGCTTAAAGAAGGGGATCTTAACACTAAGTTCTTTCATAAATGTGCAAATGACAAAAAGAATAGGAATGCCATATGGCGCATCCAAAGATCAGATGGCAGTTTTGCGGTTTCTACAACCGAGATTCAACAAGAGGCTTATTCACACTTCTCATCATTCTACCAAGCGGATCGGGGGATTGATGCTGTTTGTCAGAGTTGGGTTCTACAAAATATTCCCAGCATGTTGGATGGGGAGGTCATTAGATCCATTAATGAAAAAATATTAGTTGATGAAGTGGAGAAGGTTCTAAAATCTTTTGCTCACGACAAGTGCCCGGGACCGGATGGGTGGCCGGTAGAATTCTTTCTGTTCTTTTTTGATATTATGGGGCCTGAGATTGCGGAGATTGTGGAGTTGGGCAGGATGGGAGGTCACATACCATCTAATATGAATGCTACATTCATCATGCTCATCCCTAAATCATCTGAGCCAAAGACCTTTGGGGACGTCCGGTCAATTGCTTTTTGCAATACCATATACAAAATATCTTCCAAGATCATTGCAAATCGAGTAAAGGAGACTCTTTCGCGGTTCATTTCAAAGGAACAATATGGTTTTCTCAAAGGGCGATCTATTCATGATGCTATTGCTATTGCACAGGAGGTGATGCACACAATGCATTCTGACAAAAGAGAGGCTCTTATTATGAAGATTGATTTGCATAAGGCCTATGATTGTCTCGACTAGTCATATATTCGGCTTGTCTTACTCAAAGTTGGTCTTCCTATTGGGATCATTAGTTGGATTATGGCATGTATATCCACGGTGAGATATGCGGTGATCATAAATGGCATGCCTACACCTTTTTTTGAACCCAGAAGGGGGCTACGATAGGGATGTGCTCTATCCCCACTCATTGTTATTTTGGTCATGGATGGCTTCAGCAATCTTATGCACATGGCTTTGAGAGCGAGATATATTTCTGGTTTCTCCTTTTCGAACTCAGTGAGCACCACACATTCTCTCTTTGTTGATGATATGTTATTATTTGGTAGTCTTAAAAGGAATCACTGGTTCTATATACATTATATGCTCTCTCGATTTGGATCTGTGACGGGGCTCAATATCAACAAAATTAAATCATTTCTCCTTTATGAGTATGGTGACATGGATGAGATTACTTTCATTGCTGACTTTCTCGGAATAAATATCATGAAGGCATCTGAGGGACTTCATTACCTTAGTTATAAAATCAAATCATGTGGATATAAGAACATGGATTGGATGTGTCTAGTGGACAGATTCATGGGTAAGATCAATAAGTGGACACATAAGTGGTTATCGTTGGGCGGCAGGCTTATCATGATTCAGGTAGTTATTTCGCAATTACTGGTCTATTGGGGGCATTTATTTCTTCTCCGTGATCATATTATTTCCATGATAAATCGGATCCTCGCTCAATTTCTATGGGGGGGGCACGGCTATGAAGCAGAAGAATCATCTATGCAAGATGGAATTATTATGCTGCCCCAAACAACATGATGGTTGGGGGATACTAAACCCTAGAGTATTCAACAAAGCTTTGCTGATGAAGTCCCTTTGGTAGGCTATATATGGTACAAGTACCTAGGTTGACATTATCAAGTGTAAATACTTATTTGGTGATGCGTTGCATAGCATATATTGTCGGGAATTATCATTCCCGCGATCCATGTCGACCATTTGGCGGAGCTTCAAGAAGGTAATGATGAATATGGCTAGACGTTTGTCATGGTGATTTGGTGATGGTAGATGCATCTCTTTGGGATTTGACGACATCCTTGGTGTGCCTAGGCAGACGCTGCCTTCCCCCTGGCTTATCCATCGTCTTGCTCACAGGGGGATTATTTTCTTATCACAGACCATCTATTGCTGGTCTCATGGAGCTCCTGTTTTAAAATCGGCTGAACAATTGGGACTGTATAACAATGAGGCAGAGGATTGGATCACTTTCTCAGATGCAATTAGGGTGGATGGGATATGCTATTCACCTGAAGGAGATCACATTGTATGGGATGGGCCTACAAATGATTGTTCTGTGATAGTTAGGGATATATATGACCACATTAATTTTAATTTATATGAGGACCAGTTCTCCAAGATCTTTTGGCCTTTCTGGCAAAGGAAAATGCCCACTAAAATAGTTCTATTTGGGTGGCTAGTATGGAGAAAGAAGATTCTTACTTGGGATTCTCTTATCAAAATAGGCACTATGGGACCAAGAAGATGTGCTATATGCTGTCAACAGGAAGAATCTGCAGATCACATTTTTTTCCAATGCCCCATTATATCCTCACTTTGGAAGTTGTTCAATCATTTTTTCATGGATTCATTATGGGTCCCAAAGGATTTCATCAGCACCGCTTTGGCTTGGGACAAATTATCCGGTAAATTTCAATCTCATCCCTTCTATCTTATATGGGAAGTTTAGCTCGCAAGTAACAGGCTCATCTTTGAAAATAGACCCTTTGAGATTCTATCCACTCATGCTACCATTATGATATGGATTGAGGATTGGGTTCCTGCTGGGGTTGGTATAGTGGATGGTTCTCATCGGCTTTGCCCTCATGAGATTTCGCTTCCTGCCATATTTTTTGATGGGGCTTGCAATGAAGGAAAATTAGGATGCGGGTCTTGGATAAAAATTTCACATAGAGAAAGAATCCAATTATATTAGAATGGGGGTTTGGGTACCAACAACAAGGCTGAGTTGATGGCATTATGAGGTGGCCTTCTTGCGGCTATCAATCTAAATCTAAAGGAGGTTTGCATCTATGGTGATTCTAGCTTGATTATTGGGTGCATATCAGGCCGCCTCAAACTCACCAATCCAGGTTTACAAGGCTGGTTTAGAAGGACTCAAAGGTTGTGGCAACGATTGAACAAGCCATCTATATGTCATGTCTATAGAGAAAACAACACAAGAGTTGATGGTTTATCTAAACGAGGTATCAATGCTAATTTTGGGGTTTTGCAGGTATCACAATATTGGGACGGCAAACAAATTTGGAATAACACTATTCTGATTCCATAAACCTTTTTCAAGCGAGCCTGTTTTCCATGTTTTCATGTATTGGGCACGCTCATCAATCTGATTCCAGATATCTTCTCCATGCCTCTATATGATAGGCGAGGTGGTCATGGTCACACGAAAATCACTTTTTTAACGCTGCTTATCCTCCTTATGCGAGCCTGTTTATTGTTTTGTTTTTATTTCATAGTAGCTGCATCTTTACAATGTAATTTGGTCTATGTCTGGTTCATGTCAACAATTTTGAATTATTGTTGTCATATGGCTAAATGAACTATACAGGTTTTAATATGGTATGTGTGGAATGACATGATGCTAACACAAAAATAGTTTTCTAACATGCCGAAATATGGATTTATCTATGTTTTTAGTCATCCGATTATGCTATCTTGGCTTAGTGGCTGGAGGTCTCTTTTCTTTCTTAGAAGGGATGCTTTTGGATAGTATGTCGGCTCTGAAAATCGAAGATTTCATTGCTGTATTTACAACATCGAATGTAATTTTTGGACTAATGTGTTGTTTATATCATTAATATACAATGTTTTTTTCTTTCTGAAAAAAATATGTCATTCTACATAGGGACTAAAATTCCCAAATTCTATTTTCCATGTTTTTATTGTAGTCTTGTGCATAGGTCATTTTACATGGGATTTTTATTGTAGCCTCCAGAGGCTGGAAAATTCAAGAGACCAAATCCCAACTTAAATAGGCCTTTATATAGATATTATGCAACATATATCTGCCATCATTGCGACCAATAAGTCTGACTACTTATTTGTGGGAAAGTCAATACTTTGAATAACTCCTTTGTTTGTTAGGAAATATTTCGAAGGATTATGAATGGCTTACAATATGATTTCCAAAAATGAACTAGGACCAACTGACATATTTTTCTTTCCTTGATAGAAAAGACCTCTAGACCTTAATTTGTGAGAAAATGAAAAATTATCTGAGAGGAGCCCCGCTATTGACTCGTTTTCTCATGTTTTATGGATTACTAGTACAATACTTTTATTAGAAGCTATAGATATTTAAGAGGACCAGACCTACTGGACCAAACTAGAGATCAAATCGGATTAGACCAAACCATAAAAGACTTATAGTACTTGGCTTCAATTTTCCATGAATCCATGTATTGATAGGATTGAAACTTTCCAGAGGGAGTTGTCGAAGGGTTTGAAGCTCGGGCTTTAGTAAAATTGAAAGACACTAAACAATAGGAAGCCTAGTATTAATGGTTTTATGTTTTTAGGTCACTAATAAGTCTAGATCTTTGAGCAGGGTTTAATTTTTTGCTAAGTTTTTTTCACCAACAAGCCTGACATAATTTTGAGTAGGCATTGATTTCTTTACAAAATTTTAAACTCCGCATTGGAATAGTGGATTACAATGAAGCAAGATTTAGTAAAATTAGACACTAAACCCTAGAAGCTTAATATTAATGCCTAGATGACTTGGTTCTCCAGAAGGTTGCTAAAGTGTGGTAGATAAAGAGAATATGTGAAAAAGAGAGTATCTCACATGCTATAAGATGAGTAGCTATAATTATGTCTCAATACTACTGACTATCGAACTGCAAGATCTGCTACTTAGTAAACAGGCTTTGCTGTTTATACCTTTAAACAACGGGCCTTTACCTTAAACAGGTGTTGGGCAAGGTGCTTATTCGACCGGATCATCATCAACTCAGTCCAGAACAAAATATTGTTCATAAACAAAGAGCCATCTTGTTATTCAGAAGAAAATAGAATGAGTATTTTCGTACTTTGGATTCTGCTCTCGCATGGTTTGGTAGGTAGTGAGGATCCGTTGTGATATTGCTGAACAATGTATGTGAGGCTATCTTGCAATAAATCGACTGTGGTTATCTTGCAAGAAATTATCTGAACACTTGCAGTGAAATGGGATGAACAGAACTTTCTTTAAGAGAAGAGGCATTGAATAATACTTTACCATGGAAAGATTACTTAAAATATGAAAGGGAAGACAAACATGTCACATTCTTTCACAACACCATTATAGAGATAGCTTGAAAATTCGTCTTATATCAACTAAACAATGCATGTATGTCTGATTCCAACCCTCACGGGAGTTAGAATTGCACAATAGGTACAAATGTATGGGGTACAACGGGCTTTACGATATCATTCCTCCTGAAATAAGAGAGATGAGAAACGTGTGCTGCATACACTCCTTGCATGCCTACCCTAATCTTTTCTATTTATCTTTTTACTTATTAATTTTTTTTAATTTCTAAATTGAATTGTCATTTGTGTGGCTAGTACATGTTTTTTTCTCTAATTAAAATAAACCATGTGCCACAAACGAATTGCATACAATCCACATGTCTATTTCATCTTTTGTCTAGGTATGGAGCAAGCTTATCCACAGTTCATGATTGGTCATCATCAACAAAGATAACATTAACTTCATCATCATTGTTACCAGTAAACATAGAAAATGAGAGGAAACAAATCCAACTGAAGTTAAGTCCGGTGAATTTCAGTAAGCTCTCCCTGCTTGCCCGTTATTGTTGATCATAAATTGATAAATATTTCATGTATTTTCTTTATGGATTAATTTTTTTTTTGGTGCAGAAGAAGAAAATATGGCCAATGTAAACAAACGTAAGCCACCTTCAGGATACCTAATTGGGAGATGAAAAGGAGGAAGCTCCTCTAGTTGATAATAACAAGAAGATCCAATAGGCTGACAGTGAGGATGAGGACAAAACCGATCGAGGTTTTAGCAGAGGCTTCATAATAGATCACACTAGGCCCAATTACATGAATGTTATGTTGGCCTTGGACTTATCCCTTTTGATGATTATGATCCTATCCCACTACGAGGGATATTCAACCACGCTCCCATCTATGACTATCCTCCTCCTCATGGTAAGTACTAGGTAGTATTGTTTTTCATTAAAATCTATATCTACATGTTGTTTAGTTTCACTATTCAACCCTATTTGTTTGTTCGTTGTTCAAACTAGGTCATCCCTTTCATGGATTACTAGACCATGTACATATGAGGTATCTAGTAGGGATTACTTCATACTATTTCTATCTTTCTGGGAATTTTTGGTTATATACACACTTTGAATCCCACACAAATGTGCATAATTTATGAGTCTATCTACCACATCAACGATGTAATCCTTACATTATGTTGCACATTGCGTTGTCATTGATGACAACTAGATGGAATTTATGTCAAAGGGGATGTCTAAGAAAGTAGTCATTTCATTCATGATGACTATGGAAGCGATATTACACTCTATGAAGTAGTATGATAGTCAGGTATCCTACCATATCTCATCAAGTGAAAGATAAAGAACTCTAAAGTTATTGAAGTTTTTGATGAAGTTATCATGTTTAAATGGTCCTAAAAATAGTGTGGTTGCATAGATCTCATCGATACCTTTCCAACAACATATCCTTTTCTAAAAAACTCCTTTTGGATGAGAAGTTATGGTTGTTTGAAAATTCAATATTAATTGTGGACTCAAACTATAGGAAAAAACCCAAATTATTGATGTGTTAAATAGTGTGCACCTTTAGGTGCATTCACGGTCCATTGATCAAATCAATGATAGATTTTCACAAAAATTGCACGATGTTTAACCAATTAAAAGGTGTGCATCTTTCTACTAATCAAATGATTCTAGTCATCGAATGAAAACTAAATGATGGAAGATAACAAGAATTACACGACCTTTAATGTACCCCTTCCATCCAATACAGTTATGACACATAGATGCCTACGCAACTAATCCTTCCAATGTGGACCAACCACACATTAACATGTGGCAAGACATTGTTAGTACAATAAAAAAAACAAATTAGCCAATGGTATCATCATGAGTGATGTAGTGCTACCAGAGGTTGGCATGTGGTAGACAATGTTTGGTAAGATATGATGGGTCAAATGTCCAAATGTGGGTGACATGTGTCACCCCTCAAATGTTGTCGTGTGGTGTAGTGACATCATGCTGAAATCATCATGTGGATGACTAGGGAACCTTAAGGACTGGTTACATGGAGCAGTCACGTGGAAATTGGCACATTGTTTAAGGCTTGGAGGGAATATTATATGCAACACTAATATGGTAAGAAGGGCCCAACCTTTAAAGCATGGACGTCGGCCCAAATTCAGCTAACTCAACCTTGGGACCAACATAACATATATATGTGACCTAAACATCGATCATAACTCAGCTGACACATCATACTATGTGGTTGTTATAGTTCATTGACATTTGTTTGGTATTGGTTTTAAATCGTATGAGCGAAGTATTTGTGTTTTGGTTTCTAAGGTATGTTCTATATAGAGGTGGCTGACGTGGACATGGGTGTATCCATATGTTTTGTATGTAGAATTATCCCATGTATACATAAAGGAAGCCCAAGTGGATAGGGGTGTGTCCATATGTTTTGTGTGTAGAAGCAACCCATGTATGCACAAAGGTAGCCCACATAGACATGGGTATATACATATGTTTTGTACACAGAAGAAGCCCACGTATACACAAAGGAAGCTTATGTGGACAAGGGTGTACCCATTTGTTTTGTATGCAACATCAATTGGAGTATAGAAAAAGGTAGCCCATGTGGATAGGGGCATATCCATATATTTTGTACGTAGATTCAGTCCACGTATACATAGAGGTAGGTCATGTGGATAGGGGCATATCCATATGTTTTGAATGTATAGGTAGTCCAAGTATACATAGAGGTAGCCCATGTGGGAAGCAGTGCATACATATGGTTTACATGTAGAGGTAGCCCACATATACATAAGTCTTGCTCGGAGGTAGGTCACAAAGGATGGGTTGTGTTGACAAGTAGCAAGTTTATTCGCTGAATTTGAATCATATTGAAAATTTTCCATGTGCCATCCCTAACCCTGAACCATAAGAGTAACTAAAATAGAATTTAAGGACATGGTCTGGAAAGGACCATCATGTAGCTTGATTGGGTGGATTTGTGTTGTGACTGCTAAGACCTAGGTTCGAGCCTCAACGATTGTTAGGTTAGAGGTAATTTATTTAAAACACCATATGCTTTATTTTTTTGAATAATTAGTAGGCAAGCAATGAGCCTTTTGTCTCATCAACTTCAGATTCTGGTTGTTTTGTAGAAGCGCGCCCGAAAAGAGGCTTTTTGTAGAAGCCTTAATATAATATATATTTTTATATGGTTTTTATAAGTTTCTAGGGTCAATATTGGTCCAAATTGGATTCCAAAAGAAGATGGGGAATCAAGGATCATAGATGAATGTAACTAGAGGTATATGATGCAATTTTGAAACTTATTTGATGGCCAAAATATCGTGTCTTTGTTTTGAGGGTTTATGAACAAGTTGTAGTTGTTTTGGTTACATGGACTAAGTAGGATCCAAGAAGGGTTTTCAGTGACTAGATCAAAGAACTAGTTGGAGCAGAGCATGGAAAACGATATGACAAGCTATACCAATGATTGATATTATTATTTATTACAGTGACAATGTTTGTAAGTTGTGATAGTGATTGTAGTGATAGTGGTTGCATATTACGATATTGATTGTTGTGGTAGTGGTTTGAGATTACATATTGTGATTTATGATTAAGTGATATATGATGACAATGGATCCAGTTTGAAAATTATATGAAATAGAGGTCCACAAATAAGTTGAAGAAGGAGGCAGGTGTCTTGACTGATGTTGGATCCTAGAGCAGGTTGGAGCTCACTCATTATAAAGGTTGGAGCCTCACTCAAGTTGGAGCCTAGAGCATATTTGGAGCCCACTGATCATCGAGGTTGGTTCCTCAATCAGGTTGTAGCCTAAACTTGAGTAGCTACTTGCATCTTTCAAGGTTGGCTCCTCAATTAGGTTGTATCCTCCTGCAAGTGGCAACTTACATATCTTGGGGGTAGTTTCCCCCAGCAAGTCTTAGCCTGCAAATATATGTAAATAATTGAAGATAAAGAAGAATAATATTTGTGGTTTTATCCTGTATATGCTTCAACATAAAAATCTTGTCTCTTTATGATGTGATGACTTCTTGATATGTTATTGATATGATGGTAGTTTGAAGATGTTGCATTGATATAGTTGATGATATAATGTTCATGATTGTTTCCATATGGTTTTTCGATTATTAAAATTCATGAAATGGTAAAATTAATGTTACACTTATTCAAGTACCCCCCCCCCCCTAGTGTGACCATTGGGAAAAAAATGGTACCAAGGTAGGTTTCCTTCAGAACAGTTAACTATTAAAAGGTTAAAGTTCAAGGGAAAATGTCCATGACTAGAGCAATGGGTATTAGGTAAGCTCCCTATGATTGATGGGACTAGCCACACATTTTTGAAGATAAGGATAGAGACCTATCTCATCTACTTGGGAGTAGAACTTTGGGAAATTGTGGAGACTGAATATAAAGTCCCTAATAATATTCTGAAATATGTAGTAGAGAAGGTAGCTTACACATATAATGCATAAGATAATCATGCTATCTTAAGTAGCTTGGAACAATCAAATTTTTTCAAAATCATATAGTGCAAGTCAACTTATGAGGTATGGAATAAGCTCAAAACTTATAATTAATGGGATGAAAAAGTCAAAGAATTTAGGCTGCAAGCTCTTAGGCGACAATTTGAAAATTTGAAAATGGAAGAAGATGAGAACATATCTTCATATTTTATTCAAGTAGATAATATATTTAACTCTATTGCAGGGATCAATGAAGAAGTCCAGGATAGTTATGTTGTCCGAAAAGTTTTGAGATAACTTCCTTCAAGATTTAATCCAAAAGTATGAGCTCTTGAGGAACTATCAAAGGTAGAAAAGATGTACATGGATAAAATTCATGGAAATATCTCCACATATGAGCTAAGAATCAAGGAAGACAAATTGAGAGTCACAAAAGCAGCTTTCAAGGTAGCAAAAGAAGAGAAAAAGAAACAATATTAAGAAGACTCTAACTCCGATGAAGAAGAAACCAAGTTTGTCTGAAAGTTTAAGAGAGGAACTGCAAGTTCAAAGGTAAGATTCCTTTAAAGTGTTTTGAATGTGGAAGGATAGGTCATTATGCATCTAAATATCCTTATGCTAGGATGCATGATAGTGATAATGAGTTAAGATTCAAACCTAAGCATCAAAAGAAGAAGCAAGGCAGTAAGATTTTTTTTTACTCAAAATAAGAAAGTGACAGTGAAAGCAATGAAAGTATGATTAGTGAAGAACGGGGTGAAATATTATTCATTATTGAAAACAAGAAACCTAAAGCATAAGTTAATTATGAGGGGGAACTTAAAATTCCCTTGAAGGAAATATGGATCCTTGGAAGAAAGAATTTCAATTGATGCAAAAAATTCAAGAAAAATCCCTAAATGAAGACAACAATCTCACTCTCAAAGTCAAATTAGAAGAAGGAATAAGGGCAAAGGAGTTTCTATTTGAATAACTGAATGAAAAGGAAAAAATATGTGAAAGACTGGAAGAGGAAGATATCCTCTTGAGAGAAGAATTGGAGCAACTCAATTTGAAGTTCCACAAAGGGAATAAATCCTTAGACATATTATCAACATGTAGAGGTCCCCACTTATTAATTTAGGTCTTGGTTATCAAGTAAACTATGAGACATCCAAGGATAATGGAACCCCAACTCATCAAATGAAGATCACTCCAATACTCTTGATAAAACATTCATAACATACAACAATAGATCTCTTGAAGATCCAAATTAAGTGGTGCGCTAGGCCAAGCATGTTCATTTCAATGAAATTCAAGAAAATTCCAGGAAGGGGTAGAATACAAAGTGACGAAATAAAGAGAAAGGATCCACAAGTAGAAACAATGCATGTATTGAAAATCAACAAATGAATATGGCTCCTCATAAGGAACCTACAATCAACAATCAAGTAGTTATTGAAGATCAACAAATCAATATGGCTCCTCATAAAGAACCTACAAGCAACAATCAAGTAGGTTCTAATAAACAAGATAACATGGCTCCTCCAAGAAGTAACTTCAGAAGATCAATATCTCCTTTTATATCTAGGTATCAAAATACATTTTATGGTTATTGTTTCTCATGCAAAAATTTTGGGAACAAAGCACAAGATTGTAGAGCCTATGCTATGGTAATATTTAGAGGATATGATCAGGTACCTAGATGGAGAAATGTGGGCCAAATAAATAGAATGCCTCAACCATTTCTACAAGTGTTGAAGCCCAATGTTGAATGCCACATATGTCACAATGAAGATCATACAACACGAGATTGTAGACTCAACTCAAGATGACACAATAGGGAGGGACTTCATATCAATGCAAGAATATGGAGAAGAGGTCAAGGATGACCTCAACTAGGTATATTCTGTTGAATTTTGCATGAAACTCAAGAATATGGTTTGATTCTAGAATCACAAACATAAATACACTCAAATTTTACAACAATACTACTTTTCACAATGGAGAATACACAACAGTGAATCAAATAGTAAAATTGACAAGATTTTAGCCCAACACTTATTATATTACAAATCTTCAATCAACAATCTTATGGATTCTGTACCAAGGATCGTGGCCCTTACAATCAACCTGGATACAAGAAAACAACTAGGGCTTGGTATCAGTAACTATTATGACCAATATAACCTGAAAAAAGTACACTTTACTTACTTTATTGTTGAAAATGGCACCAAGAAAGATTATAATATAATTTTCCCTTGAATTAAATTAGAATAAAATTGTAATTCCACATCACATGACAACTTGTACGAGTTAACTAAGTTAGTTTGACTTAGTTGTTTTAGTTAATTTGAGTTGCGAGGTCTAAATTGAGTCATGTAGAGTGGCTCCTACAAAATAGGAGCCCTGGTTGAATTTATTTTGATTTATAATTAATTAAGTCAGTTTATTCTGAGTTAAAGTCGGTTTAACTAGTTCCAACGGATGGAGGAACTAGTGAGAGGTCAAAGTATGGAACTTAAACTTGAACCACATACAGTGACCAATTAGAAAACTAATAAATCGGCCATAAATAACTCATGCATGTCAAATCAGAGAAAGACCCAGTTGAGAATGGAGTTGAAGGGAAGTGTATTATAAGTTGTATAATCATCCAAATTGTATAGGTGGCACATGCAGTCATAGGAAGGCCATATATGTATTGCACAATTCCAATTTGGAATTTCCATAATTAATAAGGGATATTTTCCAAGGGAAACAACGCAAGGAAATAGGGATCCAGGAAGGCATAAAAATGGTTAAGTATTGGCCTAGGCTTGTCTAGGAAGCAGTGTGAGACATATAGAGATAGTGCATAGGTTTCTCAGGTGGAGAAAAGCATTGTTGTCTTCTCATATTTTCTGACTAATGCAATATACAGATAGCGAATTTTTTAGTTGAGGCTTTCCCCAGGAAATCATTGTGTTATCTGTGATTGAAATTATTTCTCTTTTATGATTTGTGATTTCCTGATCGTAATTTGTTTGCATAATTGGTAGAGTAGATTCAAGTATATTTTTTTATCATGTCACAATTAGAAGTTTGAATATATGTGGATTTTTTTCATGGTATCATAGTTGAAATCATAATAGAAGAGAAGAATATGAGGATGGTGTTCTATGGTCTGAGGCTTGAGTATACCCTGAGGGTAGCTCAAATTACATCGTCTGGAGAGACTGGATGGAATCCATCTTGGAGGACAACGGACTGAAGGAGTTCATTGACAAGGAAATCACGAAACCAACTCCAACTAATGTAGAGGCCCTAACAGAGTGGAAGAAATACGTAGCAAAGGACAAAAGGATATACTGGAAGGAGTTCGAGATCATATCGTCTCAAATCTCCATGGAAAGGAAAATCCATTTGCAATGTGGAAGGCCTTAATGTATTTTTTTGAGAACACCAGTGACAATAGGAAGCTATCACTAAAGGAAAAACTCAGGAAAATAAAGATGGAGAAGGGTGACACAATAAAAAATTAATTGACCAACTTTACCCAATGTCAGGATGAGCTTGGAAGTGTTGGTGTTACAGTTGCAGAAGATGATCTGGTGAGTGTAGCACTTCTAGGCCTTCCTGAGAGCTGGCACAACTACTAGGATTAGGTAAATGGGGGGGAGAAGCTACTAGAGTGGGAGAATTTGTGGTCCAACTTGGTGCAAGAAGAAATTTGGCGGAACACTAGAGATGGATCCTCATCCAAGCATGATGATGAGGAGAACGGTGCCTTGGCTAGAAAGGAAAAGAAAGGGAAAGGAAAGTAATCCCATTCCAAATCATATTCTGGTCAGGCATGCAAGAATAAGGACTTATCAAAGAATAAATGTGTTCATTGTCACGATCTAGGGAATTATGCCATGAAGTGTCTGCACAAGAAGGCTAACAAGAATCCCTCAAGAGGAGCGGAAAGTGAAGAACTTGCTAAACAATTCGAGATGGATTTTAACCTCATCGCATGCATGGTGTCATCATTGATGGGTAGTGTGTGGTACCTTGATAGTGGAGCCTCATTCCATATGACTGGAAACAAATATTTCTTCAAAGAATTAGAGGAGAAGGAACTCTAGATGCACACAGAGATGGGAGAAAATGGAAGGTATAGCGCGACCAACATCGGTACTGTTACTTTTCAGAGGGAGATTTGTTCTCCTCTCACATTGAAATATGTCATGTATGTTTCTGGATGAAATAATAATTTATTTTCAGTTTCTAGGTTGTAAGACTGTGGCTACGATGTGGTTTTTAGCAAAGGAAATGTGTTCCTTCGTCACATATCCTTGAGCACGAAAGTAGAGAAGGTGTAGAGCTGAGACATCATTTTGTTATGACATATAAGATTAGACCATCTACACCATGGAGCTTTGAAGATCTTGCAACATATTTCTATAAGACTTACCAAGGGTGCACTTGAGCAACATGATATATGCAAAGGGTGTACATTGGGGAAGTACACCAAAGCCACCTTTCATGATAAGGAGAGTCGAGAGCAAACAATCCTTGAAAGAGTTCACTCAGATGTGTGTGGACCATTCTTGATAGCCTCCATGGCCAAGCACATGTATTATGTGATTTTTGTAGATGATTTTTGATGCAAGTGTTGGATATTATTCATGTAGAAGAAATACCAGACATTCTCAAAATTTTGTGAGTTCAAAGCACTTGTTGAAAAAAACACAAGCATGAAAGTGAAGGCTCTCAAGAACGAAAATAGTGGAGAATATGTGCCAAATGAATTCAATAACTTCTCTTCATCAGAAGGCATTCAATGAGAGCTGATAGCACCCCATAACCTACAACAGAACGGGGTTGCACAATGGAAGAACATAAATCTTGTGGGAGCCACACTAGCGATGTTATATGATCAGGGCCTACCATTACACTTGTGGGCGGAAGCATGCAACATAATTGTGTATGTGAAAAACAAAATTCCTCATCGGATTCTTGGGTTGAGTACACTAGAAGAAGCCTTTTCTGGTAAGAAGCCAGATGTAGCACACTTTAGAATATTTGGTTCATCAGTTTACTTTCATGTTTCCAAGGATGCACAGAAAAATATAGAACCAAGAACTGATTTGGGCATATTTTTGGGGTACACTAATACACCTCAAAACTATCGGGTGTACCTTCCATATCATAGGATGAAAATGGTTTGTAGAGATGTGAAATTTGATGAAGGGAAGGCCATGCAAATTGCCCTTGAGAGGGAGCTTTATTTGCATGCATATGAGGAGCTCTTAGCTACAAAAGAAGAACCTCAAGATGTGGAACAACCACAAGTAGAGGGGCAGAGAGTGGAAGCACCCACTCATGCAAAGACATCCAAATATGGAAGGAAGCGCACCAGAGATGCTAATAGGTTGATGATGCATGATGCTAGAGATAATGTGGGAGCACCCATATCACAACACAGACAGAGAAGGTACCTAGATCGATACACTGGCTACATGGCTCTTATGAGCGAGAGTGTAGAGACTGAGCCATCCTCATTCGAGGAAGTAGTGCAACAACCATTATGGATTGATGCCATGTTAGAGGAGTATGACTCCATTATCAGGAACCATGCATGGGAAGTTTTCCCAAGACTCGAGGACAAGTTAGTTATAGGATCTAGGTGGATATATAAGGTGAAGCAAGAATCAGATGGTAGAGTTGAGAAACACGAGGCCATATTTGTGGCTAAGGGGTTCTCTTAGGTGGAGGGAATAGAATACGAGGAGACCTTTACTCCAATATCAAGGTATTATTTAATAAGATCTATTCTTTCACTTCTAACACAGATGGGATGGAAAATATATTAGATGGATGTAAATACATATTTCCTCAATAGAGTGATTGAGGAAGATGTGTACATTGAGTAGTCAGAAGGATTTGAGACCTTCGACAGAGAGTTTCATATGTGTAAACTCAAGCGAGTATGGTATGGAATGAAACAAGCACTTCGTGCTTAGTACACTAGGACCGACAACTATTTCACCAGGTTGGGCTTCACCAAAAGTGAAGCAGATGCGAACCTTTACCACATTATGTTTCAAGGTAAATTATTGATTATAATATTATATGTCGACGATTTAATTCTAACAGGTGATGAGAAGTTGATAAAATCTTGCAAAGAAATTTTGGCAAGATAATTCGAGATGAAAGAAATGGGGCTCTTGCATTATTTCCTTGGTTTGTAAATTTGGAAAATAGACGGGGAACTGTTTGTCTCTCAGGGAAAGTATGACAATGATATATTGAAGAAGTTTCACATGGAGAGTAACAAACCCATGTAGACTCCTCTAGCAGGGAATTGGAGGAAGGAATATGATACTTCAAGTGAAGTGGTAGAAGCTACCATTTACAAGAAACTTGTGGGTTCACTTATGTGTTTGGTGAACACACAAATGGACATGTGTTATGTAGTTAACCAACTTAGTCAACCAATGGTTAAGCAAACCAATCTATATTGGAAGGAAACCAAACATGTGTTGAGATACCTCAGAGGAACCACTCATTTTGGTATTTGGTACATATAGACAGAGGGAGTGAAGCTAGAAGGCTTCATAGATGCAGATTAGGAAGGTATTCCATCTGATAGGAAGAGTAGATCAAGCAAAATCTTCAATATTGGGTCAGAAGTAATTTCCTGGTACAACAGGAAGCAGAGATCAGTTGAACTCAATTCAGAAGAAGCAGAGTACATGGATACTATTCAAGCATATTGTGAGGCTATCTGGATGAGGAAGATCATTGTTGGGTTGTTTGGTCAACAGATGGATCCTATGATTATTTACTGTGACAACCAAAGTTGCACCAAAATCTCAGTTAATCCATTTTTTCATGATAGCTCCAAGCATATCGACATCTGGTATCACCATCTTAGAGATTGTGTGTAGAGGCGGATCATGATGCTAGAGTACATTCCTTCAGAGGAACATGATGCATACATCTTTATGAAGGCACTATCAAAGGGCATGTTTTAGTTCCATAGAGGTAGGATCAGGGTATCAGATAATCCCTTTCTTGTTGAGAGGGAGTGTTGAAAATGGCACCAAGAAAAATTATAATTTAATTTTCCCTTGAATTAAATTAGAATAAAATTGTAATTCCACATCACATAATAACTTTTATGAGTTAACTAAGTTAGTTTGACTTAGTTGGTTCAGTTAATTTGAGTTTAGGGTTTAACTTGAGTCATGTAGAGTCACTCCTACAAAATAGGAGCCCTGGTTGAGTTTATTTTTAGTTGTAATTAATTAACTTGGTTTATCTGAGTTAAAGTTAGTTTAACTAGTTCTAACTGATGGAGGAACTAGTGAGAGGTCAAAGTGTGGAACTTGAACTTGGACCACATTTAGTGATCAATTAGATAACTGATAAATCAGCCATAAATAACTCATGCATGTCAGATCGTAGAAATACCCAGTTGAGATTAGAGTTCAAGGGCAGTGTACTACTAGTTGTATAATCATCCAAATTATACAGGTGGTGCATGTAGTCGGAGGAAGGCCCTAGATGTATTGCACAATTCCAATTGGGAATTTCCCTAATTAATAGCATATAATTACCCAAGGAAACAACACGAGGAAATAGGGATACCAGAAGGAAGAATATTGGTTAAGTATTTCCTAGGCTTGTCTAGGAACCAGTGTGAGATAGATAGAGATAGTGCAGAGGTTTCCGAGGTTAGATAAAAGCATTGTAATATTCTCATATTTTCTAACTAATGAAATATACATATATCGGGGTTTTTAGCTAAGGCTTTCCCCAGGAAATCATTGTGTAATGTGTGATTGAAATTCTTTCTCTTTTATCTTTTTTGAATTTGCAATCGTAATTGGTTTCCACAATTGGTAGAGTAAATTTAAGTCTATTGTTTTAGCATATTACAATTAGCAGTTTGAATATACATGGATTTTCTACATTGCTAATGTAGCGCTTCCACAACCCTTTCAATCCACGTACCTTGAACACATTTGGTGGTCCTTTTCCTTCCCTTCTTTAGCTCAACAATTTTCCACTATCATTGATCACAAATCCTTTTGTGTCAGTGAACTTTGGACAAAAAAATCTGCCCTCTAGCTGCTCTTTACTCCTTCAAAGACACCAACACATAGGGTATTCAAAACACTTCCCAATTCTGCCTCTCTACAACTCCAAATATGGCCATACTTAGGGCTCGAAGACTTCCCTCTTATCTCTGATTCAAACCTTTGTCAATCACAAAACTAGGGCACAAATGACAACCCTCTTATTATTGATCCTTCAATAAACTAGGGCCCAAACAACTTTCCCACTAAAAACCTTATTATCCTTCACAAGGGACTGTACATAGGGCACAATAAGAAGTTAATAAAAACCCTCCAAAATCTATTCATAAGATTCTATGCAAATTTCCAATCTGGACCTACATCACCTAGAAAAACAACAATTTGGAAAGATAACACATCACACCTAGAAAAACAACAATTTGGAAAGATAACACATCATACCTTAAAAAACAATCTTCTTCTGCCTTTCTAGGTCACAGTCTTGTAGCATTTCCTTGGGGTATCTCAACCCTGGTTAGGGAACTTGTACAGTAATAATCCAACCCTATTCTTGGCCTCTAAACCACCTAAAAAAATTATATTATCCTTCTCTCCAAGGCATGATATCCTCTATGCAATAATTCAAGGAACACGTCCTTGAACTTCGCATTATGAAAGCTCATGAACAGTGCTCGACCCTCCTTGATAACACCAAAATTTACTCTGCCTAGATACAAAAATATTTAGCTCCAATGCATGCACAAAATTTCACAAGAAAACTCGGCCAACAAGTTGCATAAACTCAAACAATTCTGTAAAACATATAAAATATGCTTTCTTCATCCTCACTTCACTTGGAATTGGCTCATATAGGCCTGTGGCTACCTCAAAATTATTTCTACAATTTTTTTTGCACTTGTGATGTGATATGGTCAAATGACTCTCCCTCGCTCTTATTTATTTTTCCGTAATGCAACGAATAACCCTCCAAAGGGCACCTATCAAACCTAGCCAACTAAAACAACTTATCAATTATCCCACCACATATAAATAAAAATTGTTTCCTTGGTTTCCCCTTTATCCATTAAGGGCGCTGCACTTGCAACAATGGTCAAACCATCAAAACTCTTCTTGGTTACACCCGCAACTTTGGGAGAAAAACCCATTGCTTGGGTACTTCACCTACAAATCCCATGTGGTTCAACCTTCTCCCAAACCCTATACCCTATGGTGTGGGAGTACCTCCCAAGCTACATAAATCAACACTCCCTCTTAACAAGGGAGGTACTTCCACCACTTGGAAGTATCTCGTCATCATCATCACTACTGGTGAAACTAGCCCAACTCCTGGAGTTCACCACTGCAACATACCCTCTAGAATGAACCAACCTCTTCTTAGAAAGCCTATTGATTATTCCTTTACTAATAGGTCGTCATTTCATTCCACAATTCCTTCTTGCTAGCTATAGAAGTCCCCTTATTCCCCATTGGTCACATGCTCTTCTTTGGTTGCAAATTCTCCCTCTGAACCTGCACACTCCTGCTATAACTTGGCTCCCTCTAAGCCTATGGAACCTGCACCTGCTTCTACTCATGATCTATAGTATTACCCGTCATCCAGTATAGACCATGCTCCCTAACTCCAAAGAAAACTCCAACATCTTTAGAGCCTTTGGGCCTGAGTCTCGCTTTCCCATCTTGGAAAATCATGTCAAACCCCTTCTGCTCGATCACTGAGACAAAAAAGCATGTTTTATATGAGCTCTGGTACAAATAGTACATTTTGAACTCACAACAACCGACCTAAATACATCTTGAATGGAACGACGCTTGATCCTTTGATCTCTTTCTGAATCTTGTCACCAACCACCATGTGCAACTTTGAGTCCCACTCAGTTAGGGTATTGAGCACATCATGTGAACCTGCCATATTCTTAGACACACACTATCCACATAATGTGTGTTCTCATTAACAATACTCTTGGAAAAATTAGAAACCAGAGAAAAATTCTTGTCCTCTAACCTTCTTGAGATGTCATCTAGTTCATAAGTAGTAGTGGAACCTGTTATCTCCTTCTCCGTATTCTTCTCATTATCTCCCTTCTTCTTCTTCGGATACTTCTTTGAATAATGACCATATTTGCCAAAACTAAAACACTTTAGCTTTCTCAAGTCCTTCTTTTCCTTCCCCTTCATTCTCCTTATGAGAGCCACGTTATCATTGATGGGCCTCTAAATTAGACATAAATTAAGGCCCATCTAATATTTCTTAGGCACATGAAAGATATATTAAATCTCTCCTTCTACACTTAATAATGTTTATTTATGCTTTAATATATTCTTAGGAAGGTTTAAAGATAATTTCAATTTGTGTCTAATATTATTTATTTTTGTAGAATATTGTGAGAGTATTGGGAAAATTATGAAGATTTGGAGAATTTAGGGACTTGTTCCCTACTACTGGAGGATCAATATTAGAGAATAAATGAACAAAATATCATGAAATAATTTAGAAAATCTGGAGAGAATCTGGAACTCTGATGATTGAGAAAATCTAGGAATGTGTTCCTTGTCATTTACTGCAATATCAAGGAGAATGCTTCGACATCATTTTGTATAAGTACCAATTCGAATTGGCCTCTATGGGCATGTATTTTTTTGTCTTATTGTGGAGAAAACTCGTTTTCTGGCAGCTCCACTTTCTTTTCTTCCATGGATGTATTTGGACTGATTCAATAATGAAGATTGGTTTCATTTTTAGCTTCTAAGGATTGTTTTATTCTATAGGACTCTAAGTCCTCCTTGTGTTTGGCCATCCTACAAGCCTCAAAGCCTTATTTCACAATTTCTTTATGTTCTTTTCACTTCTTAGTCACATGCATCTCTTATTTATGTTTTTGATATTTATGTATTTAGTATTGTTTCTTTTCTTGGTGTAGGATTGAGTTAAATGATTTAAGTGAGTTCTTTTGCAAGTCGTTTTCAGGCTCAAAAGAACTATTCATCCTAATAATAAATTTTGAAGGTCATCTTAATCATTAAGCTACTTGGATTTGGTTACTAGTTCACGAATATAAGATTTCTAGAAATGCCTTGTAGTGAAATAATAGTAAATTTTAGCTATTTTTTATAAGGGGTTAATCAGATCCATTTGACATGATTCCATTTGTATTAGGTCATAATAATGCTAAATTTGATATAAAAAAATTACCCCATTTCATTTTAACTTGATTAGGTTAGGCATTTGATAGATTAATTATCTCACTAGTTCTTGAATTTCCAGATTTAAGAGTAGTAATTTTATGTTATTTTTTAGCATGTGTGAACAAGGGTATTTTGGAGTGATTCCACATGGAATGGAGACCTAAGACATCATACTTAAAAAATAAATTCCCATCGCATTTTCATTTTATTTACTTAGTCATTCAGTGAGTTATTTCCAAAACAGACTTGCTTGTAGCAAAAAACAGAGTTTCCTGTAACACTCTTGTAGCATGTGTAAACTTGACCAGATTTGTTCCTAAAGGCTGGTTTTTGTCTCTTAGACTTGAATCCTGACCCCTAGGACCTAAATACATGATTTAGGAAAAATAAACACCAATTAGAACATTTATTTTCGCAAATTAGATTAGGTATTTTTATTTGAATTAATGTTCTTAGGATTTCAACTACAAATTGTTGTTCTTTCGTAGGATTAATTCATTTTCAAAGGAACACTTCAATTTCTGAAATTAGTTTAGGCTTTTATTTCATAGCATTCACTCCATTACATCAGATCAGCAAAAGAAGGACACATTGCATGTTTCATACATAGTGCCGATATCTCTTAAGTTTGTATGAACACTGGGTGATAATTAAAGTTGGTAGCCTTGGGAGTTGCAATATTATTTTTACAATATTGAGGCTCATCAATCATGCGAAGTCTTCTTCTTCTTATGAAGCTCTTCATCTTGCAATTCCTCCTATATTAATTCATTGCACACTGCATGTTCCAGTTTGGTAGTTTCTCTCGAGCGATGATCCCTTTGATGAAGAGCTTCCATTCCTCGGTAAACCCTTTCAATGCTATCCTCACCATATAAGAATCTGAAATAGTCTCACTAATGGCAACAAGCTCATTTTTGACCAGAGACAATCTCGTAATATACGATGCCACTTATTCACCATCCAACATCTTGGTGCTCTTCAACTTATATTTTAATACCAACAACTGGTTCTTATTCTTGTTCTAGAACAGATCCTGAAGAGATTTCCACATCTCATGGGAAGATATATTCCCCGACAGATGAGGTGTCAAATGATCCTCGACACCATCTAGGATGATCAACTTTGCCTTTGTATCCAACTCCTCAGGGTCATTTTGTTTCTTGATCTCCTTGTCGGCAAATTCATAGATCTTGTTCACCATCAAGACCAACTTAATCCTTTCTTTCCATGGACTATAGTTAGACAACCCATCCAACCTTTCCTCAAATCGCAAACCAACTGACAACTTTTCCATTACTATTAGTCCTTAAACAACAATGGAACCAACTCCCTCTTGAATTGTACATTGTGTACACTCTGATTCACTTTCCCTTCAAAATGGCCTTGATACCATATTGAATTTTCCATGACACTGAAGAATATGGTTTGAGTCTAAAATCACAAACACGAACACACTCAAATGCCACAACACTACTACTTTTCATAATGGAAAATATACAATAGTGAATCAAATAGTACATAAGACAATATTTTAACCCAACACTTGTTATATTACAAATATTTAATACAACAATCTTAGGGCTCCCGTACGAGGGATCATGGCCCTTACAATCAACCCTGCTACAAGACAACAACTAGGGCTTGGTATCAACAACTATGATGATCAATCTACCCCAAACAATGTACACTTGACCTACTTGATGATGTAGTGCTTCGACAACCCTTTCAGTCCATGTACCTTGAAAACATCTGGTGGTCCTTTTCTTTCCAGTCTATAGCTACAATATTTTCCACTATCATCGATCACAACTCCTTTTGTGTCACTTAACTTCTGCCCAAAAAATATTCCCACTAGCTTCTCTTTACTCCTTCAAAGACACCAACACATAAGTTATTCACAACGCTACCCACTTTTGCCTCTCAACTGCTCCAAATGTGGCCATACTCAGGGCATGGAGGTTTCCCTCTTATCTCTAATTAAACCCTATGTAAATCACAAAACTAGGGCACAAGTGACAACCCTTTTATTTTCCATCCTTCAATGAACTAGGGCCCAAACCACCTGCCCACTAAAAACCCTGTTGTCCTTCACAAGGGACTCTACTTAGGAAACAATAAGCAACTCCTAACATCCCTCCAATATTTTTTCATACGTTGTTATTCAACTGTCCAATCTGAACCTACATCACCTAGCAAAACAACAACTTAGAAATAAAACACAACATACCTTAAACAATGGTCTCCTTCTACCTTTCTAGGTCATGATCCTGTAGCATTTCCTTGATGTATCTCAGCCCTAGTTAGGGAACCTATACAATAGTACTCCAACCCTGCTGTTAACCTCTAAACATCCTCAAACAACTGCGCTATCCTTATCTCCAAGGTATGGTATCCTCTATGCAATACTTTAAGGAAATCAACCTTAAACTTCACATCACGCAAGCTCATGAACAAGGCTCAACCCTCCTTGATAACATAGAAATGTATTGCAACCTATACAAAACGATTTAACTCCAACGCATGCATAGAACCTCACAAGAAAACTGGGCCAACAAGCTGCCTAAACTTGACATCTTCCAAAAACACAAAAAACATGCTTGCTTCATCCTTCCTTCACTTGGAATTGGATCCTATAGTCCTGCGACTACCTCAAAATTTTTTCTCCAGTGATGTTACTTGTGATGTGATATCATCAAATGACTCTCCCTCACTATTATTTATATGCTCCTTGGTGCAATGAATATCCCTCCAAAGGGAACCTTTCAAGCCAAGCTGACTTGAACAACTTGTCAATTAGCACACTACATATAAATAAATATTATTTCCTTCATTTGATCAATGTCTCCATGGTTTCCTTGGTTCCCCTTTCTCCATTAAGAGTTCTCCACTTGCAACAATGTTCAAACCATCAAAACTCCTCTTGGTTTCACGTCCACAACTTTGGGTGAAAAACCCACTGCTTGGGTACTTTTCCCACAAAGCCCGTGTGGTTCAACCTTCTCCCAAAATTCGTACCCTAGGTTGTGGGTGCACCTCCAAAGCTACATAAATCATATTCTCCCCTTTTCACTCTCATCCTAGCCTTTAATTTTACACTTTATTATCATAGATTTCAGGGCTAGTTTTTTTGTTGTTATAAACTGGTCTATTGCTGGAATTTCTGATTTTTCGTGCTAGTTTACTTTAGTCAAGTGTAGTTTCTTGAATTTTTGTAAGTTTGGGGACCTTCCTTCAACCTTTATTGGTTTACCTAAGAGTATATAAGAGTTATAAGACCCTTTGAACTCAAATCTAGAAATTATCTTCAAAATCCAACATGAACCCCAATTATTTGATCCTCTTGGTAGTACAAGAATTACAAGTCATTTGATCCCATATCAAGAATATAAATTGTTGGATAACTAATACTATGGAACTCTAAATAGAACACAACAATATTGCTTTACAAAATTAGCTATTAATCAATATTATTCAATTCGTTATTTATTGAGAGCAAGCATGTAACAAAAAAAATTCCTAATCCTCCTTGAAGCTTTGAAACAGCTGCATCACTGACATCGATCCCGTTTCCCGACTTAGATTGGATCCATGGCCCCTCCAGAGTCCACTATTTGGGGGGGGGGGATCCCCTCCTCCTCCTCCCTCACCTAATATAGTTGCTTGCACTTTTTTGAACCTTATCTCTTCGCTTGAGATGCCTTGTGATCGCCCATCATTATCCAAATTTGTCAAGTGGATGGACTCTATCCCAGAGATAGATTTCCCCCCCACCATCCCCTACAAAGTAGCTAGGGTCATATTTTTTCCCTTTCTATTATACGTTTTGTTTAAAAATCAACCATGAAATGACACAAAAAGGGGGAAAACTTGATCCATTGTAAAAATAAAAATAAAAAATAAGTAACAAATTAAAACATAGTGGGGTTGAGTTACTAGTTGAGCATCCACACAAACCCTGCAAAAAAAAAACTTGATCCATTGTAAAATAAAAATAAAAATTAAGTAACAAATTAAAATATAGTGGGGTTGAGTTACTAGTTGAGCATCGACAATAAAATATATATTTTGTTTTGTTTTTTAAATGTTTTTTTTTTTGGTTTTTTTTTTTTAAATAAATTTTGATTTTAACATGTTTATAATGTTAACTTTTTATTTAATTATTTTTTCCTTTTTTAAGCTTTTTTTTTTTCAAATTGCTGTTTTGAACAATTTTTATTTTTATTTTTTTATTGAACTCATTTTATTTTTAATTATTTTTTGTTTTTTTTTAAAGATATATATATATATATATATATATATATATATATATATATATATATAGTTTGTTATTTTTAATTAAATTTTATTTTCATCATTATTTTTGGAAAAAAAATATTATCATTTTTGGACAAAAATTTATAAAAAATTCATAAAATTTGCTATTTTTTATATAACGATATATACCTATGTATAAAATTCTAACTTCAAAATTTAATTTTATTAAGTTTTTTAAGCTTTGCAAAAAAAAAAAAATGAAATTTTCATTATAAAAACATTGCAAAGAAAAACAAAAAATACAAACTTGAAAAACCCTTAAAAAACAAATATATCAAGAGGAGAAAAATAAGAAAAATAAGACAACTTGAAAAATGGCTAAATAACCAATATGTAAAAAAATGTGCATACTTAAAACATAAGAAAATTAATTTGAAGTGTCAAAAATATGTGCCACCCTCACCCCTCCAAAAAAATAGATTGATGTTGCATCAAAGCTTCTCAAAATCAACTCGAAAATCACGAACATTTTATAAAATTTATGCATATTTAACACATAAGAAAAATGAAAGTGTAAAAAATAAGCTCCCAAAAAGGGGTTGATATCCATTGTTCCAAAGTATGGGATGTTAAGGCTAAATATGAATTTTATGATACTACTTCATGTTTCCTTTGCATAAAATTTTCTTTAACTGTTTACCTCCCAGATTCATAGATGAGACTATGGAGGTAATTGATCCCATTGGGAATTGATATATTGATAGAAACTTTTGATACATTAGAATTTATGGCTACCAAGATCCTCTACATGCCTTACCAAGATATGTTCCTAATAGGCTATCCCTTAAGGAAGTTTCTTACTAAACAATAAGAACATGTGTAAAAAAAAGACCTAGCTTTTGGTTCCAAGAAAATTTGGCCTTCATTTCCAATAAAATTTGGGATTTATACTGGAAAATTTCAATAATGCTAAAGTGAAGTCAATGACTTTATATTTGATAAAATTGTCTAAATTGTATTCAAAAGCATTATTCCCTACTGCAGGAGCACTAAAAAACACATATGGTTTTAAAGTATATAATCATGAAGACCTTACATTTGACTAAGGGCTCAAGCCTTACGAGGAAGTTTTACAAAGGATTTATGAAATCCCAGAAGGGCCTCCCATATAAAAAAATGAAAATTCATTTCCAAAAAAAAAGAAATTTTATTTGTGATCCCATTTTAGGAAAATTAGATTTTTTGTGATCCCATTTTAAGATAAAGATTCAGCCACAACCAGTTCAATAACAGTAAGCAAGTTCAAGTTCAATTCCTACATCACTAGAACATTGAGATTGAGAAAATATTTAAAAAAAAGGTAGTGGTAAATAATGTACAGTAATAAAAATCTTAGAACAATAAAATAATGTTTAAATAGATAATGTGTAGCGTGAACATACATAATCAATAGCTATATAGAAAAAAGAGCTTCAAACTGAAAAGACAACAAATTGAATGGGTGAAAACTTAGATTAAACAAATGTAGATTGAGCAACAAAATAAAGACAAATCTCAAATTGAGGAAAAGAATGCACATGTATCAAAGAATACCAAAGGAGACCAACCTAAGGGACATTCCGGAATTATTACAACATGTGTCATTTCAAAGACTCCTATTTCTATATATCCAGGTATCACTTCGAATATTACTCATATAGATACTAATAAACCTATTGAAGAAGAGGAACTTCCTATTAGCAATTATTTATTTAGTAGCACTAAAAATGCAATCATCAGGGGAAGACCCAAGAGAATAGGGCTGAACCAAAGAATAATATACCAAAAAAATAAAAAAGATGTTTTGGGATGCTTCTAAACTCACCCAGGAACAATTTGTTTATGAAGTGGTTGACTCTATAGGGGATTTTTCACATGCTAATAAATGGTCAATAAAGGAAATCATCAAGCAACAACAAGAATATAAAATCAATGATCTTGAAGGCAAGTTACAAAAACAACAACCTCTATTAGAAGCTAAATACTAATAAAGGACCATTATTATGTTAGAGAAACACCGTGATTGTTTGAAAAATATTGAGGATTAGCAAAAATAGGAAATCCAGTAGTTACAACAAACTTTTGTAAGCTTAATGAAAGATAAAGAAGCGATCAACTAATATAACAAGCCTAGAAACTAGAAGAAAAAAATTCTCGATATTAAACTCTTTAAAGAAGAAACATTGAATGCCAATGAACAATAATAATAACTCAAGAATAATTTTATTATAACTGGAATCAAGTTCAAGTTCATCAGAAGACATTAAACAATTTTTTTGTTTCTATGTTTGATAAGTTATCTGAACATGATAAAATGCAAAGTTCTTTTAATATATTAATGTCTTGGAAATAAAGACATAAATTAACACCTAAAAATATTTCCAGAGTCTTTGATAGCGATAAATTGAAAACTTGAATTTCCTTAAACAACTGGGCACATAAACCCAATCATTCTAAGAATATGGATTTTGATGGTCTCAAAGATTGTTCTAGCCTTATTAGTCCCTGCCATCACGGCATGGGACTATAGTTATCGATTAATCCTTCTTAGCATTACTTCTCTTTAGTCTGTGTGTGTTTTTTATTAGTATGTGTTTGCAAAAAATATTTAACTTATTTTAGATGAGATTTTGTGGTTCGAACCTCTTCCCGAGGTGGAGCATAGGTTATATTGATCTGTGCTTTTGACATTTTGAAAAAACTAAATTAATGCTGGCATTATTTCTGGCATTAAATGTTATAGTATTATGGGGACCAAACTCTGTGATAAACCAAAATCGCAAGTGCTGAGCTAAAGCCAGATGTTCGCTCTGAGCTCAAGCCACATGCATGTTGCTAAAGCCAAATGTTCGCTCTGAGCTCAAGCCAGATGCATGTTGCTAGGTGCTCAATGCATACATGTTGCTGCGGTGTCGAAAACTCTTTCTCCGGATAGCTGAACCTGGGAACAATTTGTTTGCTCGACCAGAGAAAGCTTTCCCAATTTGTTTTCTGGACTAGAGGAAGTAGCTGAAGGGGAAGGAAGGGAACCTGGTAACCATTAGTTTGCTGGACCAGAGGAACCAGTGGAATTGCTGGACCACAGGAACCAGTGGAAGGAACCAATAAAAGGCAGCAGGTTCAAATTTGGCTGAAACAGTAGGCCCTAGATATCATGAGGTTGAGGCCGAAAAATCTGATAGCTCCTTTGTGAGCCCAGGAGACGCGGCTGCTGTACAGGAGGCATTGAAAGATTGAAAGGATTGAAACTTCGAAGAACCGAACCCGGCCAAACATCATTGCTCCAGGCATTGCTGTAGAAGCAGAAGTAGTTGTTTTCTGAGTTCAAAGAAAAATATTGATCTAAACCATATAGTTAAAGTCTACTATAATCCAAAATTTCTGTACAATGGTACTAGATTCTCAATTCCAATTATAATTTAAGTGGAATTATGTTTCAGAAATTTACCTGATTATGAATTAATCCCAATTTTGTTATAATGCAGATGGTTCACAATTACTTCTTACTTGCCAGGAAGAACCAGCAATGAGATCAAGAACGGATGGAACACCCATTTAAAGAAGCGTCTCGCCCCGTATGAAATCCGAGTCGGTTATTGTAGCCAACACCTTCGTCTTCCTTGGACTCATCCACTCCAGAAAAATTACAAACAGGAGTTCCTCTTCATTTTTGCTACATCAAATACTCTTTGAAGTTCAGTAAAACTGCACACAATTTGTCTATACTTAGTAATTACAGACTGCAAATCGGTTACCTTTTCCTGACCTTTCAAAATGTAAATTCCAAGCTCTGTATATCTGTAAGTCTTGCTCTTAGTTTGCGTTAAAAGGATGCATCTCATCATTAGTCAGCCCAATAAACAACTATACGTGGGATCTTGTATCAATAATCTAAAATAGGTCTCTTTTTTCCAACCCCTGCCACCCAATCACTTGTATTAATTACAGATCTTTCAATCTCTTCCCGCTAGCAGTGAAAATGGTGATGTTCCATCCGGTGTGAAGGCAGGATTCCCATCTCAGCTTCTGCTAGCATGTGAGATAGTATTAAAAGAGCCGTGCTTGTATGAATAAAAAGAAACAATGAAATCATCAAAACTTTTACTTGTTCTAGGTGTATCTGCCGAAAGAGGTTGAGAAGGGTAGCACAGGGGGTGGTTTATCTCCTGCAAGCATTTGCACTATCTCTCGATCTCTCTCATACTAGGTCGAGCTTCAGGGTGAGGATGGGAACACAGCAAACCCAGTTCAAGAACAAGCACAACTTCTTCAACAGGATACTCGTGAAGAAGTCTAGGATCGACTGCTTGCAAAAGCATTCCCTTGGAATGCAACTCCCATACCCAGTCCACCAAGACTAATTCTTCAGCAGACATCCTCGGCTCAATGGGTCTTCTTCCACAAGCTACTTCAAGCAATAAAGCCCCAAATCCAAACACATCAGTGCTTGTTGTCTCCTTACCAGTACGAGAAAGCTCTGGAGCAAGGTAGCCAACGGTTCCAACTATATGGGTTGTATGAGGATTCGAACCATGTTCATATAAACGAGCAAAGCCCAAAGTCTCCCAACCTACCATTCAAATCTTCATCTAATAACACATTGCTTGCTTTGACATCTCTATGGACTACTGTCTGCTCCCATTCCTCATGAAGATAAAGCAAAGCCGAAGCAACTCCCTTCAAAATTATAAACCTCTGCGCCCAACTCTCTATACTGTCAAACAAGAGCTTGTCAAGGCTACCATTTGGCATGTAATCATAGACAAGTAGAAGCTCTTCCTTATGCCTACACCAACCTCGAAGCGGAACTAAGTTCCTGTGTCGAAGCCGGCCAATGCTCGCAATTTCTGCAACGAATTCCCTGACCCCTTGCTTGGTTTAATGAGAAACCCGCTTCACCGCAACTTGCAGCCCAGTGCTGGGAATAACACCCTTATAAACCCTTCCAAAGCCTCCAAATCCCAACAGCTCTTTGTCCCTGAATCCCTTTGTGGCCACTTTAAGTTCATTGTATGGAAATCTATGAGGCCCACATTCAAGATCCCATTCTTCAATCACCTCACTATTTCTGATCCTCCTAATAACATGAAAATATGGTACAAAGTAACTGAGGAAATAAGACCAAAACAAGCAACAAGATTTGTGACTGATAGGAAGAACTTATAAAAAAGAGGATTTTTCTTAAACAAAAAGTACCCTTGATCTACACCAAAATAATGTTTCTAATATAGTGAATATATCTATTAACTCAATGAATATTCAAAAGAAAACTAACAACTGAAAAAATGCAAGGTTAACTGAACATTGAAACTAATGCGATGTATCAGAATGAGGAGAATTAAGTGTTGTTTAACAAAGAATTATATTATTATACTTTCACATCAATTTGACCTGTTCCAGAGTAAAACAGTAATCATCAATTGATATAATGAGAGAACATGGAGTTCTTGATCTCAATCCCTACCAAGATGGAGAAGTGGATAGCTGGAGAAAACTGAAAGCTCCAGCTTTAACTGTTACATGTAAACATTTGTATCACATAATGATACCATTGTAGTGAACCTTGATGCAATTGTTAGTGTCGTCATTATAGGTATGATAATGTAACAATTAACGTTAAGGATAGTGTTAGATATTGTAACAATTAATGTTAAGGATAGTGTTAGATGGTTGAATCACCATAATGACTCTGAGTAGACCCATGCTGTTGTGAAGACCCATGCTTTCTCATTTCTATGGCTAGACTGGAAGCATAGGTAGGTATCGAGTGATATTGCTCACTCTACCTGTCGTTGTCTATGGCAACTCCGAGGGTTACTCCCAGCAACTGTCTATTGGAACTCCGTGACCAATCCTACAAGATTTTTCAGCCCACCATTACATTTATCTCTCTTTATTCAATCACCTATGGTTCTGCGTTTGTTGTTACATTCTCCCTCTCTGGAATTATTGCAAATGGTAGCTGCAATATTCAGTTCAATGCCTATGCTCCATCATTTACTACTCTCACACTAATTCCATGAACCAGAGACTGCTCACAATGTATGCAACAAATCCAGTGGCCTTACTACCTTTGTATTATAGTAGCATTGTGACTGCACCTCCCAGCCCTATGGCTGCACCTCCTGGCTACTGTATGCTGTTTGTTGTAAACTGTGGAGTCCCCAGCAGCTCGATGGATTCAGTTCAGGTCATCATAGCAGAATATTTGGTCTTTCACAGCGTTTCATACTGATTTAGAGGATCAGATAGGAAGATTCAAATGGTATGCCAAAAAACTATGCTGGACTTCAACAAATAAGTGTTATAGTTTGTTTATTTTCAAGCATAACCTGTTCTATATATCTGCAATTATAAATAACCTTACAATAGCATTCTCCTCGTTTGTTATGGATTTCAGGTCATCATAGCAGAATATTTGGTATTTCGCAGTGTTTTGTTTCATACTGATTTAGAGGATCAGATACGAAGATTCAAACAGTATGCCAAAATACTGTGCTGGACTTCAACAAATAAGTGTTATAGTTTGTTTATTTTCAAGCATAGCCTATTCTATATATGTGCAATTATAAATAACCTTGCAAAAGCATTTTAGTTTTTGTGTTTGCCCTGTTTGTTAGTAAACTTAACAGGATGAAATAAGAGCTTGGAATTTTAAAACACAAAGATAGTCATACTGAACATCCGATCTCCTTCCAAATGCTGAACATTACCTTGAGAAAATACTAACCATACTGGACCTAAAAAAGTAGAAGTGGTCATTCGGAACCATAATCATAACTACAAATGTTATCAGCCAACTCCGGCTCAAGGCAGCTAGTTGTTATCAGCCAACTCCTGCTCAATGGTATCAGCCAACTTCGGCTCAAGGCAAGGACTAGCTACCTTGGTAGGCAAGGACTAGCTACCTTGTTAACAATGCAATTGATCTTATTATTAACTTTTATATGCAAAGTGCCCAGTTTCTAGGATTATTTTTTGATGGTAAAATAAAAAATAAAAGATACGATTTGATCAGAGATGTAGATAGATTTTCCATGCAATTTGTTAATCAATTTTTGGCTTATCCACAAAATTGCATGAGAATAGTTAACGATATTTATTCTCGATGTAGATAGATTTTCCATGCAATTTGTTAATCAATTGTTGGCTTATCCACAAAATTGCATGAGAATAGTTAACGATATTTATTCTGTATTACGGGGAGAACTAATTAATGTTGAAGAAAGGTTTATGATTGTGAAATTAACTGAGAAAATTCCCCTCCAAAGTTAATTTCACAAATCATGCGCATTCACTCTGAATGGAAATAATGCATGGAGGAGATCAATAAGTCAGTGCTACTAGGCAAGAGACAACTTCTGAAATACTGCTCTTTTATTGTTGGAAAATATTGCACGGTCAATATTTATTCATGCATTTTCTTGTGTAATTGTATAAAACCGTCAATATTTACCTTTTCAATGTATTTTTTGTGTATGAGCCGATCTGATATTTCCATTGTTGTTAGATGATGGGCCTGTTTTATTGTGCAGATTTATGGTCGACGTGGTTGATAACCTTTAATGTACGAATGTTTAGTGATTTATTTTTCAATTAACTTTTTATTTGGAATATTTGTTCACTGATATTACTTTAACAACTGTTTAAATTTGATGAACTACTTTTCTTTTAAAACAATAATTTATCGAAATTCATACTTCATAAAATTACAGTCCCAGATAGTTTAGCATAGAATAGAATAGCTTATTTAATTTCTGCAAATAGGTTAGCATTACATTTAGGATTTGTAAAAATATTCATGAAATATCCTCTCAATATGTAATCTCATAATTTAGCATAGAATAGAATAGCTTATTTAATTTCTGCAAATAGGTTAGCATTACATTTAGGATTTGTAAAAATATTCATGAAATATCTTCTCAATATGTAATCTCATAAGTGGCAATCGCGTTATCCCAAATGAGCGTAGGTCTCTTTTGGGACATTAATTGAGTGATTTCTCTTATTGTTGACTAGAAAATTTCCAGGAATAAAAAATTTTGGCAGTAAAAGAAGGGCCACTGATGATGAATGGGATGTTGAGAAATAGGAAAAGCTAAGACCCATTCTCCAAGAACACCATCACACTCGACAACACTCAGAGTCAGACTCTAATTCTCCCCCTAAGATTATCTCTTCAGCATTAGGGATTTACCTACCGAAGTCTTCTATTCATATAGAATTTGAAAGGTAACATAACCAATACATAAAGAAACTACAAAGTATGGTGTTACTTAGGAGGTCTCACAAGATATCACAATTTTGTATTCTTCGTAGTAAATCTACTATTGGATCATGATATTTCTGCTAATATTTTCTAACAAACAAATTCTTGCAAAGAGAATTGAACCCTAAGTCACTAAACAACATGAATTATTTATTCCTTTTCTGTAGCAAAGTTTAGGAGTTTTACCAAGAGCGCAAATTAATAAACTTGGACAGGAACCTATTGAATATACTATATCATCTGACGGTAAAATAACTAAGGCAAAAGGTATATAGCAATTTCTAAAAAAAATATAGGATTCTATTTTAGTTTAGAACATGAGTTGTTAGGTTTTATTACACTTCCTAGATCTACACCTCCAAGTATCCCTATTTATTAGCCCATACCTTTTCATTATACAACTCCTACTCCATAAGGAACTCCTCCTAAAAAAGTAATTGCAATTATGGCTACAAAACCAAAAACACAATTATGGCTACAAAACCAAAAACACCTTGGTTATCTTTAGGGGAATTTCAAATCCCAAGGGAACAACGTGATTTACCTAAACAATTGGAGAAGATTTTCTCCAAATTTGACACTGATAACAAAGAAAATCCTTAATGTCATATTAGTAGATTCATGTTAGTAGTTCAACTTATGAATGTAGAACATGAGGATGTTGTCTGTCATTTATATGCCTCTTTCTAGTATTTTTACTTACCATCTATTTCAATAACTAGTTTGAATATTTTTGAAGAAGTTTTCATCCAAAAGATTGGTGATGATAAATCACTAGCCACATCCAAAAGATTGGTGATGATAAATCACTAGCTACATTAGTTCTAGAATATTCCAAAATGAATAGCTTATAATCCTATGGTGATGATAAATCACTAGCCATGAATAGCTTATAATCCTATGGTGATGATAAATCACTAGCCACATTAGTTCTAGAATATTCCAAAACGAGAAAAAATTAAATATTTCAATCATAGGCTTATAATCGTATTGAAATATATTCTTGTAGATTCCATACCATAATAAAATGTGCTAACAGAATTATATAATTTTTTGACCATCTTCCATTGAGCTAGTAATAACACATTAGCTAAAACAATGTAAGAAACTTCAGAAATAGAAAAGGAAATGATGGGAAACTTCAGAAATAGAAAAGGAAATGATGAGAATTACAGGAAAAAGTACAACTGATGATAATATCATTGCCTCCAGCCAAAAAGGTCATTGCCTCCAGCCAAAAAGGTCACTTTTAAAGAAAAAATGGCTTACACATCCTAGTTATCAATCTATATAATGACATCATTTACATAAAGAATGTAGTAAAGGAGTTAACATCTAAAAGACCACGAAGGCCATTTATCAAAAGTAGTACACCACCTCAGTAATAAAATTTCCTCTAATATACTAATCAACAAACTCTCTAAGTGAATATCACATGGGATGTTGTTGATGGTTTTGTTGATTAAGAAGAAGAATAAATTCACGAGGAAGTGATTGTTGTATAAACTAGGTGTAAAGGTCTTCCAACAAGTTCCTCAAATCTATACTCCACAACTCCTTCGAAGAAACTATACCTCAAGATGAATTAGTCTCAAAGACTTTGATAATATCATATTAGTTGGATTATGATATTAGTATGAAACGAATCAGGGAAAATATTTCTTTGAACTAACAAAGTTAAAATAGAAAAGAAATAATTTACTAAAATCACTCAACATCCAAAATGTTGGAAAACTAAATAATGTAGCTTCTTGTAGAGATAACAAGAAAATCATTTAAAGTTCATTTCCTCATAAAAATAAACAAGCTAATGCCAATGCTGTTCTGATAATGGATAAATCAAATTCCAACACACCACCCTTTTTTTAATGTTTTATATTTTTAATAAAAATGTGCATAGTGACTTAAGGCCTTCATCTAATATTATGTCATATTCTGTTTGTAAAAAGATTAATGTTAGAGCCCCAAAAGTATATCACAAAAATTGCATTGTACAATTAGATAGATTTAAAACTTAGGGTTTTAAAATCAAAGATGTACTTATTAGATTATCTTATAATTTTAATATTCGTCAATTCATATACATAATTTTTGTTGATATACTTAAATATTATGGAATTCATATGCATAATTGTTGTTGATATACTTAAATATTATGGAATGCTTTTGAGTAGACGAAATAAAAGTTTAATGGTTATTTTGGCACAAACTGGTCAAATTTATCATTATTATTTAATGGTAAACTCAATCAGATTAAATCAGAACAAGAAAAACATATGAAACACACTATCACTAAAATAGATGATGAAAAAGAGCTATTGATGTTTTCTAATTATATATTAGGTAACTATTGTGTTGATTCATTTTTTTGAAATTATGTTGTATAAAATTCACCGTTCAAGAGTTCTATTTTTGAGTTTGAAATTGTAAATATTTTTTAGACTGATACTTCAAAATGTATAAAATTTGTTTCTAATGATGTAAGATTGCTTATAACTAAAAAATAAAGTTGTCTTTTTTTATGGCTCGAATTCCAACGAAGGGATTAGAGAAATTTTTGTTTTGCATAATCCTATTGGTGAAAGAACGATGTTAGCCTCCATATTGGAGTTTCAATGCATGCATGACATGGTTGAATATGACGCATCAATTTGAGGTCTAAAGAAATCAATTGATATGGATGTATAGTATATCAACTTTCAAGGTCTTTAGTGATTCTAAAATTATCATTTAATAGGTAAGAAATACCATCTACTATGTTTCAAATCACCTAAAAAATTATCAATAGATCATTTGGGATATATATTTCATTTCACTTCTTTCAACATCATATCTATTCCGAGAGCTCAAAATTCAAATGTGGATTTACTTACAAATTTCACTATAAAATTAATACCATTTGAAAATTTTTCATAATATAGATTCTCAATTGAGTTATTATTTGGGCCAAATATGTTTGATAACATAACTTGGATAATTTTTAATGATGATGACTATGACATTTAAATTTTTCTTACACAAGCATACACATACCATGATTCAGTCATTGATGAGGATCAATATGATTTAGAAATTAGCCAACCTCCATTAGATGTTAGATCCAAGTCTAAAAATATCATTCTTAAATCTGTAGTCAAATTAGAAGATATTTTTGACTTACAAGACAAATTTAAAGTAACAATGAATTGTAAAACAAATAGTTCAAGTATGGGTTTTGAAATACTAAAATTAGGCACTAAGGAGAGTCCAAAAAATGTAAACTTAAGCCTAGGATGTACCCCTATAAAAAAAAACCTCTTTTATTCAAATTTTGAAATGATACAAGGATAATTTGAAAGGATGCTACGTCAACCTCCATTATTCATGGAATACGGTTTTTTCAAGTGAATACTATGAAGACGACTCTAGAAGGTTCAAATTTGTAGCCCTACTTGGGAGATGACTCTAGTCAAACTTAAACCATGGTTGGTTATTAAGATGTGTTATAACCAAGCCATTAAGAAGGAAAGGTCCTTCCATTCATTTTGATTATATCTAGTTCAATAGTAGATTAAAACAACTTGAGAGTGTTTGTATTTCAATGTTCTCTATTTTTTGCATTTTTTTCTATTCCAAGCATAAACAACAAAATGAGCAATAATAGATCTAAAATTTAAATGTATTATCCATTCATAGTATATATTACTGTGTACTTTAATATATCTATTGTGATGAACTTTCTAGTGAAATAATCATAATATTTTATAAATTATATTGGTATTAGAGCAAGTTTCTTTGGGTATTTGTGGAAAGTTACAAGGAATCTAGAAAAAAACTTGAGTCGGAAGCCTTAAAACCCTAGCCATGGTTAACTAATCTATTTATATTAACCCTAGATATCTAGTGGAGGGGAGATCCTCAAGGTTGGAATTGTAGGTCACGAATATTAAGAATATGAAACCCCTTATGGTGGCTCTACTAAACAAGTTTGAAATTAAAGAATATAGAGATTCCAACTCAAAGGTCAACTTGGATGGGAAAACAAGGGATCATAGATAAATAGAGAATTATTCCAAGAAATAACCCAAAAAATGTCAATTGAGTTCAGGCGTCATAAACCATTAACAAAGGCGAACATCAAGTCATATCAAGGTGAAATCAATGCTTTGAAATTAAATCACTTGTTGCAATAGTTAGAGTTCACATTAGTGTTCGCCACATAGATAAGGAACAAAACAAATTATTTTCTCATTCAAAATTAGAGGGCAATGCCATCTATAACACCATTTTCCACTCCACTTCAGCAAGATGAACCATCTCAACTCCCTTTATTTGTTAGCTATAATGCATCCCCTTCCACCCTTATTTTCGCTCATATGGGTATTACAAAGAAGTTATTAGTCGCTATATGGTTAAAATTACATAATAAGCGATTTCTCCTAATTATTTTGTCACTATTTCAATTATGAAATAATAATTATTTCATAAATGAGAAAAAACTCATAATTGAGGAGAAGGTTCATAGTGAGTTGGGAAAATTTCATAATTGAGGATGAAACTTGTGCATAACTTGTAATTTCCTGGTTCAAATACCCTCAAGTTTTTCCTTGACTTATATCTGCCCAATTCATATCCCATCAAGTATAACTTCTCTTGGTATTGTGTCTAGATACATCCTTCCATATCTAGGAATGACTTATATATGAGACCCTCTTAGGGGTAGAAGAGGAGGAAAAATTAATTAGAAGACCCTGTAACCCTGTAGGAATACCACTAGAATAGGTCTTCTTCAGTTAGATTGCGGAATGAAATAATCTTAACAATTACAATATGATCTCATAGACAAAAATTTAGATAAGGGAAGCCTCATTTGTTTTTCTAATTTCAATTTTGATATATGAGACTTATATTTGTGATTGTCTACCTATGGTGGGTTAGAACTCACTCATATCTTATCTAGATCTCTTTTTGCTTAATATATTTGATTTTATCTTGCACTTTTCATAAGTTTGTGAGAGGTTTTTTCATTTATTGATTTCCTTTTTTGGTGATTGATTTTCTGATTCTTTTTATTTTTATTTTTATTATTTATTATTTATTATTTTATTTATTTATTTTTCTGAATTTGTGAGCCTAATTTGATCTGCTTGGGTTGTATTTTTGTCCTTTCTTATCTAAATATTTTAAAATAAAACCAAGTCTGATGGTGTATTAGGTCTCCCTTATTAGGGTTTGGGTTTGTTTTTCCACATAGGATATTGTAGGATTCATTTGTTGGATGCCTATATTGTATTACAAATCCAAAATTTATTTATGTTGTGTGTAAGGTTGGATTTTGTCTCATTTGATAAGCCATAGTTCACACCTCTTTCTTTCAAAGTCATAGTTTAATGCTTTTAATTTATTTTCTTTGGTGTTTTTTCTTTTGCATCTTAGAGTAATTGAATTGTTTTCTAAGTTGATTTGTGAACTGGTTTCTAGTGAGCATTTTGAGTATATTGAGTGATTATTAGAGGTTTTTAGGTCTATTTTACACTTTTAAAAATAAATGAACTCTCTACCCTTCCTCTAGTTTCATCAAATTGAAAAGTGCTTGCATCCTTCATAGAGCTTGCATATTGGATTGGTTTTGAGTCTCTTGAAAACCATCTCAATTTCATTCCATACCATTGAGTAAAGGACAAGCATAAAATAAAGCACTAATTAAATCAATATAGACTTTTTTCTTATAGCACACCAATAATAGCTTACGGGCATAGAGCCTTGAAATAGGTTTGGAGATGACACTCTTCAAGGCTATAAAAATGAAACTAGCTTCACTAAAGAACATAAATCAATTGTCACATCAAAAACTTGTTAGAAAGCTCCTATGATATGGGATTCAAGAATGTGGTTGCATCGAAAACTTTTGGAGTGACATCTGCACTTTATTGGTACCGATGTTCACTATATTGTGTGCATTCATGGATATCTTTGATAGGTGTATGACTTGCTTTGAGAAATATCTCCAGAGGTTTCGAGCTTAGTTACCCTTCCTATATGTATGGTCCCAATCACACGTTTCTTGTTGATTGTTTGGTCATGTGGTGGTAACCTTAGTGGCCTATATTTTAGGGCTCCTACCTAGGTGATTGTGGGTGGGAAGTCCCCATGGTACATGAGGCCAATTTTAATCACCATATTAACACTCCTGGGGGGTCACACTCAGCTCCATTAAGGTCAATTGGGCCATTCAAGGCTGATATAGGGAGGTCGGGGTAATTACTTCTTAGTCCTTCATCAATCCAAGGTCCTTGGGGATTTCATCAGCTCAAGCATCTTGGAATTTAGGAGGTACCTTTGTATTTGGTTTTCTTATTTCTTGTTTTTTGGTTTGAGTATAGCTAACCATAGGGGTGTATTAATATAATTAATAAATAAAACTTTATATTCACCATGGTTGACCAAATTATCCATCGATCTTGAAGATGGAAAAACCTTCCTCCTGAAGAGGAGGGTCCACCACCACAAATATGTAGGGTAAATCCATTATCAGTAGGATTAAATCAAATTAAACTCCATATCATTATTTTTGGTTCAAGAGGGGAATACCAATTCATACTTGAATTATCAGATGAAATTCCACCACAACACGTCACCTCACCTTTAATGAATCCTCTTAACCCCATACTAGTACAAGCGACTATCAGTTTTACTCAACCTTTTTCTTTGTTCTCTCATCAAATTATTGGTGATAGGGGTGCTTAAATAGGAGACATGGTACCTTCTTCACCATATATGTATGGGATTTCATCCACAATGTTCTAATTTTCATCGATCAATGTGATAACATCCACTCCTCTTTGAAAATGTATTTTTCCTCACTCTTGGGCCTACTTCCCATTTATTCTATGACATTGAGTAATTTCCATAGTTTTTTTATATTCCTACATCCTACCAAATTTGTGTTCGATATGGGGGAAAGAAAAAGTACACCTAATATAATTGGGTGGATCCCACTTAGTTCTACCATACCCATGATCACAATCTCTAGCCTAGGAAAAATATCTTCAGGGAATCTTATAAGGGGGTCTACACCTGTTCACAGTCAGTCCAAGGGTAGCAATGTTTTCAAAGGGACCTACAATCCTTGGGGTAGATCTACATTAGTAGGAATTCCCTTATCTATAAGTTTGAATTCCTTTGGAGGGTATGTTGTCACTACTACAACACCCTCCAAATTTTGGAGCCTCCTTATGATCATGCCATCCTTCATTTTAAGCCATTAATGTCATTCTCAGTCATTTTTTGTAAGTTTTCACGTATTCCTTTAGGAATATTAAGTGTTGAACTACTTTCCTTCACATGCAAAACTCTTGATGGCTTCACAAGCACACTTCTTCCAAGCAGACAAGATAGCACATCTCTTGTTGAGAAACAATGATTACACAATCCCTAGATATAGTGACTGTGAAACCCTTTCCAACAGTGATTGTGCAGTTTCCAATGACAATCACTACACAAACCTTTCTCAAAGTCACTACACAATCTTTTCTCACACTCACTGCACAAACCTTTCTCACAGTCACTGCACAATCTTTTCTCACAGTCACTTCACAACCATTTCTCACAGTCACTGCTCAATCTTTGCTCACAATCACTACACAATCCTTGCTCATAGTGACTGCATAGTTCCTGGTGACAGTGTAAGGGAATCCTTTGTAGATAGTGATTGTGCACTCTTTGCTGGCAGTGAGAATGTACTTCTTCAAATCAGTACTATCATACCTCTTAATGGCAGTCAATTCAATCTCAACTCCTATTTTCTCAACACGCACTATGCACACACACAAATATTAACCCTAGTTGCATGTCTACTCTCCATATATAAAGAATCCAATCCAGAGCTCATTTTCACATTCATATTTCACTTTTGAGCTATGCGCACTTTTGGAGTATAAGGAACATTCCCTCACTTGTGGTTATGATTTCCCCATATTTCGAGTGAGTTTCTCAACTATCTCTTTTTCTTTTGCAAGTTTTCTTTTGATTTATTTTTCTCTAACATATGTCATTTTTTCTTGCTCTATCTTTTGCAAGCGTCTCTTTTGCTTTCTTTCATTCTTACATGTACTGCTTGTGTTTTCTTTTGTGTTCACATGTGTCGCTTTCACTCTTGCATGTGTCACTTTTGCTTGTTTCTGCATATCCTAAGATCACCTTGACACATCTTCTAGAGGCGGCTCCTGTGCATTTCTTGAATTATTGGATCATATCTATCATATGGGCACACGTTGGACACATTCCTAGGATTGTGCACCTTCTCTATGTTGTTGAAACTTGTGTCATAAATGGTTTCATATTAAGTGTCACACTTGGAGATAAGTGTCACTTTGTTGTCGTTTCACTAAATACATGTTTATTTTGGGTACTTTGCATCTTCTCGTTATCTGGTTTATTATATATGTATGTGTGATCATGTTCAAGGCATGTTACATGCTTTTAATCTCTTGTCTCATTAATATAACACTTAGTTAATTTTGGATTTCCTCCCTAATCTGAATATGGGAAAACTGGTTATTGCTATGTTAGCTCCCTCATCAGTATTAAAAATGTGTGATTAAGATCGTCTCATGTTAACCACTTGTGAAAGGGTTTATGTGTGTAGTTTCATGTGTCTTTGATGATCAAATTATGAGTTAATTAACTTTTAAAAACTCATATACAAAAAATGAAATGTAGAAACATAACTCACAACAATCACATAATACAATGGATGATAATGGATTTCACCCCTCCCAGGCTACATCTCCATGGACCTGCTTTAACTATTTAGGACCTCTTGGGATTATGAGTCAAATGTCTGATTACAAGCATATGTATTGCTAAAAGGGATTTTTTGACTACTCCATTGGCTTCAAAACACTTAAATACCCCAAAAATGACTATTCAATCTCTAAAATTTGGTTTCCAGCTCCTCTAGGCTTGACCTCCCATATTGGTGGCCATGGGCTTGTTTAATCTCAAAAGTGACAAAATCACCTTCAGATGTGCTCCAACAGCTCTGAAAAATGTACCAATGTGTTCATAACATCAAATACATCTAAAAATGATTGTTCATTCACTCCATTTGGCCTTCAACTGATCTGGGAATGGCCTTTCCTCTTGGTGGCCCTAGGCTTCAAAATTCTTCAAGTGACCAAAAACACTTGTAGACTTGCTTCATTGCCTCTGCAAGCTATTCCAATAGATTCAGGTCATGCCAATATTGTAGGAATGACTATTTCTGAGCCAAAATTGGTCGAAAATTGCTCAATATAGGATTTATTAAAGTTTCCCCTAGATTCTGCCTCTAAATCTAGAAAACAACCTGATAACCTTGACAAATTTGGAAGTGGTGCTAAATTTGAGGAATCCATCGAAACTGCCGCCAAATGTTAACTAAGGATTAATGAAGCCTTAATTGCGCTTAAGGTGTGTTAACCGCGAACTAATCCCATTTAATTCGAGTGCTTAAGGATGGGCATATGGTGTGTTATGCATAATTATGGATTACAGATAAAACACATTCCCTAAATGCGGTGCTATGCATTTAGAACAACAGATCAAAGAATTTGCAGACACTTTTCCTAAGAGTAAATAGACACACAGAAAGATGGAGAAACTTACTTGGGGTCCAAGTGCTTCCTATTCTCCTTCTGTTGCTCTTGTTGTAGCTTCCAATCCAACTTTGATCGCCAGACTAGTTCCTGCAAGTATGAACACTAAACAACAAAGAGATTTCAATATACAGATGGCTATTTACCTTAATCAATTAAATCAATGAAACTTGAAACATATACATCAACTAAGAATCCATGATATGAAAGATATAAACATATACAAATACATATGTGGGAAAATGAGCAACAATCTTTATTAATGGATAGAAGGGGGAGGTTACAACCAACGATTGATTGGATGTCACCAACTCCAGCATCATCCCAACCTCATCACTATGGACATATCTCCAGCAGCATATCACTTAAATAAAATACTCAATTGATAATTCAACATCATTTCTTTACCAATTTTCTTCCTTGTCAAGCACTAGGATTTGTGCTCAATTTATAGAAAAACTGAAGGTAGTTTCTCAATAAATGAATTTAAAATAATAGGCAAGACATGTTCCCAAGCTCAGAGGTGTTACATGGACACATGGATTCAAAGTTTGACACATATGGACTCTTCTAGAAGGCACTAGCCATCTAGAAATTCCTGAACAATGAGAATTTCGCTCCCAATTGACCAACACACTCTTGAATGTCGGGAAGTGCTTTGCATAGCACCTTTGAATGGAGGTAACTGCATATGAAAAGCAGTTATTCCCTTGAGAGGCTGCATTGGTGAGCTCATAGGTGATATAACATGTACTTCAAATCTTGGAAACCTTTCAATGGAAGTCATAGATGATTTGTTCTTGTTCTTTGTCTTAGGGCATGTAGCAACTGAAATGATAGGGGATGATAGACCCTACTTCACTGGTTCTGGGGATGATGTCTAGTTTAACTAGGTCATTGGGAATGGTACCCAAATTGACCTATAAAAGTTCCCCCCCTAAAGCATGAAGTCAAAATAATAATAACAATATTTTCTTAATGAGATACTTTACACTATGATGGGCTGGAACTAAAGCAGAGTGACGACCTGCATCAATCTTACAATACATTACATCATGATATATCCTCTTGATCCCGAATTGCTGAGGGAAGGCATTCCCATGCTCAGCACATAAACTATTTAATAACATGTACATAGTGCAGAAAGTCGTTTACATTGGAATTTTGCCCAATACAGACATGCCTACAGATATAGGCCCATGTTCGGATGACGATCTGCATGTAAGGTCACTATACAGATGATGTGTACAACAATCTTGAAATCACAGCCCGGATGGCTGAAACTAGACCTAGGGTCTTCTTATCTCGTTTACTCGACCGTTCAGGTACAAGTCTAGCCATGCGAATATTTGATTTGTAGTTGAACATGGTAAGACATCGTTTGATTACCAGCCAATGATGTGAGCTGTTAACAAGCGCGAGAGAACCAACATTGATGTTAATGGCCCTCAAGGTACTGCAATACATTTCTTAAGGCGTGAATATATGATTTGATATTGAACGCCAAACAAAATCTTTCAGTCAAGAGTTCAGAAGCTATGATCTTGTCGATGTTGTAACAACCTCATGGTACTGGAAGATGATGTTTCTAAGTGAAATTCCTGGATGATGTTTTGACGTTGAAAGGAAGCCACTTTATTGCGAAACGGGTGAAACAGGAGTTACTGATTTCGGAGACAAAATGTGACTTGCTATAACAATGTTTAGGGATGATTTTCATGAGAATGAAGGTTTATGCGTATTGCATAAGGATGAGTATTCACTGGATGAATTCTCTTGAACATATCGGTGACACTGAGATGAGTTGGCAGCATTGAACCAAAACTGAAGTGAAGGTATGATGAACCATAGGTATGAATGAACCGTCAAGAAGATTACCCAACCCAAATAGTCACAATGATGGAGTGAAGTGTCATGTTCAAGAGTGACATGCTATCGTAAAAAATTATGTTCACTTTCCCAAATTTTCCCCAGTCATTTGTTGACTAATACCTCTTTATTTTTTAACAATATTGAGAAGGATAACATATGCTTGATCTATAATTCAACCCTTCGGGTGAATAATGTATCACTATTTAATAATTTAACGAGTCTAGCGATGAATGAAACTCGATTCTTGCCATGATCAACAAGCCCGTTGCTATTTTATGTTTTAACGAGCCTAACGACAGTGACAACCCAGTCCTTTTTCATATTTAGAGAGTTTGAAAAAGAGGACGAAAGAAAAATCCATAAGTAATTTTTCGTAAAGTTGTTGCTCAAATCCGAAAAAAGTGTAAAATAATATCTCAGAGAACCTCCTAGCCATGTTTAACTAAGGCATTCCTTTTTCGTAAATAATCCATCTTAGTCCGGAAAAGGGTTAAACTTATACTGAGTAGATATCAATTCATTTAATTTTACGAGCTCGAAAAGACAAGTGCTCGGCAATCTTTTCACATTATCGGAGTCTGAAAAGATCTAAAAGAAGACTCCAGGGGTTCCTTTTTCACTGTTATCGAAGCTCGAAAAAGAGATAAAAGTGCACTTCAAGTCCTTTTATTTTTATTTTTATCAAAGCTCGAAAAATAAGGATAAAAGTATGCTTTGTGGTCAAATCATTCTTGAAATAAATCTGCATGACTAATCTACTCATTAGTTGCAAAACTTGTTCAAAACAACATCAAATGGATTAAAAATACCTGTTTCGTAATAAAAATAGAATAAAACCATAGTCACAACAATAAATATGATTTTCAAATAATCAAATTACTAATTAAAAGAGTTTTACTATTCATTTTTACCATTTGAAAGTTACCATTTTCTTTTTGGATCTCTGAACCTTTTTTTTCCCCCAAACTTCAGCGGTTGACTGCGATCGATTTTGTGGATGGTTTTCATCGCCGTTTGATCCAGGTTGGTGCCATAAACCCTCTCTTTCTTTAAGTAGTCAATTCATTTCATTTTACTGCAAATATTTAGGGATTTGGGCCCCTTAGGGTAAATTATTTTTCCAAAGAGGGCAACGCACCCTTGAGCATTGAAAACTGCATTTTGGAGCACCTAAATTGAATCCTAGGTGCATATGCAACGCATTGTCTCTTGTTCAAGACTGCGTTGGTTTCAATTCACATTCTTGATTCTTGCATTGTACCCAAAATTTGCCTAAATTTTTGCATGAAAAGGATTCTAATGAGTCTTATGGATATGTTTCAGGAATTCATCGGACTAGAATGACGATTTCTTGGAGAGAAAGAGAGCATGAAGAACAAAACATGATTTTCTTAAATGATCCGAGTACAGTAATATCCCTAAGATATTGTGGGTTATTAAAGTACTTCTGCTTGTCAGGGATGAGGCAACAAATAGAACTCTTAGAGTTCTTAGTTCGTGCATGGGATTCGGATATTGAGGTATTTGACATTAGGAACAAAGTAGTTCCTATTATAGTGGAGGATGTATATTTTCTAACAGGCTTGTCGAGGAGAGCCTTGCCTATTTCTCTCTCAGGGTTAGCTCTCGGAGGAGACACAGTGAGAGATTATGTTTTACAATATTGCTATCCAAGGGCAGAGCCAAGCAAGGATGGGAAAATAAACATCTGTGACGTTCGCGATTTGCCTTCGAGAACCATTATTTTCATGATCGTAAAGCTTTCCGGCATCGTTACACTACATGTAGCGAATAGATAATATATGCAGTATGTCCTAGAGTGCATGGAGCCAACAATATTCAACTGGTCTGAAGCTGTACTTTCTCAAATAAAAGAAAAACTGAAGAAAGAAAAGGGAGGAAGGAAGAAAAACTTCAGTTATGGTTCGATCCTCATTTCATTTTCCTTATAACAGATTCCACTGATGTAGCCTCAACATGTGACACTGGGTGTGTCTAACCCTAGAGATCCAAGGATGCAGAGATGGGTAGAACTAATTTCTAGGCATGCAGGCCAATTGTCCATTATGTTATCGACTGCATTCTTTGCCTGGTTCAGGCGACAGGTTATCGCCATCGATGAGTATGCATATGTAGGCGTCGATTTCCGAGGAGATCTAGACTTAGCTTTACCAGAAGGCACTCAGTGGGGTGCAATAGGTAAGAATGTTTTGACCATGTTTTTTTTATTTTCCTAAGGTTTATACAATGTTTTTGTATTTTGATGTTTTCCCAAGACTAAACTAAAGTTTTAATGTAATGCAGATGTTGGTTGAGTTCAACCGGTGGAGGAACTAGAGCATGGAGCGGATGAGCCAACAGAGAGGGCTGTCGGGAGAGCAGTTCTTCAGGATTTAGACATGGATGAGACTTTGTTTGAGCTTCGGCAGCACATAGAGGGGTTGAACTTCAGGATTTCGGATTCCCAGATTGAAGATTTAACCATGCGACTGCAGCACCACACTATAGGCATTCCTAACTGCTGTATGCAGTTACTGCGTAGGATAGCTAGATCTATAGCATGTTACCATGAGCATCACTAGTTTACTTTTGACATGTTGCATACATTTTGAGGTCAGATGACCAATGTGTCTTGGGCACAAATTTTTGTAAAAACCTATAACTATCTATCTATTTGATTTCAGTGTTTTCCTATGTTTATTGCGCAATACTATACAATTATGTGAATGTATCTTTACATGTGTTGCAAATGTCTGTCTATAACATGATTAGCTAAAGAATCAGTCAATGTGTTCAAGTTTCTGGAAATGTGTTGATATTGAATAAAATAAAAATGTCTTTCCAAAAGTCGAACTCTTAAGAACAAACGATGAAGTGTTGGATTTCTAATAGTATAAACACTAGTAAGTTGTAATACCACAAGTTGTGAGTCTAACCTTATGATGATGCGGTTAATACCAAATGAAATGGAATCAGAGAGAAGTTTGATCAACGTGCTATACTCAACGATATTGTTTGTCCATCTACCAATACAAATCCCTTGAAAAATCACTAACGCGTCGTTTGGAGCGAAAATGGCCCACGCTCGAGAGGACAGATTCTGCGTACTACGACTAGCACCATCAGCATATCCAACAAATGGTTCCAAAGATTCAAACACTTGCGATGAAATTTAAAGTGGATTAATAACGACAAGAAAAATCTAAAAAACAAAATAATACAATGAATGCAAATCAACAACATATATATACAATATAATACAAAAATTACTACGTTCATGATTAAGCATAGTAACGTTTCAGATACAACCCATTTTGGGGCTGCGCCAACGGAATTCCATCGTAATATAATAACTCGTAGGCACCCTTAGCAAGAAATCTTTTAACAATATAGGGGCCATGCCATAATGGCTCAAATTTCCTTGTACATAGTATATCAGATTCTTGATCATAAAGAAGGACCAAGTCGCCCTCTGAGAAAATGCGAGGCTGTACATTTTTGTCGTATTGCGCCTTTATACGTCTCTTATGTGCTTTGTTGTCCAATTGGGCTTCACGATGTGTTTCATCAAGATGGATGGGGTTAAAAAGACACACTTCTTCATCTGAAGTGTCAGGTAACAAGTCGATTTCGAGTTTTAACGACAATATTTCACATTGGATTGGCAAGATAGCTTCTAGACCATACACCAATTGAAAGGGAGTAAATCCGGTTGCATTTCTCACCGAGGTTCGGTATGCCCACAAAGCCGAGTACATGATCAAATGCCAGTTTCTTTTATGACCTCCTATCATTCATTGAAGCATACGTTTAAGAATATATTTGATAGCCTCAACTTGTCCATTTGATTGTGTATAATAAGGAGTAGATTTATCATGTGACAATCCTAACTTGGCAGTTAATTCAATCATCATGTGGTTGCAAAATTGCTTCCCATGATCTGTGACTATAGCCTGTGGGACCCCAAACCGTGCAATGACATGATTAAAGAAAAACAATACAGTTGTTTTTCCTTTGTTGTTGAATGTAGGCATCACTTCGGCCCACTTGGTAAAGTAGTCTACTGCGACAATAATATAACCATGCCCCCTGGATGAATGTGGGTTACAGGTCATGAAGTCAATGCCCCATTTCGGAAATGGTCCCACAGAGACAACATGATGCATAGGCACTGGCGGTTTGCGGATTTTACGATCAAATGTCTGGCACGCATGACAAATTTTGACCATGAGGATGCAGTCGCGAAATATGGTAGGCCAAAAGTAACCAACATGGAGTATCTTCTGCATGGTAGAGTATCCAAACAAGTGTCCACCACAAGCCCCAACATGATAATCATTTAAAACCTTTTTGGCCTCCTCATGAGTGAGGCATCTTCTTAAAATTTTATCGACACCACGACAATAAAGTGTATCGCCGACGATCAGATAATCTTTGGCTTGGTATCGAATACATCACTGGTCAGAGTGATACGTTTCAGGCCGAAAATTCTGGGTCTGGAGATAAATGATAAAATCCCCATACCAAGGATAAGATGATCTGATCTGAAACATATAATCTTCAGGAATAGATGGTTTCGACATAGTAGCAGTACTATTAGTGGGAAGGTCACAGAGAATCTTAGCCAAAAATAATTGACTTATTTGACTTGGATTTGATGAATTCCAAATCAAATTCCTTCAAAATGACAATCGATTTTGAATACTTGCCCCCCATAAATTTATGTGATAATATATAAGTCATGGGGTTGCAATCCGAAATGACAATGGTTTTCCGGAATAGGATATAGTGGCGAAATATTTGGACAACTTGAACAACCACCAAGGAAAGCTTTTCTACGTATGAATACTTCACTTCTGTATCATTGAGATTATGACTCAAGTAATAGATCGGAAGTTTTATCCCATTTTATACTTGGACCAATAACGTAGCAATGGTTGTATCAGCCGCGGCGATATATAAGAAATAATCACTCTGATAATTGGGGGGATACATTAATGACACCCAGACAAGAGTATCCTTGACAACATCAAAATACGTTTGCACAAATTGATCCCAAAATGGAAGGGAATCCCCTTTTTTAAGAGCCCAGTAAATCCTTTAGCCATTTTGGCGTAGTTGGGTACGAACCTCCTTAGGAAGTTAGCCTTTCCTTGAGGTTTCTGTATCTGAAGTAAATTTGATGGCGCATGAAAATCAAGAATGGCCTGAACCTTCAATGAGTTGATTCAAATTCCTTCTTTTGAGACGATGAATCCAAGTAAATGAATAGAACCAACGCAAAACACACATTTATGTGGATTTAGGAGTATTTTGTAGTGTTGTCAGCATAAAAAGATGGCTCTCAAATTCATCGGGTGATTAGTTCGATTTCGTGAATGCGCAGGTAAATCATCTAGATAGGGTTGAACAATGTGCTTGATGTCATTGAAAGCATAATCCATTTCTCTTTGAAAAGTGGCCTCGACGTTTTTTAAACCAAACGATAGTTTTCAATAGGAGAATGTGCCCTAGGAACAGATGAATGTTGTCTTATATTGATCCTCTTGGGTAGATATATAATTTTATTGTAGCTGGAAAATCCATCCATGAATGAAAATATTTTTCATCCACCACAATCGTTAATAATCTGGTCAATAACGGGAGTAGGATAGTTGTATTTCGGACAAGAAAGATTGACATCCCGAAAATCGACGCACACACTGATGGTTCCTTGTTTTTTTATAATAAGAAAAATGTTGGAAACCCACTCAATTAGCAGAACATGGTAAATGAAACCAGCACGCAAAATTTTTACAACTTCTGCTTTAATGGCAATGACCTTCTTCGGATGAACAAGGCGAAGGCGTTGACGTACCGGCTTGACATCAGGATACATATTAATAGCGTGTTCAATAATACTAGTATCTATGCCTGGAATTTCCTCATAAGACCAAGCAAATACGTCACAAAATTCATGAAAAAGAGAGCAATATGTTTCGAGTTTTGATGGAAAACAAGATGCACCGACATGAATTTTTTCTACAATGTCGGGTTTGGTTGAAATATCGATAGAAATGGTTTCTTCAATATTTGACAAATTTCACTCGGAATCGATTGCATTAATAGGAAAATAATTCGAAAAGAAATTTGTGATCGATGGGTGATATAGTTCACTAAGATTATTTTCTTCATAATCAGGAAGATGGGAATGATGATGATAATCTTCCCATGGTTCTCCTTCTGACATCATGGTTTCCAAAATATTCTCATCTGTTAAGTAAGTTGATGAAAAAGGATCATATGGAGTACCAAAATCTAAGGAATGATCAACCTAAACAACCGACGACGATGATTTTGGATTCGCCACCCAAGCCAGATAGATTGATTGCTATGCCAGCTCAATAGGGCTAGGCGACAGAAACTCATCCAACGTAACAATTTCAAAATAACCTGTACTCTTCCTAAGGCCAAATGGAGTGGAAGATATCATGTAGCAAGTCTCTATACTTGCAATTTCTGCCGACGTCGCAGGCGGCGGTATTGCAAAGGTTCCCATAAGAGTGGAATCCTTTAAGAGTCCTACACCAATGTTCTGAAGTGCGAGTTGGGGTACGTGAACTAATGAAACACTTCCAGTTATCTGGGAACTGGAGGCAAAGAAGGATAGTTGATTGATGACTGTGATAACACCTTTATGTGGAAATTTGATCATTCTAAAATATGTAGAAACAATTGCAGTCATAACATATAACCATGGCCTTCCAAGTAAAATATTGTAGTCAAGGGGTCCATCAACGACCTCAACTTCAACATTCACTGTTTTCCCCCCTAGTTCAACATGCAGATTATTGATAATACCGCAAGGCTTATATATATGTTCGTCGAAAGCTTCAACGTCGTTGATGATTGAGATAAGCGCGACGAGCCAAGTGACTTCCAACGATTTAGAGACATAATGCACGTAGATGCTCCCTCATCAATAATAGTATGCTGAACAAGGTGATTGAGAACATTTACTTGGATGAAGAATTCCAATTCTGTGTAGAAATTATACAAGTTGCATGTATATTACTAGACTCCCCTAATCTAACAAATTAACTTATGTTAAATACAGAATCCTTCCACTTAATTCTTTGCGGAAATTAAATCGCCAATTGCAAAACACATATGACGCAAAATCAATCACACATAAACACAGTTGTTTAACCGGGAAAGCTTAAAGCTAAACACCCCAACTATCATATATTATGTATATCAATGGATCATGTAATAATCTCATACAAAGCTTAGTACATCAAGCTCTCAGTACAATCAACAATCATTACACACTGTCATGCAGAAATTTGCATATCTATGCACCAATTTCTTGCCTCTTGACAACCTGCCTCCACTGTGCAATCCCTACTGAAGAAGACCTCTGAATGAATTCGAATTGGCCTTGCCTTGACTGCGCAATCCTCATTGGCATCTCCAATTTGTGTCAGATGCATTGAATGCATCACTATAGTCACAACAGATAGTCCATCTCACCCTTTCACCTATCTCTCCACTGGGTCTCCACTAGAACTGACATGCAAGTAGTTAACTGCTGTATTTGTTTAGTTGCAAGTGAGTCTCTAGTTGTGAATTAATTAAATAATTAATTCACTAAACTCTCACTATTGTATCTTCAGTTAGAACTATATACAACTAGCACAACTAAGTTTAACTCACTTAACTGAGTTAAACTAAATAATAGCTCACATAAATACTCTTCCAACTCTGTTACAACTTTGCCACTTCAATTCTAACTGAGTCCTCCATGCATGAGTCACTAACCACCCTAGGAATTGCATAATTCCTTCAGCCCACTGATTTTCCAAAACTGTTAACTGAAATAAAGTGCTCCAAGAGAATAAGTTGATATTTATTGTTGGATTATTATTAAGGGCTAATAATAATTGACATGCATCTATTTTTAGATTAGCGATCTATAAATAGACTTCGCCCAATATTCTAAAAATGGAATCTCATCTGTTTTTCCAACTTGATCAACGATCTACAAATAGCATCATGTAGCTTATATAATATGCTCACCATGTCTAAAAATAGACATACACCTAAAAATAGCTTGCGAGCCCCACTTAGTGAAGGTGCTTAATTTTCACTAAGCTCATCATCTTGTTGAATCTCTACACTCCCTCTCAACAAGATAGGGATTATCTTTCACCCCGATCCTGCCTCTATGGTATTCAAATTTTCTCCTGGTGAGCGCCTTCGTCAGAATATCTGCATCCTGATCTTCCGTAGGAATGTACTGAAGCAATATGATCTTCCGCTGCACACAATCTCTGATATGATGATATTGGATATCTATATGCTTAGATCTATCATGAAACATAGGATTAATTGAGATTTTAATGCAACTCTGATTATTACAATGTATCATTGTAGGATCTAAATGAGAATCGAACAAACCGACCAGGATCTTCCTCATCCTTATAGCCTCACATGCAGCTTGACTTGCTGCCATGTATTCTGCTTCCGCTGAACTGAGTGCCACAGATCTTTGTTTCCTGCTATACCAAGAAACTGCTACAGATCCGATACTGATAACCCCTCCTGATGTGCTCTTTCTGTTCGTTGGGCTGCCTTCCCAATCTGCATCCATGAAGCCATGCAACTTCACCTCATCCGTCTGTCTATACCATAAGCCATACTCATATGTGCCCCTGAGATATCCCAGGACATACTTGCCTGCCTTCCAAAAGAGCTTGGTAGGCTTAACCATCGCTTAACTAAGCTGGTTCACCTCATAGCATATGTCCGGTCTTGTATTAACTAAATACATGAGCGAACCCACCAACTATCGATAGGCAGTAGCATCCACTACCTTTATCGATGTAGCATCCTATTTCCTCTAATTTCCTGGAGGAGTATCGATGGGCTTGCAATCCTGCATGTGAAACTTACCAAGTATCTCCCGAGAATACTTGCCTTGAGACACAAATAGTTCACATTCTTGCTGCCATATTCCAATCCAAGGAAATAATGAAGGAGGTCCAAATCCTTCATCTCAAACTCTTTTGCAAGATCTTCCTTGCATGAGTGTATCAACTGCTCATCACCCGTTAGTATTAAATCATCAACATAAAGAAAAATGATTAAAATCTTACCGTCCACCACAATTTGGTATAGGTTTGCATCCGCCTCACTTTTGGTGAAGCCAAGTCCAGTGAAATAGCTGTCGATCCATGTGTACCAAGCACGAGGTGCTTGCTTCAGCCCATACAACGCTCTTTTGAGTCTGCACACATGCGACTCACTGCTGAAGATATCAAATCCTTCAGGTTGCTCAATGTACACTTCTTCCTCAATGATCCAATTAAGGAACACAATCTTCACATCCATATGATGAATGTGCCAACCCATCTGCGTTGAGAGAGCAAGGATGGTCCTTATGGAAGAATACCGTGCGACAGGTGCAAAGGTTTCTTCATAATTAATCCCCTCGATCTGTGAGAAGCCCTGGGCAATAAATCTTGCCTTATACTTCTCGATGCTCCCATCAGTAGCTTTATTTAACTTGTAGATCAATATTGAACCCACCACTGATTTACCAACCGACCTTGGAACAATCTCCCAAGCATTGTTTCTGACAATGGAGTCATACTCCTCCACCATGGCATCTACCCATGTGGGCTCCTGTGCTGCTTCCTTAAAGGAAGATGGCTTTGTCACGATACACTTGTTTATGAGAGCTGTTATCACTTAGTAATTTCTCCAGGTTCAAGAGAGAACTCACCAAGGTAATCACAAACCTACTTCAAACTCTAGGATCTAGCCTTCCTAGGGTTCAGAGAGGGCTCTCTCCTTAAAGTTTAACTTTGTTTTAATTTGTGAATATTAGGCTACTAGTCGATGGTGTTCTTGACATCTCACAAGGAGATGCCATCCCCATGTGAAGCCGCTGTTAGGGTCATATAAATATAGGATTCATAATTTTTGAATTGAATTTGATAGTCTTGTAAATATGTACATACCTTGCTTTCTGCAAGTTGTTTTCCCATATTTTGAAAAAAATAAAGAAATGAAAAAATAATAAAAAATAAAAAAGAGGGTAAAAAGTCCTAAAAGAAAGATCAAAGGACTTAGAAAATATAGACCCCAAAAGAAAAAAGATGAAAATAAGACCTGAAAGTGAGTAAGTCCAAATGCCATTACTTTGACCTTTTTTGCAAAATAAATGATTATGGCAGAGTGTCAATAAATGAAATAATCCATGATAGTTTAAACTATTTAATCTTAACTTGTCATGTTTTCAATTTCATGTTTTAGATAGTGAATAAAGATTTGTAAGACAACTTAATCCTGACAAATCAGTAGATAGGTAGAGAATAATGAGGAGCTCAACAATTTAATCTGATCCCTTAGATGAAATAAGGTATCTTTAGATAGTTTATGCTTTAAAAGAATAAATGTTTTAAGGTTGCAAGCCTAAATGCACCTGCAAAACGAAGAAAAAATGTTAGAATAAGGTTGGATAGGTAGAAAGAAGTGGAAAAAGCATGTAATAAATGATCATCGGGTAAAATCACTAATTTCTCATCCCCCATAAGTATTCAGTATTCTAGGCTATCAGTCAAACAGGCTCAGAGCATTTCTCTGACTTTTGTTGGGACCAGACCTAAGGCTCGATGACTGGTTAGTTAAAAATATTGAGTTCTTATGTTAAATCCATATTTATCATCTTCATCCTTCATCCATACATTAAAATTCGTTTTCCTAAGTAAAGACACATTCTTACTTAGCAAAGATTAACATCCCATATAATTAACTTCATCCCTTTAGAAGCATTCATAAAACCCTCAAAATTACATTTATCCTAATTATTGGTGAAATAATATAAAGATGAGCAATGCTTTGCTTTTTACACTTTACTTAGAGATTTTATGTATTTTGTTTTACATTACACTACCCTTTCATATTAAATTTTAACATATTTTATTAAATCCCTAAGAAATACCCTATCCTACTTATTAATTCCCTATATTTAAAATACCCCCAAAAAAGCCCACTATTACAATGATTTAGACCCAAGTTTATTATCCATGTGATCAATTAAAAACCCAAATTATACACCCTTTGGTCTAAACTATCTTTAAATAAATATCCCACCCTTATGGTCTTTAAAATATTCAAAAAAGGTTTAAATAATATATAATAAAATAAATCACGCCCTTTATGTTTTAATTAAGACATCTTATAAACGTTTTGAATAAAACATATTAACCCCCGCTTATAACCATTATTCCAAAGTTTTGAATCGAATAAAACATTTATAAAGTTCAAAAGCTTTAGTCCCTTATACATAAAACACCCCCCTGGCATACTTTATAACCCAAGTCTTTGAAATAAACCAATGTTTTCATAAAGACTAAACCCTCGCCCCGTATGAATAAAACCCCGCCTCTTTATATAATCAAACCTTTACCCGCATATATTTCATAAAGGTTTAAACCTATGTTTTACCTATACGCGCGCATATATGAAAGCCCTAGTCCCACACCTTCCCATTCAGCGCAACTCGCAGAGAAATCTCAGCCCTTCGCTTTTATCCTTCTCATCCGACGGTTGAAATGTGATCTCGTGTTGAAAACATGCCCGACCACTCGAGCTCCAAAATGCATGCGAAATAGGTGGTTTCGCGAAAACTCCTCCCCTCCACGTGGCCTCCATTTATTGGATCGCGTGGGTTTTGCTCAAATCCACTTACCACCATAACCCTGCGTGATAACCATTGCTCAATTTTTCCATTTGAATTCCAAAACTGCCCTCTCGCCTGATGCGACCTGCATTCAATGCCAAGGGTTAATACAACCAAAATGTTTATTAAACCTTTGTATATGCATTTTTCATTCTTTTACCTTCTTTCGTTTAAAACCTATGCCTTCTGCATTACCTCTCCCCATTGTATAAACTCTGTTAAAACCCCTGGTTGCCATTTTTATGCCCAAAACCTCCGAAATTTACCAAAGGACACCCGTGAAGATTGATTGAGGAGCTGCATCTTGCACCAGAAAAGATCATGCAGAACCTATCAAATGCCTTAGAGCCATTTTTAAATCATTTTGAAGATTGGAATTGAAGGATGAATTCAAGGATAGAACCATATTATGCCTATTTTTATCCAAGAACCCCTGTCTAAGCCAAAAATACTTCTATAAATAGTCTAAGCTTACAGAAGTGTACAAAAAACCTAAAAATAGAGTTCCTAAGACCTGGAGGTTAAAATTGCGAGAAAACGCCTGCTATGGCTAGAAATACTTTCACTATATTCCCCGTTCCCTAAAAAACATTATTGGCTTCCCTTGCAGACCTGGATTTCATTAACAAATTATTTGATTTTTGCAAGTTATTATCAGAATATGGAATTGGGCCAACAGTTTCAATACTAGTTGACAAAATTGTTTGCTCCAAATCCTCATATTTTAATTCAAAAACTTCATTCAAAAAACAATTTGTATACAAAGAAAGAATAAAATCAAGTTAGAGAGAGATCAGAATGATGAAATATGCATAGTGAATGGTAAAAGTGAAATCAGAATTCACAATGACAGTGAAAAAAAAACAGTCAAAGAACATCAGAGTTAAAGTGTATCAGGTAAAAGTCAGAGTGAAAGTTAAACAAAGTTACAGAGCAGCCAAGGTAAAATAGTAAAAGTAAAAACAGAGGTAGTAATGGTTAAATAGAGATGAAAATAGTTTCACGAACAATGAAATTTATCCAAAGTGAAAGTAAAAACAGTTAAAAGAACAAAAAGGTTAAAAGATGAAAACAGAGCAAGAAGGAACATTTTTACAGAAATTTCCTGTTTAAGTCATTGTTTTGCTGAAACTATTGTGACCAATCCAAGATGAATTTTTCAAAACGGAAGGAGGTTTATGTTCTTAAGATGTCCAACTACAAAAATATCTCACTTTTCTAACAACCATTATGGGTTGGGAAATATTAAACAATATTGGAAAGATTTTTTTGCAGAAAAATTCCTATTAAGTCATAATTTTGCAGAGAAAATTGTGGCTAATAAGAAATACATATTACAAAAATGAAGGAGGTTTTTGTTCCTAATAGACCCATATACAGAAACCTATCTCACTTTATGCATAGGTATTACATAATGAGGGATACATGCGCATCTTTATAGCCTATTTTTTAGACTTTATAAAACTCTGTTTTACACATTTTTTTGCAGAGCCTATTGTGAATAGCGGGAGCAACATTTTAGGGAAATACGAGAGGTTTATCTCACCAACATATTAATCTACAATAAAATCTTTCACTGTTTACATATCTATTTCAGATTGAGAAATAAAAATGTATCATTGGACCCCAAGTTTGCAGAATTGCTGGAGCAGAATGCACAAAGAAAGGAGACAGTTAATGACTTGGATGCCTCATCATCAACTAAGAGTTGAGAACAAATTCGAATTCTCCTCTTTGTCATCACCTATCCATAAAAAATAGTGCCAAATAGATGCATTAGTTTTGAGTGTCCTTTACTTAAGTTCTATTTATGTAAAACAGTTGGAGATATTTGTAAACGAATCTTGATATTTTTTCAAGATATTGTAGTTTAGAATTTGTATAAATACTTAACTCTTTGAAGTATTTTAGTGTGGAATAAAATTTCTGGACTTACTATAGACATTTTTGTTGAAAATTGGAGGCTATTATGTGTTTGAATTCGAAGTAGCAGACTGGACAAGCTGACTGTCATCATAATTCAGTATCTCTGTGATACGCTGATGAGTGAAGTACTTTCTACTTGTCACTGTTTCCTTTTCTAAGTTTCATGCATTCATTTTATGTTTTTTCTTTCTGAATGTGTAACTGGGAGTATTACTATAGGACTAGTCAAGTGCTCCCTATCTTTAAGTAGTTTCCATTTTAATTTTTTCTTCTGATTTCCGATGCAAGGAACCCTTAATTTCTCCTTCTCCCGTTTGACCTCTGCCTTCTACTTCCAGTTTCAAGATCAAAGGATCCTTAAGTGCCCTTTATCCCGATCATACCACCTCACAAAAAACCACTTTCCCAAATCTCTTAGGGTTATCTATCTTTCCCTGAATATATTTGTACCTTTTTGGCCTTGATTTCTAGTGCTGCTAGCTTGATTTAGATCCCATAGCCCAATGGACAAGTAGTTTTCTATCTATCTTACCACCAAGTGAATTTTTCCCACCAAACCCTTAAAACCAAAACCAAATTGTACTTTCATAAATAACCTAATATTAACAAATTAAAACAAAGTTAAACTTTAAAGAGAGAGCCCTATCTGAACCCTAGGAAGGTTAGATCCTAGAGTTTGAAGTAGGTTTTTGGTTCCCTCGGTGAGTTATCTCTTGAACCTGGAGAAATTACTGAGTGATAACAAGATCCATGTATCTAGTGAATTAGTCAGGTGACTATCTTTGTCTGCACTGTGATGTAGGGACTCCTACATTCTGCGTAGCATCAAGCTTTATTCTCTCATCTTCTGTGGTACTCCTTCTGCCTATTCCGATGTTTGGATCTGCGTGAGTGGACTCCTCCACTGCATGATCCTCCTCCTGTGGCTGATCCACCTCTTGAGGCTCATATTTGGGAACAAGAAGTTCCTCCTCTACATGCAAGTGTAGCTCCCTCTCAAGCAATAACTTCATGGCTTTCTCCTCATTGAATTTTATATCCCATCGCACCACAGTCATCCGACTGTTTGGAAAATACACACGATAATTATGGGGTGTTTCTGTGTACCCCAAAAATATCCCAACTTCTGTAGTCAGCTCTAGCTTCTTCCTGGTGTCCTTTGTCACATGAATGTAAACAAATGAGCCAAAAATCTTCAAATGAGAAATATCAAGCTTCTTACCAGTAAAAGCTTCTTCAGGTGTACTCATGCCAAGTACTCTATGAGGACAACGGTTTTTCACATAAACCGTAGTGTTGCATGCTTCCGCCCATAAGTGCATCAGTAGGTCCTGGTCATGCAGCATAGCTCATGCAACACCCACTATCATTATGTTCTTCCTCTCCACAACCCCATTCTACCATGGGTTATGAGGCACTATGAGTTATCTTTGAATTCCTTCTTTGCTACATAAGTTTTTGAATTCATTCGAGATATATTCACCACCATTATCGCTCCGTAGAGCCTTCACTTGCTTCCCCAAATCCTTCTCCACCAATGATTTAAACTCACATAACTTTGATAATGTTTCACTCTTCTTCTGCATGAAGAAGATCCAGCATATATGAGAATATTCATCAACAAATATAACATAATACCTGTGTTTTACTGTTGAAGCAATCGAGAAAGGTCCACACACGTCTGTGTGAATTCTCTCCAGGATCACCGAAGCACGGTTCTCCTTCTCATGAAGGGTGGTCTTCACAAACTTACCCATGGTACATCCATTGCACTGATCTGACTGCGCAAGAGTACCATTTGGAAGTCCAGTATAAATCTGCTGCAAAATCTTGAAGGCGCCATGGTGAAGATGGCCCAATCTCTTGTGCCATAATTCGACTTCATCCCAGCTCACTACTTCTTCTGATTTCCCCATCATTGCCGTGCATCCATCTACCTCTAGCTTGTAGAGATTCTTAACTTGAATCCCTATCCTCTTGGTTTGACCCGTTGTTTTATGTTGCAGGAAATATTTTCCCTCGCTGAAAACAACGTGATAACCTCTATCCTCCAACATCGCAACCGAGACCAAGTTCTTCTTCAGACCTGGAACATGCATAACATCTTTCAACAGAAATGGTTTACCTGAATCCCTCTCAAAGGTAATGGTTCCAATTCCGGTCGCACTATATCTACCACCGTCGCCCATCTCTATATGCATTTGGAGATCTTTCTCCTCCAAGTCACTAAACAACTCCTTGTCTCCTGTCATGTGGAAGGAAGCACCACTATCAAGATACCACACCGATCCCATTGCGCTTGAAACAAAGCATGCGATCAAAGAGAAATAAAGTTCAAATTGCGAGGCTAAGGCCTCACCCGTTGCAGCTCCAACAACCTTCTTGTTCTTCTTTTTCTGTGGGCATTTAGTGGCGAGATGCCCATGTTCGTGACAATGAAAACACTTCACTTTGGACAAATCTAGCTTCTTGCCTTTAGCCTCAGATTTTGGATGGGATTTCTTCCCCTTCCATTTCCTTGCTTTGGAAGCGAAAGCGCAATTCTCTTCATCATCATTCTTCGATGAAGAGCCATCCTTGGTACTTCACCTTTTCTCCTCCTGCACTAGATCCGACCAAAGTCGTTCCCAATCCGACAGTTTCTCCTGTCCATTGACAGAGTCTTGATAACTGTGCCAACTCTTTGGTAACCCAAGGAGAGCCAAGCTCACCAATTCATCATCCACAACTATGATTCCCACACTCCCATCCCTACATTGGACAAACTTCGTGAGATATTTTCGAAAACTGTTGCCCTTCTCCATTTTGATTTTTCTAAGCTTATCTTTCAGCGCCAACTTCCTATGGTCGCTGCTGCCTTGGAAAAGATCTATCAAATCCTTCCACATTGAAAATGGAGTGGCTTTCCCATGAAGGCTTGACACAATATGGTCCTTCACACCTTCCAATAGAATCCTTCTTGTCTTTGCTTCCTTCTTTTGCCATGCATCAAGTAATTCATCATCGCTAGAAGTAGGCTTAGGAACATTGCTATCGATGAACTCCTTCAGACCATTATCTTTAAGCATCGCCTCCATCCTGTCCTTCCAGGCTATGTATTTCGAGCTACCCTCAAGGGAATAATCAACCGCAATCCATTGAAAACCATTTCAATGAATACTCAACTGTCACACCAAGAAATTTCTGCAGCAAATTTGAATTGTCCACTAGCACAAAAGCTCAACACCACTTCAAGATTGCAATCTACAGTGATTAACACTACTCCGATACCATGTAGAAATTATACAAGTTTCATGTATATTACCGGACTCCCCTGATCCAACAAATTAAATTATTTTAAATACATAATCCTTCCACTTAATTCTTTGCGGAAATTGAATCGCCAATTGCAAAACACATATGAAGAAAAATCAATCACACATAAACACAGTTGTTTAACTGGGAAATATTAAAGCTAAAAACCCCAAATATCATATATTATGTATATAAATGGATCATGTAATAATCTCATACAAATTTTAGTACATCAAGATCTCAATACAATCAACAATCATTACACACTATCATGTAGAAATTTGCATATCTATGCACCAATTTCTTGCCTCTTGACAACCTGCCTCCACTGCGCAATCCTTGTTGAAGAAGACCTCTGAATGAATTTGAATTGGCCTTGCCTTGATTGCGCAATCCTCATTAGCATCTCCATTGTGTGTCAGATGCATTGAATGCATCACTATAGTCACAACAGATAGTCCATCTCACCCTTTCACCTATCTCTCCACTGGAACTGACATGCAAGTAGTTAACTGTTGTATTTGTTTAGTTGCAAGTGAGTCTCTAGTTGTGAATTAATTAAATAATTAATTCACTAATCTCTCACTAGTGTATCTTTAGTTAGAACTAGATATAACTAGTACAACTGAGTTTAACTCACTTAAATGAGTTAAACTAAATAATAGCTCACATAACTACTCTTCCAACTCTGTCACAACTCTGACACTTCAGTTCTAACTAAGTCCTCCATGCATGAGTCACCAACCACCCTAGGAATTGCGTAATTCCTTCAGCCCACTAATTTTCTAAATCTGTTCACTGAAAGAAAGTGCTCCAAGAGAATAAGTTGATATTTATTGTCAGATTATTATTAAGGGCTAATAATAATCGACATGCATCTATTTTTAGATTAGCGATCTATAAATAGACTTCGCCCAATATTCTAAAAAAAGAATCTCATCTATTTTTCCATCTTGATCAACCATCTACAAATAGCATCCTGCAACTTATAGAATATTCTCACCATGTATAAAAATAAACATACACCTAAAAATAGCCTGTGGGTCCCACTGTGAAGGTGCTTAATTTTCACTAAACTCATCATCTTGTTGAATCTCAACATTCTAATGGTAATTGTAGCACATATCTCGTATTATTAAAGACTGCGAGATTAGAATCAGTCAGATCAATTCCACCAATTGCCGACAACAAAGCCTGTTTCTGGGAGGGACAAGCACTAACATAGCTGAAGGGGATTGAGCCAAATATTCAAATATATTGTAATTTTGAGCAGCTTTGGCTCAAGGATTATATGTCGATTTATGAATGGCTCCCTTTGGTGGCTTGATTGTGAATTCAGGAATAACAAGTGGCGCTATCGATTCCATGGATGAATTCATGGTTGAGGTAGTAGGTTCATCAGTAGCGTGACTACCGTAATATTTATTACGCGTTGAAACCAAAATATCTGTTGATGGCTTCGTGACAAATAACATAACCAGTTGGGAACTAGAATTTGGATCCGTAGCAACCAAATTTGTGTCCGGATTCGGAAACGTGTCTCTCAACACAACTGACGCATGTGAAATCTTAACCATTTTTTAGACTTCAGCGCAGTGAGGATAATCCCGAACAAAGTGTTCCTCATTACAGATTATGTATGGATAACAAGGTTGCTGATTTTCAGACAATTGGTCAGATGATCTTTCTTGCAGGGTATAATTTTTCTTTTTATTTGATTTCCCTTTTTTCTTACTTCTGGGTTGCTTGTCACTTTTGCCTTTTTCAAATGATGTGACATTTATTTCGGAAGAAGACACAGGATCATATGCAGTAGTATGATGTGTGCTTGCAGTATCGAACATACCATATTCAACATGAGAGTCCTTTGATGGAGGAGGAACAATAAAATTAGATTGTGGCGCGTTAGGAATTTTCTCGTAGAGTGTGCCAGACTAAGTATAGATCAAGTCTAAATATTGGTCACGAGCAATAACCTGCTCTTCAGTGACAAAGCCTCCCTTATCCACATTCTCAGTTATAGATGGTAACAGAGACTTAATGTACCACTCAGAAAGGAGATGATCAGAAACAAATATCTTAATCATTCTACGACGATGACGCCACTTATGAATATGATCAGAAATGTGAGTAGCATTAGTCTGTTTAAAATTAGTCAAGAGTTCTGTACCAGTATTATATTGTATGGGTAACTGGAAGTGAGTAAAAAATACAGTAGCTAGGTCAGTGAAATTATCAAAATAATCTCTAGGTAACTCAATGTACCATTTTGTAGCCAGACCAGTGAGCATACGCTGGAAAATACGTAGTCGAACAAAGTCATCATTTAGGGAATTTGATGAACACCAAAAATGATAAGTCATAACATGAGTTGACAGGTCTTCTGCAGGGGTTTCCATTGAACTTAGGAATATTCAAGGGTAATTTATGAGGTATCAACAACCCCCAAGGAGCATAGTTGATTGGATCATTGGTGAGTTGGTTTAAATCTGTTAACTCTAAAGTTGCAACAAAGGGAAACTGTCGATTGAGGTTAGGTTGAGCATAGCCAGGGTATGATGGAATTTCTTGGGCAACAAGCCTTTGAGAACCAACATAAGGAATTTGTTGTTGGTAACACAGATAGGGGTTGTTTGATAGGCAAACACTTGAGGATTCTATTGACCAAAACCTGGGTACGATACTTGTTGAAATGAAGGTTGAAGCATTTGCGTTTGTGGCTGCCAAGGGGTCTGTCCACCAATGTTATAACCAAAATTAGAATAAATTGGATTCATTTGAGAATAGGTATAACCTGGTTGTGGTTGTGGCATCCCATAATATGGTAGTCTAGTTGTGAATAAATGATTCCGGGTACAAGTTGTTGTAAATTTGCTGAAGGAGTTGGAGTCCGAGGGTCCAATACTTGAGGATATTGAGTTGAAGGACCCACTTGAAATGGTTGTTGTACAAAAATTTTAGTCTGTAACAGGGGTAAAGATTTATTAACAAGTGGAAATGATGTGGGTGCAACAGGTTGAACCGGTTGATACGAGTGTACAACCGTTTGTGGTTGGATAGGCAGAGTGGGCTGCTATTGACAAAAATTAATTTTGACATTAGGTTGACCAAAAAATGATGGAGTATTTTCAAAGTGGGTGACCATAGGTTGCCCCCCAACATGAGGAGTATAATAAGTCATAAAATTTTGTTCTCCAAATGCAGAGAGTCCAGTTGAGATGGTACTGGATGGAATAGACCCAGATGGACCAGTTTGATATTGCTTAGATGATGGATATAAAGGATCAAGCCATTTAGTACTCACTATAGGTTTACCAGATAGAATACCAGAAGATGACATTGGTGAAGTCCATGGATTTGAAGATGCACCAGAGAAAATTCCAGATAAAGATTTATAACTTGATGGGACCATAGGGCCACCATGTAAATATTGTTACACCAATTTTTGGTCATCTAACCTGTTACTATTAGATGGACCAAAGTACACCATGTGAGACCAATTTTACCCTAAGTAAAATTGCTTTCACTATGAAAGATAGCTTAGTAATCCATAATTTATTAAGTTTTTTATGGTCTAAACAGGAAACCCCATGAGGAAATATTGAATAAATCCCTATTTTTTTTATTTTCCTCAAGGGATAATTAATTAAACAATAATTTAATTAATATTCCTGGCCATATTTAACTCAAAATAGGAAAATTAATTAGATAAATCACTATTTATCTTATTATTTTCTAGGAATAACTATTTAAACATTATTTAAATAATATTCCTTGTTAAATTTGACTAAATCATTTATAAATAATTGAATAAATCACTATTTATTTAATTATTACTTTACCAAATTCTTAAAATAATAAATAAATCATTTATTTATTTATTATTTACAAATAAAGGGATTTGACCAAATTCAATTTTTTTTCCCTCCAACAAAAATAATAAAATATTCCATAAAAGTTGGGTCTAGATTTGGTTAATAATATTTTAATTATGCACCAATATCTAGACTAACTCAATATTTTGTTTCCTAAAGATCGCTCTGGATCTATACTTTTGGTTTGACTTTGATCCTCCATCATTGTCATATTTTTCTACCATTTTTCTTGTGAGCTCCCTTTGAGTTCCATTTTTGTCTGGGTTTTCTACACAATCAAGAGAGAGAGGTCTTAGATCTGAAGCGCTGAGGAAATACAAGAACCCATCCCATTGAGGGGGACTGGTAACATCTTTCTATGTTCCCTTCCTAGGTGTCATAAATACAAAAATTCTTTAAAAAAAATATTTTTGTCTTGTCTATTGGATGCATGGAACAACTCTTTCTTTTATTTGTTGTTTAATGTCTTTAACTACATAGATCTGAATTTTTTAGCATTTATCTTGTTCAAATAACTGTATATCTAAGGAAATTGACAGCCATATTTGATGTTAGGGCTATTTTTTATGCACAACTAAAGTGATATTTTTTCGTACGCTTGCGATTAGAATTCACACTAACAACTGGAAACTCCACAAGGGTTTATAAATACGACTGCTATCATTTTTCATATCCCTGCATGACCAGCTGCTTCAACCCATAGGTTTTTTCTTCAACTTCCTTTTTTTCTTTTCTTGATGTTGTTTTTAACCTTTAAAACCCTAAAAAAATAAAAATTCTAACTTTTGTGTGTTTCCGGGCCTATTGCGCAGGTGACAGGTATCAGCCGCAGATGAGACGATAATTTTTTTTGAACCTTCTCTCGAGAGTGTTGAAAGTGCAGGTCGCACTTTTTGGGCCAAAACCTGCGACCTCAACCTTTAGGGCACAAAAAACAACCAGAAAGTGATGACCTCTGCTGAAAACAGGTCAGCAACTGCGTCTTGAAATTTTTGTGGGAATTTTTTTGTGATTTTCCTGGGTTTGTCTGGGCCACTACTCAGGGTTGTTTGAACTCCCTCTGCACCCATATTGGACCTGTACTTGCTCTTTTTTACTTGTCGAAGTAGGAACCAAACCCCCTAGGGCTTCAATACGCTTCCACATTTTTAGGAGGAGTTTAGCTGAAGCAGGTCGTCTGAGATTTCAGTGTGTTCAATCATTTTTTTAGATCTGAACATTTCCTTTCAGATCCATTTCAGATTGGTTATTCATTCATCCAAAACACCTCTTTTCAGTTTTTTTTGGTCCTCCTTTAGGGTCCCCTTTGTTTCCCTTCAGGTTGTAGCCTTTCGCCACCTTTTTTGCAGCATTTTTCCCTCTGGTTTTTTGTTGTTATCTGCACCTATTTCTAGCAGATTTGACCTTTAGATCCCTGTCCCTCCCGACTTTAGATCCATTGGCCATCTTGTGTTTTTTGACTAGATTTTTCCCACCCATAGACTAGTTGTTCGGAAGCGCTCCTCCTTGGGTTTAAATTGATGCATCTTTAGCTGTTTATTTTCTGTCATATTCAGTTTAATTTATTATTATTTATAGATTTATTTACAATTATACAACACATTTTTTTTTTCTCTACACACGTCTGGGTTTAAATTAAAATTAACGCACTTTTCACATATACACACACCTTAAGTGAAGAGCGCCTGGTTTACACCATTAGACCAAGACTATAACATTATAATCAATTGATCTTGCACCTCCCTGCCCTTGTTTCGACATTGTAATCATTTGATCTTGCACCTCCTTGATGTTGTTGATCTCTCTTTCTTCTGTGATCCATGTATATTTTTCTATCATTGCGCCCCCAAGGAATTTATCCCAAAGACTTCTTGGCCTTCATCCTCCGTTTTTGGTAGGAAGACTTACTCCTTCACGTAGGGTTTGAGTTCATCCTCCACCGAGTCCCCATTCTGACTCTGCTTCTGGTTCATTGGGTTCTCCTTCTCGTTCTATCCCCGGTTCTCTTCCTGTCACCTTCACCATGTATGGTTCAGGACCTAACGCTGGTGGTAGCCCCGACCCTAATGTTGGGAATACTACTAGTGGGACCGCAACATTAACTATCCCGATTGCTCCGTTGTTCCCTTATATGCCAGGCCTCAGTCTTCTCGATTTTACCAGTTGATCAATGACCCCATATCCCATGATCCTGGTTGGCCTTCTATGCCAACCAAGCTCCCTTTAGACATCCCCAAGTTTGAAGGTCTTGTTGGAGAGGATCCTACAAACCATGTTCAATCTTTCCACATGCAGTGTTCGTCTAACTCCATCACCAATGACTCTGTCCATATTCGGTTGTTCCAACATGTTATCACTTAGAAAAATGTGAAATAATTACTTGACATGGTCATATAGTTAATTTATCAAAGGTCTCAAGTTGGTATAGGAAAATTTCATTTTTTCATATTTAACCTATCCTAAAGTTCAAGACCACCTCCATTTTATTTCAATCCGCCTCCATTCATGTCATGTCATGTCCCATCAGTCATCATTTGTTATCAGTTTTCATTTCCCAAGTGTTTAAATTTGAAAAAGGACACTTTAGCTAGTTTTACCTCTTGTTGTAGCGTTTTACACTGAGAAATAGCAGTTTTCACTACGAAATTGCCTAATAGTTTCGTAGCGAAACTATCAGAGAATGAACTAGATACGCTACGAAAAATAATTTTATGTATGTCTTGTTAAATCCGATGCAAAGTGTCAGTTCATTATTAGAGGAGTTAGGGTTGAGGTCATTCGAGTCTATTAGGATGAATTCAAAGGTACAAAGGTCATGTCTGAGGTCATCATTATGGTTTTTAGCATGCATGTGTCATGATTAAGGCATGGGTTGTCATAGAAACCATAAAACATTACCCAATTGAGTATTTTTTTCATTCTTTGATTTATCCTTGCATGTTATTAGGTTTCTAGAGAGCTGCTTCATCGAGCCAAGCAGGTTGCTGGCATTTTCAAAGGTTTCAGGTGTCATTAATAAAACGAGGCTAAGAAGATATAAAACCACCGTGGCTGCAAGGAAGAAAACCAAAAAAGGTGATCACTCCCACAGGTATGAGCCCATGGACATGAATTTGTTAAATGAAGACCCACCTGCCTTGGAGGTATTCAGAAGAATAGGTTGTTTGAAATTATTCCAAAGGCTGCAGGGTTTTCATCTACAGGTTTTACTGGGACAACTTCAAAGGTGGAATGCTAAACCTCACAGTAACACCAGAAAATATTTTAGCAGAAATAGGAATCCCTAGATGAGGGGAACAATGGTTTAAAGGCATCAATTTCACCATGCAGGACTGTAAATAATTCATGAAGATAGAGCATAGTGAAATTGATCTCACAAATGCTATCCTAAGGAGTTACATGAAGGACAACTTTTCAAAGCTGATGATGATCATTCAGAAGTATTTCACATGTGAAGGAAGATGTCACATGGTATACTCCTACCACCTTAGGCTTTTGATGCATTTTGTGGATAGGATTTCTCTTAACTTGCCCTTTTATTTATACAAAATTATAACTAAAATGTAAGATAAGGTACAAGTTAAAAAAGAAGGAAATGAAACTTCTCTTTTTCACCATGGTTTGATTAAGTTGTTGGTGTTAGAGGAGTTGAAGAGATTAGGCAGAGATTGGATATCCTTTCGGTTCATGAGTGGTTTTGAAGTATATGTTGTCACTCCTAAAAGAGTTCCCAAACCTAGAGATATTTCATCACCAACAGTGGCAGAGCAGTTAGAACTAGTGAGCATGGAGACAAAGCCTTTGCAGAGGGTTGAAACAACCAAAGCTACACCTCCAAAACAAAAGCCAACAGTTAGCAAACATGACAACAAGAGAGTTACTAGGAGCCAAACAGTGGTTAAGGGTAACTTAGAGGACATCTTGCATGCAATTGATATTGAGGAAACTCCCATTGTCCAAGCTGAAGATGTTGAAGATGGAGGAAGAAATCTAAAGAAAGGAAAGACAGATAAAAATATAGAGTTTGAAGGTGATGATGTTGGTTTCGTGTTTCAAGCTAGAAAGCCAATGACAAGACATGCAAGAAAAGTCATGGAAAGGAGAAAATAGACTCAGAAGGCCAATGAAACTACTCAGTGACCACCAAGTATCATAGACCTCTCCTCACCTGCAAAAGAGGAGTTGGTTATCAAACAAAAGAAGGGTAAAGAGAAAATCACTGAAAAATTAGAAGTTGAGTAGTTGAAAGAGGCAGGGCAAGAGATATCAGTCTTGAAGAAAGAGGCAAAGAAACATAGAGCTGAAAGGGTTCAGTTTGAATAAATGAGAAGAAGCTGGGAAGATCAAATCAGAAGTGTCTCAAAGACCTTGGACAATACAAAAAAACTGATAAAGTTGAATCAACCACTAAGAAGAGAGGTAAAGCATGTCAAAAAGGTAAACTTGCACTTGCAATCCAATAATAGGGAACTGAAGGATCAAGTGAAATATTTTCAAGAGAAATTGGAGCTGATTCATGAAGAATTGGAAAAGAAAGGTTTAAAGATGACAGTGGTAGAAGAGCCTATAGCTAAATTGATTGTTAATGAGGAAGAAACACCACATGATGAATAAGTTGAGATTGAATATGCCTTAGAAGGTTCATTACATGTAGAGAATCAATATTTTTCAGTTGGAGGTCATTTTTTGAAGATAGTTTTGAAAGGGGCAATTTCTAGTTTTTTACATAGTTTTGTAGTGTACCTCAAGCTTAAAGGCAGAAATACGCTATGAAAAAACCTGTAGCAGCCTTTTTTCTTCTAAAGTCAAGTTTTACATGATTGAAGGAGGGGGATTGATGGTGGTGATGTGTCATGACTTGATTAACATCATGGAACAGTAAAGGAGCGAAGTAAATGGATGCAAAAGCCACTTTTTCCATGCTACCAAAACTTGCTATGAAACTGTCCTGTTTTCGTAGCGAGCAATTGTTGGAGGTTTTGAGCATCCTAAAAGAAATTTTTGGCTAGATGGAGTCCTCCAGCATGTCAAGGGAGCCTTTCATCAGATATTTATGACTCAAAGGAAGTGTTATGAAGATAGGTCATCAATCAAAACAATGTTGAAGATAAGGGATATCCATTCCTAAAAATCAGGGTCATGTTCCATAGATCTAGGAGGGTTTTAAATATGTAAAGTGGTGATAAAATCTGTCATGTGTCTTTCGAGCATGTGATACTTATTTTGTAACCATCATGTAACTGTTTCATAGATAAGGTAGAGCAATGTAATAAATAGGAGATTGGGTCTTTCTTTAGCTTCTTTGGGTGTTATAACTTCCTTGGTAGCTCAACACATGTATTCTTTACGCACATCTCCGGTCAGGCATTGATGAGCACATTGAACTATCCATGTGACTAAGAGCCTTCACAGACCAGGCACAACAACACGATTATCAGGGGCACACTCTACCACTGAGCTAATATCCCATTGTTAGAAAATAGAACGAACATTGGTTCGTGGTATGGGAAGAGTAAATACTATTTTAAAAAGAAACAAAAGAAAAGTATCGTAGGTCCAGTAGATTGGATCTAGTCATAAGAATAGAAGAATGATTGGCGTAAATAAAAATAACTCCTTGGTCTTCAACCCCCCACTACGAATGACCCTTGGATCAGTGCAACGAATGGGATGGGATGTCTTTATCCATCTCCTCATGATGGGAGCATGCAAACCTAGAGTAATAACATGATGAACCAAAAAGTATTCTGGACCAATTTTTGAGAACAATGAATTGTTATTATCATTAATAGCATTTAACCAACTGGGTAACCATATGCTATTAGAGTCATTTTAGGAGATGATTTCTTTAAAGGGTAGCTGTCAGTTTTCTGTTAGAAGTTATGTATTTCGGTTATGAAAGGTGTCATAGGAGAATTTGAGGATCTAGCCACCAGGCAGATCATCCTTGCTGTAAAGAATGTCTATTTAAAGACATATCATCGAATTAGTAAAGGGTTGGAGAAAATTTGCACCAAACTACTGCTTTTATGTATTTGACCTATATCAGTAATACACAATCACATTCTTCTTGACAGACATACGATTTTCATGAGGTTTTTGATGTCTTATTGATCTATATCTTTATGTTTTATCACTTGCAGTAGATTTCATCTGTATTATTCAGGATTCATAAATTTATGCTTTGACTTCCTTTAGTGATGAAATGACTGTGTTTTCCTATGTTCTATGTGTGAGTTTCCTCTGTTAAATACCTCTATCTACCTTAGCTTCCATGTTGAAGAACCTTTGTCACTGAAAATACTGATTGTTGACTCCATAAGCCCAATTGTAGCAAGCCTGCATTCTTTTCAACTTGCAATATAAATTTTTTTTTACAATTTCCATAGAGTTAGCCATCTAGTACTATCATTATTAAATATCATAAAACCCCCTTGAGAGAGCCCTCTCAAACTGAAGAGGTTAAGATTCAGTTATAAGTGGTTTGAAACAGCTACACTGAGTTGTTTGATAAGCACCAATCAAGTACAATTTGGTGATAACATTTTGGTGTGTCTACCGGGAGCCTGAAGATATACTTTTCCTGAAATTTTGAAGCTGAACTCTTGAAGGTAGCAGGAGCTCAGAATCTGTTCGAGGCTGCAGCTACCTTGGTGACTCCATTCAAAATTCTCATGTTCAAAGGTGGCTTCGAAAAGGAGATATACAAGGAGTAATCTTGACCCAAATCCACCTACAATCGTGGACAATCCAAACACAATTTCCAGAGGCATTCAAGGAAGTTCGGCACAATCAGGTACTCCATTACACACAAAATCCTTGTCCTATGTAGTTTTAAGAAGTCACGGAGATAAAAAGTTTGATGATAAAATTCAGAAAGTCTTGTTTAGGTTTGAAAATGAAAAAAAATTGATTGAGATTTTTTTAGACCTACAAAGAAGAGGTATTGATACCTCAGCCTTAGTGACCCAAAAATATAAAGAAGAATTTTGGGGGATAGTCACATCGGAGTTATTGTTAGAGATATAATATTTAGATAAGTTGAAGGAACTAGACCCATTTGAAATCTTACTAGTAAGAAAATCTGGTTTTCCTTTACCTGACTGGAGTTCAATTGTAACTAGACTACAAAGACCAGCCACACCTTCTCCTAACAGTGCCTCTTCTTCAACTAATATTGTCCCTAAAAATAATATAGTCCCTGTCATCATGGTTGGAAATATTCCACCTCCACCTGCTGCTGCACCTACTAGGTATGCCCCTCTTATTCTTCCAGCTATCCTTAATGCCCTTCCAAGCAAATATTCTGCTAGAATCAAAACTTGGGGAAGTGATGAAGAGATTATAGATGAAGAGTATGTAGACCAGTTTAATGACTTCATAGACAGGGAGGAGGTTTTCCATTTCAGTTGTTATATGCCCTAAGACAAAGAACAAGACAAATCATCCTTGACTTTCATTTGCAAAGGTTTCCAAGATTTGAAGTTTATAACATATCATGTGAGAGCTCACCAACGCTGCCTCTAAAGGGACTAAGTGTGTTGCATATGCAAGTAACCCCATTCAAGGGTGCTCTGCAAAGCACTTCCCGACATTCAAGGGTGCGTTGGTCACATTGGGAGCGAAATTCTCATTGTTCTGGAATCTCCACTTGGCCAGTGATTTCTAGAAGAGTTCACATGTGTCAAAATTCAAATCCATGTGTCCATTTGATACCTCTGAGACTGGGAACATGTATTGCCTATTATTAGAAATTCATTGATTGTAAAACTACCTTCAGATCCTCTATAAATTGAGCACATATAGTAGTGTTTGAGGAGGAAGAATTTGAGTAGAGAAATGCTAGAAGAATTTCAATTAAGGAATTGATTTGAGTGACATGCTACTGGAGAGATGTGCATTGTGATGAGGCTGGGATGTTTATGGAGATTTTGACACTAAATCAATCACTAGGTTTTAGACTCCCCTTCTATCCATTAATAAAGATTGTTGCTTACTTTACCATATATGTATCTGTATAAGCTCATGTGTTTCATATTATGAATTCTTATTTGATGCATATGGTTCATGTTTTATTGATTTAACTGAATAACTTGAATAGACATCTGTATTATTGCTATCTTTTTATGTTTAGTGTGTTCATCTTTGCAGAGAATATTTTGGCGACTTAGCTCATATTTGAAGCTAAAACAAGAGTGACAGAAGGAAAATAGGAAGCACTTGGACTCCAAGTAAGTTCTTTGATCTGTTCTATGTGTTTATTTACAGTTAGGAAAAGTAGTTGCAAAGTCTTTAACCTGTTGTTCTAGATGAGCACTACATCTAGGGAAGAATGTTTTATCCATAATCCATAATTCTGCATAACAACAGGGGCACACCATCCCAAGTGGAGCCACTTTTATCACTTAGAAAATTGTGAAACAATTACTTTACATGGTCATACAGTTCATTTATCAAAGGTCTCAAGTTGGTATAGGAAAATTTCATTTTTGCATATTTAACTTATCCTAAAGTTCAAGACCACCTCCATTTTATTCCAATCCACCTCCATTCATGTCATGTCATATCCCATCAGTCATCATTTTCTGTTATTTTTCATTTCCCAAGCGTTTAAATTTGAAAAAGGACACTTTAGCCAGTTTTACCTATTTTCGTAGCATTTTACACTGAGAAATAACAGTTTTCACTACGAAACTGCCTAATAGTTTCATAGAGAAACTGTCAGAGAATGAACTAGCTATGCTATGAAAAACAATTTTTCTGTCTATCTTGTCAAATCTGATGCAAAGTGTCAGTTCATATTAGAGGAGTTAGGGTTGAGTTCATTCAAGTCTGTTAGGGTGAATTCAAAGGTACAAAGGTCGTGTCTGAGGTCATCATTACCGTTTTTAGCATGCATGTGTCATGATTAAGTTATGAGTTGTCATCGAAACCATAAAAATTACCCAATTGCGTATTTTTGTCATTCTCTACTTTATGCTTGCATGTTATTGGGTTTCTAGAGAGCTGCTTCATCGAGCCAAGAAGGTTGCTAGCATTTTCAAAGGTTGCAGGTGTCATTAACCAAGCGAGGCTGAGAAGATATAAAACCACCATGGCTGCAAGGAAGAAAACCAACAAAGGTGGTCACTGCCACAGGTATGAGCCCATGGAAATGAATTTGTTAAATGAAGACCTAACTGCCTTGTAGGTATTCATAAGAACAGGTTGTTTGCAATTCTGCCAAAGGCTACAGGGTTGCCATCTACAAGTTTCTAAAGACGTTGCTAATAGTTTTACTGGGACAGCTTCAAAGGTGGGAATGCTAAACCTCACACTAACACCAGATAGTATTTCAGTAGCTACAGGAATCCCTAGAGGAGTGGAACAGTGGTTTAAAGGCATCAAGCTCACCATGCAGGACTGTAAATAATTCATCGAGCCAAAGCATAGTGAAATTGATCTCACAAATTCTATCCGAAGGAGTTACATGAAGGACAACTTTTCAAAGTTTTTGATGATCATTCAGAAGTATTTCACATGTGAAGGACGATTTCACATGGTCTACTCCTACCACCTTAGGCTTCTGCTACATTTTGTGGGTAAGAGGTCTCTTGGCTTTCCATTTTATTTATACAGAAGTCTAACTAAAATGTCAGATAAGGTCCAAGTTAAAAAATAAGGAAATGAAACTTCTCTTTTTCACCATGGTTTGATTAAGTTGTTGGTGTTAGAGGAGTTGAAGAGATTAGGCAGAGATTGGACATCCTTTCTATTCATGAGTGGTTTTTAAGTAGATGTTGTAACTCCTAAAAGATTTCCAAAACCTAGAGATATTTCATCACCAACAGTGGAAGAGAAGTTAGAACCAGTGAGCATGGAGACAAAGCCTTTGCAGAATATTGACACACCCAAAGCTACACCTGCAAAACAGAAGCCAAAAGTTAGCAAACATGGTAGCAAGAGAGTTACTAGGAGCCAAACAGTGGTTAAGGGTAACTTAGAGGACATCTTGCATGCAATTGATATTGAAGAAACTCCCATTGTCCAAGCTGAAGATGTTGAAGATGGAGGAAGAAAGTTAAAGAAAGGCAAGACAGCTAAAAAGTTAGTGTTTGCAGGTGATGATGTTGGTTTCATGTTTTAAGCTAGAAATCCAATGACAAGACATGCAATAAAAGTAATGGAAAGCATAAAAGAGACTCAGAAGGTCAGTGAAGCTACTCAGCCACCACCAAGTATCATAGACCTCTTCTCACCTGCAAAAGAGGAGCTGGTTATCAAACAAAAGAAGGGTAAAGAGAAAATCACTGAAAAATCAAAAGTTGAAACCCTTAAGGAGTAGTTGAAAGAGGTAGGGGAAGAGATACCAGTCTTGAAGAAAGAGACAAAGAAACATAGAGCTGAAAGGGTTCAGTTTGAACAAATGAGAATAATCTGTATCCACAGCCTGGTGCTCCAGCTCCTCCAACATTAACACCTCAACCTCCCTTGCCTTCTCAACCCCCACAGCAGTAGCCACCAACCCCCCAGGGTCAGATGTATGCACAACATGGTGCGGCTAATCATCCTACGTCCAAAAATTAGAGGAAAGGCAACCAAAACCAATCTGCCCCAGGTAATCCAGGAACCAATCCCCAAGGGAATACACCTAACACTGCTAACCAATAATATGGCACTCTGCCCAGGCAGGACAGGCTTGTTCACATGAAAAAACCTTGTTCTTGTTGTGGTGTTTATGGTCACTATACCCACGATTTTCCTCTTTTACCTCAGATGTGGCAGATGTGCAAAGCTCAAGTAGCATCCTGAGGACAACAAGCCTCCCCTTCAGTTCCTCTCCATGTTGCACCTATCCAGTTGGCTATGTTTACCAATCATTTCCCCTAGTAAGGATTTGTGGCTACCCAACCCCCTAAAGGTTAGGCGGCCACTCAACCTACTCCATCTTCTACCTCTGATTACGAGATCCTCATGATGAACTCTGACCAACCCAATATCGTTGATCTCAACCTTTAGACTCGGTCCTGTCAGTACAACAAGCCCCCCGCTACGTCTGCCCCCGAGCCCCCTTCTTTAGGTCCCACAAAGCCTCTTTCAACACCCAATGGTCCTTTACAGATCCCTCAGCCTAGCGTAGAGGTTCATACCAAGATCCCCATGGGACTATTATGCCAAAACACTACTTCTGGTAAAGATGCCCATTCGTATAGTATAGTAGATGATTTTGCGCAATCCCTTGTTCCATCCCAATGTTGGAACTCCTCCAATCATGCCCTTCACAAAGAAAATATCTACTAACTGCCATGGGCACCGTGAATCCTTCAGATGATTGTTTTATCGTCTTTAATGTTGACTAGTTAGAACATCCTCCCCTTCCTGCTTCAGTCGCCTTCCAAATCCCTATCAAGATTTGGAACGCTAACATCTCCCATTGTATCATTGACGAGGGGGAATCCACCTGTGTGATGTTCGATTCGATTTGGATGCAACTCGGATCTCTTGAGTTGGCCCCTTCCACTGTGACCCTCCGAGCGTGGGATGTCTACTCTTCCCAGCCCATAGGCATGTTCCGAAATTGTCCCATTACTCTTGCAGGAAAGATTGTTTGTGTTGATGTTGAAGTCATTGATGCCCCCTTAGACTACAATATTGTATTGGGTCTTAGCTACACTTATGTGATGTATGCTATCCCATCTACGGTTCACTGTAAGATGTGCTTTCCTCACAGTGGAAATATTGTCACCATTGAATGGTTGACGTATTACGAACCGAGTCTCGGACATCCCTTGAGTCCATCATCTCTTCAGTGGCCAATAAACAAATAGTCAAACCTTTAACCAGTATTTAACCTAGAGTCTACAAAGACTCCTCTTTTCTTGGTTCATTCCCTGGTCTTTCTCCTCCTATCTCTGATCCCAGCTCGTCAAACATTTGCATGATGCAATTGTCTTAGTTTGACCTCAAACGGACTGGTTCTACTAGTCAGCAGCCCTACCCTCCTTAACCTGCTCCTAGCACCTCGGCTTCGCCTTCAGGACCCCCTCCTCCATGCCCCTCATCTGTAGCTAGTATCCATGAACCTATCTGCCCTCCTGGAATAGTTCCTCCTGGCCTTAACAATCTCAGATTTTTCCCCCCTGGCCACTTCTCCTTCGGTTAGAAACTGTTTCTGGCTCCCCCACCTGGAGTATTTTTGGTACCTGTGATGGCTACCTTATCTCTTCCTAACATGACCCTAGGGATCCCAGTCTGGTACATTGATTGCCCAACCACTATCCTGCCTGGTCAACCCAAATATTATCTTCCTTTAACCCCATTCCAACCGGTCACCATGACCCCTCCCTTTGCTTCCGTGCCTCAACCATCTCAACAGGAACCTACTCATGTTGCGAAAGCTTCAGGTAAAGGGGGTAAAGCTCACAAGAAGGCACCTAAGGACAAGGATGCCCAAACAACTACAACTCCTCCTCAGCCTCGAAAGCATACCCCCCTGTGTGCTTTGTGTGATGTTGTCGGTCATGCCACCCTTCATTGTCCTGAACTGCCTCATATCAATCCCATGGTTAATATCGTGTTTCCTGATTCTAAGGTCCCTTAAGGATTTTTTTCTTCACACCAACCACCCTTGTGATCTGTGTGATATCCATGGCCATTATACCCACCTTTGTCCTCGCCTCAAGCATTAACATGCCTCTTTGGAGGTAGTTCGGGAGTACAAGATTGAATAGAACTAGTCTGAATCTCCCATCCTTGCGCAGTATGCTTCAGGCCAACCTGAGGCTACCTCTTCTCCCATTGACATTCCCCCTCCCAATGTTGAGATGACAAAGTCTTCATCCACTATCCTCTACCTATAATCATCTATGAGATCCACGGTGGAATATCCCTCCAAGACTTCCCCTTCTGTTTCACTTGACCTCCCTTTCGCGATCACCTTAGGCTCAACATCAATGGATCCCTTATCTGCTTGTTATTTTGTCACCCCCAATGATGATGTGCATGTGAAACTTTCTTCTCATGATGATGAGTCAAGTAGCTTTGCCACGTCATGTGGTTACCCTTCCACCAATCAACCCATCTTCTACTGTGATGATGACCATGGAAGCATTTTCCACCCTTGACTTCATCTTTCCCTCCCATAAGAGGGATGGAACCATCCATGTCTATGGTGAATTTCAGGACCTAAGGACAAGCTTCCCCCAAGGCAGCTCCCAGACACCACCTATCGGTCAGTTTGTGGGTGGTAGACATCCTACCCAGAGCACTCCCTCTAGCAGTGTTTGTTTGATTTCTACCTTGCGTTCGGGTTGCCAGCATTGTTCATCATCCTCTCATTTTTTGTCTTGTGGCACCTTTCAGATGGACCCCCATCCACACCATATATCAGTTATGCCTATGGTGCAAGTCGTTACTCCCAGAATCTAGCCTCGGCAGGTTGGGCCATTTTTTCCCCCTTACATTCGCTTGTTCTCTCGAACAGCGTATGCATTGGTACTACCACCAATAACCAGGTTGAATATGATGAAGTGTGAGGCTTATTAGTTGATGCCCTTTCCCATCGCATCCTTCACATTCATGTTCAATTATATTCCTTGCTTCTTGTCATGCAATTGAATGGTGTCTATCATGTGCATAATCCTATCCTCTTTAGACGATATTTACGAGTGAAAATTTTGATGCGTGAATTTGAATTCATTACATTCAGTCATGTACCTAGAGCACAAAATCACTATGTATATAGAATTGCAAATAATATTATAGATTGGCATTTATCACACGCATTTCACATAAGAAAATAGAAAAAAACATAAAATGATGCATATCCATTATATGTGTCGATCAAAATATTTTAGAGTCCATCAAGTCTAATACATATGACATGCCGATAGCATGATACAAAAACTCAAAACTAGGGGCACCACATGCCCCTACACCTAATCACTATGTAGAGGATCCCGAGTCAATGGCTCGGCTTCGACAGCTCGTAGATTGCGCATCCCCTGTTCGGCCATCGCCATGTGCCACATGACCCCTCGCCACTCCGAGGGCAGACCAATACATGGCTCTACGTACTAGTCATCAAAATCTTGACAACCGTGCTCGAAAACACCGGTCAGAAGCCTCTCACATCTACAACGGATGTACTCCAGGAGGGCCATTGGATCCTCATCTTATGGTGCTCTCGATCCACTAGGTCCTGCAGCTCCTGCTACTATAGGTCATCCCATGTACTCGGTCGGTTTCACCGGTGCTATATCTGCATACCAAAAGTGAATGAATCAGTACCATATACAATCTTCTAAAACTTTAAAATTCACATAAAATATTAGCAACTTTTCACTTACCATTGGGCCCCCATATTCGATCAGGTGGCAGTGGAAAGTCCAGGTCCCCACAATAACTCATCCCACTATAGGGATAGTCGTCTATGTACAGTGACATCTGATCCCAATGAGCGAAAAAATCGGTTCGGAACACCCATCTGACTGCTCCACTTCCCCCTCTGCACAGTAGCTTCCCCTAGTGGCACATCTTAGGATCTCTCGGGCCCCCATCCTGGATCTGTATGCAAGGTCAAAGTGTCAGGATCTTCTCAAAGAAGAGTGAGCACAACACTGTGCCATATGCACAGTCATGGTTCAATTTCCGCTTGCATAGCGACAACTATCGTTTCAACGACAACAACATCATTTGGGCCCACCCATATTAGGTCCCACTCAACACACTCTCAACAAGCATCATCTGATCCCCAGTGATGTGGTGGAGTGCCTGGTTTCTTGGGATCTGCAGCGCCACTGTGGCCACGGCACAGGTCTCTAGCCTCTCTGGATCCCCGATCAGTATCCATGTCCCCTTCACATGGAGAACTGGTCAGAAATGGTGCTCTACAAACTCCATGATGTTCCTCCCTCGCGGTAACATTGGCTGTGTATTCCCCACCATCCTAAGTGGTGGGAGACCAGTCAGAAAATATATATCCTGGATAGTCAACTCGATCTGGTACCCCTGCACTATAAATATCTCATGATATGGATCCCAATAGCTAACAATCCAGGCCAACAAGGGCTCCCCAGTTCTCATCAAAGGGTTCTCCACAAACTTGAGGACCCCAAACCTAGCTAATGCACTGCAGACACCATGATCCCCTTGGATCTCCGAACGTAATTTGTCCAGGACTCTCTCTTTCTAGTTGATCCTCAATTTTTCCATATCTGCACAAAACCCACCATATTTGTTAGTGTACAGAAAGGAAATACTGCATTCAACCATAAAAACCTAGCTCTCGTCCAAGAAACAACACCAAAATCCCCCTCTCTGACAGGTTGTAATTTTTAGGAAATTCCTAGGACAGGCCGCAGTTTTCTGCCCAAAACCTGCTACCCAGGTCACAGATATTGCCCTGAAAAGTGTGACCCGGTCGTGAAGAAGAGAAGGGTCTTGTTCCTGAGCTTTGGGTGCCTAAACTGAACTTTCAATCCACTAAAATGAAAGAGTAGGGTTAGGTCTCTTACCTGCAATTGAAGGATCTCGATTCCAATGATCGGTTTGTCCGCTACAATCACCGCAAGATTTAGGGCCTTTTCTCCTCTCTACATTCACCACAGTTACACTTTCAAATGAATCAAATTGGATGGAAAATGCCTTATTAAAAGAGAAACCTTATATTTTTCTTTCGCCAGCTGCAACCAAACCGTAGCTCGGTTTGACAAACCGCCTGCACCATTGGAAAGCTCTCACCGAGATCTCAAATGGGTATCCTTTAGTTTTTTGTGATTTGATACTTCACGTCGACACATTTTTTCCAAGAAGGGCCACTTCACCACTCCTCAAAATTTAATTTCTTCACTTACAACACTTGTACTTGGGGCACCATTTTGTCTCCATACTTGTCCATGCTCGTGTTGATTTTCATCATGAGTAACCATATTTTACTCATGTTTTTTATGGTCCCCACTGGGCCTGTTTTGTGTGGCAACATTATCGAGTGGCCCTTGTTTAGAGAATCCAATTTGAGTCATCATCGCATCCATGGAGTCTATCACGAGTCCCTTTGTATCCCACTATAGTCCTACATCCTTCATTGCTTTGTTCATCTCTCGTGTCGCACATTTTTTCCTTCAGTCATGCTTTCCCCTATCACCTCTGATATTGTGTTAGTTGCGGCCAAGTCAGCCATGCCCTTCATGCTCTAACAAGGGAAGTCATCAGCCCACTACTCAGTACCCCCATTCCATCATTATACCTAGTGTCAGTCTATCAGTCGCTCTACTATTATCTCTCGTGCCTTAGTTGAGGATCTCTTATTGCCTCACCTATGGTAGACCTCCTTCTATCAACATCAACTTATTCATTCTAGAAGATAGGTCTAGAGGGCAGTGTACCTTGGTTCCATCCTTCCACTATTGCTCAGTGCCTCAGATCAGGCAAAGGGACTCTTTATTGCCCTTTGAATTGATTTTTTCTCAATTCTAGCTCCTTATGGCATGATCGAGATCTGTATACTTGATGGTTCAGTGATGTAGTAGGTTGTACCGGTGATTCCCGGGTGTCTGTGAGATGCTTCAGACCTGATGAGGGGGTGGCCCTTCAGGTAGCCCCCCACATGCCCAGATGACCTCTCTATAACAACCTTGGATGCAGCTCCATAGATTTTATGGTTTTAGCCTCAGTTGCTTGCAGCCCCTTTTAGTTTGCATGTATCATTCATATTTTCACAGCCCTTTCTTGTTTTACAGGGCCTCTTTGGTTGTACTTATATCTCATGTACTCGGATATTATGGTATAAGTCTTGGTTGTTGTCCTAGGCATAGTATGTATGTGGGATCCGTTAACATGTATTTATCTGATCCATGTTTATGCCAACATGTACTATATAGTTCGGTCCCTTGTTTATTGGATGCATTATTCTTTGTATTTTGTTATCTTGGCAGGCATAAGTATGCCTCCCCTGCCTCATGTAGAATAGGTACTCACTCATAAAAGAGACTTGTTGCACCTGTAAGTCTCTCCTCCTCAGGGTCTTGTCCTCTAGTGCTTTTTTCTACCTTATATTTCTCTCTCTCTAACTCCCCCTTCGGTGTCTAGTGATTGAGTTCTTACAACGTACTTCGGTCATACGATTAGCTCCTAACGCTCGCATGCTGAGGGGAAATCTGTTACACCAATTTTTGGTCATCTAACCTGTTACTATTAGATGGACCAAATTACACCATGTAAGACCAATTTTACCCTAAGTAAAATTACTTTCACTATGAAAGATAACTTAGTAATCCATAATTTATTAAGTTGTTTATGGTCTAAACAGGAAACCCCATGAGGAAATATTGAATAAATCCCTGTTTGTTGATTTTCCTCAAGGGATAATTAATTAAAAAATAATTTAATTAATATTCCTGGTCATATTTAACCCAAAACAGGAAAATTAATTAGATAAATCACTATCTATCTTATTATTTTCTAGGAATAATTATTTAAATAATATTCCCTGCTGAATTTGACTAAATAATTTATAAATAATTGAATAAATCACTATTTATTTAATTATTACTCAGCCACATTCTTAAAATAATAAATAAATCATTTATTTAGTTATTATTTACAAATAAAGGGATTTGACTAGATTCAAATTCTTTTTCCCTCCAACAAAAATAATAAAGTATTCCATAAAAGTTGGGTCTAGATTTGGTTAATAATATTTTAATTATGCACCAGTATCTAGAATAACCCAATATTTTGTTATAAATAGAAGGGGTTTTCCATTCATTCAATACCTTTTTTTGCCTAAATATTGCTCTGGATCTATGCTTTTGGTCTGACTTTGATCCTCCATCATTGTCATATTTTGCTTCCATTTTTCTTGTGAGATCCCTTTGAGTTCCATTTTTTTCTGGGTTTTCTACACCATCAAGAGAGAGAGATCTTAGATCTGAAGCGTTGAGGACATACAAGAACCCATCCCATTGAGGGGGACTGGTAACAACTTCTATGTTCCCTTCCCAAGTGTCATAAATACAAAAATTCTTTAAAAAAAAATATTATTTTCTTGTCTATTGGATGCATGGAGCAACTCTTGCTTTTATTTTCTGTTTCATGTCTTTAACTGCATAGATATAGATTTTGTATCATTTATCTTGGTCAACTAACTACAGATCTAAGGAAATTGACAACCATCTTTGATGTTAGGGCTGTTTGTTATGCACAACTAATGTGAGTTTTTTTTTTCGTACGCTTGCGATTAGAATTCACACTAACAAATATGACTCTAGTGAAGTTGTGAACATCGACGGGGTAGCGAGAGTAGGTGCTGACACAATCGGAACATATGGTCCAACCGAAGATGTTGGTTCAAGCATGGTTACTTGACCAAATGTATACCCTTTTGAATTGATGGGAACTTGAATAGGTATAGGATCAACAAAATCAGAGGATGGTGATTGAGGAAAAAACTCGTACATGTAAAGATCCTACCCAAAATGGGTTGGAGTTAAAGGTGTTTAGTCTTGTGGGATTTCTTCAATCGAAATTAAAACAGGTGGAAGGATTTCGCCGTCAGGCCCAAAGTATATTTCAGGAGGTTTACCGCGTGATATGGGAGACTCAATGGATACAATAGATTGTGGGGTGACCAATACAGGAACAAATTCTGGTTGTTTGACTTCAGGATGCAGATGTTCTAGAAAAAAAGAGACAGGATTTGGATAAACTTTCAGTTGAACAACGTTGGGTTCGGGAGGTATGGTCTCACTGATTGGATGGATTGTGACTGTGGGTAGCTGTGAGGACTTCCTATCAATAATAGTATATGAACCAGGTTTGTAGAAAAAAATTGTGTTGAATCTGGTATATGGGAAGATGATGCTTCACCAAAGTTACTAATAATACTGGTTTCGATAGAGCTATGTCGCGTTCGCCGATCAGAATTGACTTCCGGTGGTAAAGGTGGTTTCAATGCAAGTCTACGCGAATGAAGGGGAAAGGGATTTTATTCTTCCATGATGACTAATTTGTTTTATGACCAAAAATAAATAAACAAAATAAAAGGGTAATGCTAGGAAAAAGGTTTACCAAGAAACTGTGAACTGCAGAATACCTCCTGGCGAACCAAGAAGTACGGGCAGGAAATCTCCCCGAATGCTGTGTTCGGTGTATCACAATTTACAAGGTGGCCAAATCACTTCACTATGGATGGATAAAAACCTAAATTTGTCCTCCCAAAAAATATACCTAAAGGTACGTGGAGGCCCAAGTCCTTATTAGCGTTGTCTAATGTGCAACTGCACAGTGAGAGCAACCCTTTATACTTTTCGTACTATAACACCGCCCGATATAACCGAAGGTACATGGATGAGCTACGATATACTTAAGTACATGGAGTGAGGTATCACACTCGTAATGTATCACATACAATTAACGACAACTGCTATGTTTTACGATGCCGAAACACATCTCTAGCCTAGATCTTCTAAATGTTATCGTTATGGTTCCAATGTTTTTTTAGGTAAATTGATGTAAATTTTAAGTTGATATTATTTATCAATTTTTCTTTCAAGGTTCACTGCAATGATGTGATGGAAATTCCTAAAATGAAAACTAAATGATAAGCAAACTTTTCAATTTTAGCTTTTTCAATGAAAATCTTAGCTACTAAAGGGAAAGAGAAATCAATTTTGAGAGAAAACAACAAAGAGCACAAACTAATATGCAGCTTTCCTAATTTTTTCCTATGCAAAACAAAAAATTCACTACATGAAGATGCAGGTTTTTCTTTTCAGTCCCCTTAATGTGAATGCAAAATGGAAACTATATGCATCAAATCAACAAAAAACAAATGCTTTCTTCTTTGAGAAATGATGAATTTAACAACAATTTCTCTTTTTGGAAAAATGAAGAATGGAACTACAATTTTTCCTATAGGAAAAGAAGAATTTAACGACAATTTCATTTATGGAAACAAATGGATCTATTGCAAAAATAAAATACTTTGAATTTGATTTGTCAAAGATAAATAAAAACACTTAAAGAGACATTGAAAAAACTTACTGTTAGTATGAATCTTAATTCCCAGCGTATGAAAAAAGACCACTTTAGCTGTGCATAAAAAACAGCCTAACAACAAATATGGCTGCCAATATCCTCAGATCTGTAGTTATGTGATCAAGATAAATGCTGCAAAAATCTAGATCTATGCATTAGAAGACATTAAGTAGTAGAAAAAACAAGATTTACTCCACGCATCCAATAGACAAGACAAGAATATGTTGAATGAATTTTGTATTAATGGCACATGGGAGGAAAACACAGAAGGGTGTTACCAGTTCTCCTCAATGGGATGGGTTCTTGTAAGTCCTCAGCACTTTATATCTAAAATTCCTCTCTCTTGATGGTGTAGAAAACCTAGACAAAAATGGTAGCAAAATATGACTATGATGGTGGATCAATAGTTAGACCAAAAGTATAGATCCAGAGTGATATTTAGGCAACAAAAGGTGGTAAATGAATGGGAAAACCCTTCTATTTATAATAAAACATTGAGTTAGTCTAGATATTGGTGCATAATTAAAATATTATTAACCAAATCAAGATCCAACTTTTATGGAATATTTTATTATATTTTTTGGAGGGAAAATGAATTTGACTTGGGTCAAATCCCTTTATTTGTAAATAATAAATAAATAAATGATTTATTTATCATTTTAAGGATGTGGTTGAGTAATAATCAAATAAATAATGATTTATTTAATTATTTAAGGGTGATTTAGTCATATTTAACAAAGAATATTATTTAAATAAGGTTTAAATCTTTATTATTAGAAAATAATAAGATAAATAATGATTTATTTAATTAATTTCCTTGTTTTAGGTTAAATATAACCAGGAATATTAATTAAACTACTGTTTAACTAATTATTCCTTGAGGAAAATCAAACAAATGTAGATTTATTTAGTATTTCCCCATGGGGTTTCCTGTTTAGACCATAAACAACTTAATAAAGGTGGTTTACTAAGTTATTTTCATAGTGAAAGAAATTTTACTTAGGGTAAAATTGGTCTTACATGGTGTACTTGGGTCCATCTAATGATAATAGGTTAGATGACCAAAAAATGGTGTAACAGATTACCCCCTAGCGTGCGAGCATTTAGATCTAATCGTATGACCGAAGTACATTATAAGAACTCAATCACTAGACACCGAAGGGGAAGTTAAAGAGAGAGAAATATAAGGTAAACCAAAGTGCTGAAAGGACTAGACCCTGAGGAGGCGAGACTTACAGGTGTGAAAAGTGTATTTTATGAGTGAGTACCTGTGCTATAGGCAGCGGGGGAGGCATACCTATGCCCGCCGAGACAAAGTAAAAAGAATAAGGCATCCAGTAAGTAAGGGACTGAACAATATAGTACATCCTGGCATAAACATGAGCCAGATAAAAAAGATGATAATGAATCCCACATACATATTGTGCCTGGGATAACAGCCAGGAATTGTACAATAATATCTGAGTACATGAGATATAAATACAACCAAGATGCCCCTGTAAATAGGAAAGGGCTCTGAAAATCTGACTAATACATGCAATAAAAAAGGCGCTGCAAGCGGCTGAGGTCGACATCATCAAATCTATGGAGTTGCATCGAAGGCTGAAAAGAAGAGGTCATCTGGGCATGTGGGGGGCTACCTGTGGGGCCACCCCCTCATGATGGCTGAGACATCTCACACACACCCGGGAATCACTGATATCAGCTGCTGCATCACTGGACCATCCAGTATATGGATCTCGATCATGCTGAAAGGAGCTGGAGCTGAGAAACAATCAAGTCAAAGGGCAATAAGGAGTCCCTTTGCCTGATCTGAGGCACCGAACAAGAGTGGAAGCTAGAACCAAGGTACACCGCCCTCTAGACCTATCTTCTGGAATGAATGAGTTGATGTCGACAGAAGGAGGTTCGCCATCGGTGAGGCAATAAGGGATCCTCAACTAAGGCGCGAGAGAAAATAGTAGAGTGACTGAAAAAATGACACTAGGGATGATGACGAAATGGGGGGGACTGAGTAGCGGACGTATGAATTCCTTTGTTAGAGCATAAAGGGCATGGATGATCCGGCAGCAACTGACACAATATCATGAGGGATAGGGGACAATGGGACTAAAGGCCATAATGTGCGACATGAGAGGGGAACGAAGCAATGAAGGATGGAGGACTGTAACAAGATATAAAGGGACTCGGGATAGACTCCATGAATGCAATGATGACTCAACTCGGATGCTCTAAACAAGGGCGACTCGATGGTGCTGCCACATAGAAAAAAGGTCCAATGGGGACCATGAAAACATAAGTACACGATGGTTACTTACGACAAAGATCGACACAAGCATGGACAAGTATGAAGGCAAAGGGGTGCTCCCAAGTACAAGTGTGGCAGGTGAAGAAATTCGATTTTGAGGAGTGGTTAAGTGACCCTTCTTGGAAAAAATGTGTCCCGGTGAAGTATAAAATCATGAAAAAATAGCAGATACCCATTTGAGGGCTCGGTGAGAGCTTTCCAACAGGACAGACGGTTTGGAAAACTGAGCTACGGTTTGGTCGCAGCAGGCGAAAGAAAAATCAAGGGTTTCTCTTTTAGTAAGGCATTTTCCCTACAAATTCACTCATTTTCATGTGGAGCTGTGGTGAATGTAGAGAGGAGAGAAGGCCCTAAATCTTGCGGCGATCGTAGTAGACAAACTGATCGTTGGAATCGAGATCCGTCAGTTGCAGGTAAGAGGCCTAACCCTACTCTTTCTTTTTAGTGGATTGAAAGTTCATATTAGGTCCCCAGGACTCAGGAATGGACCCTTGCTCCTCTTCATGGCTGGGTCACACTTTTTGGGGCAAAAAGTGTGACATGGGTAGCAGGTTTTGAGAAAAAAAGTGCGACCTGTCCCAGGTTTGGGCCTTAAAAGTGTGACCTGTCAGGGAGGGGTTTTTCTGTGCTATTTTTTGGCTGAGCACTGGGTTTTTATGATGAGATAAAATATTTCCTATCTGTATACTGAAAAATATGATGGTTTTGTGCAGATATGGCATATTTACGGATCAACTAGAGAGAGAGAGACTTGGGCACACTGCGATTGGAGATCCGGGAGGATCAAGGTGTTCGTAGTGCATTGGCCAGGTTTGGGGTTATGAAGTTTGTGGAGAACCCTTTGATGAGAGCTAGAGAGACCTTGTTGGCCCGGATTTTCAGCTATTGGGATCTGTACCATGAGGTCTTTATAGTGCAGGGGAATCGGATCGAGTTGACGGTCCAGGATATATATTTCCTGACTGGTATCCCACCACTTGGGATGGTAGGGAATACTCATCCAGTATTATCGCGGGGGGAATATCATAGATTTTGTAGAGCACCATTTTCAACCAGGTCTCCAAGTCAAGGGGAATTGGATACCCATCGAGGATTTGGATAGGTTAAAGACCCATGTTGTGGCCGCAGTGGTGCTGCGGATCCTAGGCAACCAGGCACTCCACCACATCACTGGAGGGTAGATGATGCTTATGGAGAGTGTTTTGAGTGAGACCTACTATGGGTGGGCCCAGATGATGCTATCGTCATTGAAACGAAAGTTGTCGCTATGCAAGCGGCAAGTGAACCATGACTGTGCATATGGTACAGTTTTGAGCTCGTTCTTCTTTGAGAAGATCCCGACACTTCGACCTCACATATAGCTCCAAGATGGGGGCTTGAGAGAGCCTAGGATGTGCCGGTGGGGGTGAATGCTATGCAGAGGAGGAGGTGGGGTGGCTGGATGAGTGTTTCAACCTGAGTTATTTGTTCATTGGGATCAGATGCCATTGCATATAGACGACTATCCCTATAGTGGGATGAGTTATTGTGGGGACCCAGATTTTCCACTACCACCTGGTCGAATATGGGGGCTCGATGGTAAGTGACAAATTGCTAATATTTTATGTGCATGTAAAGGTCTAGAATATTGTATGTGGTACTGATTCTTTCACTTTTGGTATGTAGATACAACACTAGTAAAACCAGCCGGATATATGGGATGACCTGCAGTATCGAGGACTGCAGGACCTAGTGGACTGAGGGCGCAACAAAATGAGGATGTTGCGACCCTCCTAGAGGACATCCGTCATAGATGTGAGAGGCTTCTGACTGGTGTTTCAGAGCACGGTTGACAGGACTTAGATGACCAGTACATAGAGCCATGTATTGGTCTACCCTCTGAGTGGTGAGGGGTCATGCGGCGCATGGCGATGGCCGGACAGGGTATGCGTGATCTACGAGCTGCAGGAGCAGAGCCATTGGCTCAGGATCCTCCAAATAGTGATTAGTGTGTAGGGGAAGGTGGTGCCCCCAGTTTTGAGTTTTGTAACATGCTATGGGCATGTCATATGTATTAGAGTGGATGGACTCTAAAACATTTTATACAACACATATTATGGATATGCATCGTTTTGATATTTTTATGTTATTGTCTTGTGTTAAATGTGTGTGCTAAATGCCAATCTAGAATATGGTTTGCAATGCTGTATACATAGTGATTTTGTGCTCTAGGTACATGACTGAATGTAATGATTTCAAAGTCACGCATCAAAAGCTTGACTCGTAAATATCTTCTAAAAAGGATAGGATTATGCACATGATAGACACCATTCAATTGCATGACAAGAAGCAGGGAATATAAATGAACATGTAGGTGGAGGATGCAATGTGAAAGGGAATTGGCTAATAAACCTTGAATTGCATCATATTTAGCCTGATTATTAGTAGCAATACCAATGCATACCCCGTTCGAGAGAACAAGGGAGTGCAAGGGGGTAAAAATGGTCCAACCTGCTGAGGCTAGATTCTTGGAGTAGCGACTTGCACCATTAGCAAAACCAATATAAGGTGTGGATGGGAGGTCCATATGAAAGGTGCCATAAGACAATAAATGGGAGGATGATGAACAATGCTAGCGACCTGAGCGTAAATTAGAAATCGAACGCACTTCACGGGAGGAAGTGATTCGAGTAGGATGTCTACTACTCACACACCGATGGTGAGGTGGAGTGTGGGAGCTACTGAAGGTGTAGCTTGCGCTGAGATCACGAAATTCACCATAGGCACGGATTGTGCCATCCCGTTTATGGGCGGGAATGATGAAGTCAGGGGTGGACATGGCTTCCATGATGTCATCATCGCAATAGAAGATGGAGTGACTGGAGGAAGGGAGACCACATGACGTGGAAAATCTACCTGACTCATCATCATGAGAAGAAAGGTTCACATGCACATCGCCACGGGGGATGACAGAAGAATGAGAAGATAAGGGATCTAATTATGTTGAGCCCAGGGTGATCGCTGAAGGGAGATCAAGCGAAACAACAGGGGAAGATTAAGAGGGAGCTTCCACCAAGGGTCTCATTAATGATGAAAGGTAGAGGATGGTGGCCGCAGGCTCCGTCATCTCGACATCGGGGGGGGGAATGTCAATGGGAGCGAGTAAATCCTCAGTCTGGCCTGCAGCATACTGCGCAAGTATGAGAGAGGCAGATTGGTTTTGTTCAATCTCGTGCTCCCGAACTACCTCTAACGAGGCGAGGTAATGTGTTAGGCGAGGAAAATGGTGAGAATAATGGCCATGGAGATCACACAGAGCACAAGGTTGGTTAGTGTGAATAGTTTTAGGATTCTTGGCTATAGTCAAGGAAGAAATAGAGGCTTCAGGGACCGTAGACTCAGGGAATGCAACTTTAACCATGGGCTTGATATTGGGCAGTTCAGGACAGTTTTGGGTGGCATGGCCGACGACATCGCAAAAAGCACAGGGCTTTGCAAGCGGGGGAGGTGCAGGGTCTGTTGGGGTAGGCTTGTCCTTGGAGGCCCTCTTGCAAGCTTTCCCTTCTTACCAGGAGTGGTCGCAATAGTATGTGGTTCCTATTGAGGTGGTTGAGGCACTGTTGCAGCGGGAGAAGTCATGGGGACCAGTTGAACCAGGGTCAAAGCAAGATAAGGTTTGGGTTGACCTGGCGAGGTAGTGGCTAGAGGATCAAGGTACCATACGCGAATCCCAAGGGTCAAGTTAGGCAGAGAGAGGGTGGCCATGACAGGTGTTGTATAAAATCTTCGTGGGGGAGCTAGGAACGGTATCTGATCGGAGGGGTAATGTCCAGGCGAGACGACTCCTAAATGGTTAAGGCTTGGAGGAACCAATCCAGGAGGGTAAAGAGTCTCTTGAGTACTAGATGAAGGGCCAAGGGGAGGAGGCCCAGAAGGCTGAATCAAAGGGCTAGGAGTAGGCTGCAGAGGGTGAGGAGGCTGCTGACTAGCCGAGGTGGGCTGTTTGAGGGCAGCCCGAGACGATTGCATCATGCAAACATTCGATGAGTTGGGATCAGAGACAGGAGGAGGAAGACCAGGGAATGTACCAAGAAATGAGGAATATTTTTAGACTCTGGGTGAAACATTGGTCAAAGGATCAACGGTTTGCTTCTTAGCCACCGAAGAGATAGTGGACTCAGGGGAGGTTTGAGACTTCGGTTCGTAATATGTCAACTGGTCAATGGTGACTATCTTTCCGTTATGAGGGAAGGAAATATTGCGGTGGACCGCGGAAGGGACAACAAACATCGCATAAGTGTAGCTACGACCCAATAGAATGTTGTAATCTAAGGGGGCACCTATGAATTCTACGTTGATGCAAACAGTCTTGCCTGCAAGAGTAATAGGACAATTGCGGAATAAGCCGATGGGCTAGGAGGCGTGGCCATCCCACACTTGGAGAGTGATCGTGGAAGGAGCCAAATCAGGTGATCCAAGTTGCTTCCAAACCGAAGCGGACATCACATAGGTGGATGCCCCCTCATTAATAATGCACCGGGAAACGTTAGCGTTCCAGATCTTGACTGGGATTTGGAAGGTGATGGAAGCAGGGAGAGGAGGATGTTCTGAATGGTCAAAATAAAAGACAATCAATCGATCATCGGAAGTATCTACAACACCCATGGTAGATAGTAGAGCTTTTTGTTGTGAAGGGCACAACTAGAGGAGTTTCAGCGTTGAAATGGAAGCAAGGGATTGTGCCAAATCATCTACTATGCTATACGAATGGGCAGCTTCACCGAAAGCAACATTTTAGCGTAGTGGTCCCTTAGGGATCTTGGTATGAACCTCTGCCTTGGGCTGAGGGATCTGTAAGGGGCCATTAGGTGTCGAAAGAGGCTCTGTAGAGACCGAAGGAGGTGGCTCGGGGACAGACGTAGCGAGAGGCTTGTTGTAATGACGGGACTGAGTCTAAAGATTTATGTCTACGGTTAGAGGTTGATTAGAGTTCATCATGAGAATCTGGTAATTGGAGGTACCAGATGGAAGAGATTGAGTGGCCACCTGACCTTCAGGTGGTTGGGTAGCCACAAATCCTTGCTGAGGGAAAGGATCAGTAAGCACAGCCGGTTGAGTAGGTGAAGGACTAGGAGGGATGGAAGGGACGACTTGTTGTCCTCTCAATGTTGCTTGAGACTCCCACAATTTCCGCATCTGTGGCAAAAGAGGGAAATCATGCGTGTAATGACCATAAAAACCACAAAAAGAGCAAGGCTTGTTCGTGCGAACAAGCCTGTCCTGCTTGGGCTGAGTGCCCTGTTGCTAGTTCGTAGTGTTAGGAGCATTACCTTGATTAGGTCCGGGATTACCAGGGGCAGTTTAATTTTTAGTGCCTTTCGTCTTCTTTTTTGAGGGAGGAGGATTAGTCGTGCCTTGCTGTGCATACACCTTCCCTTGAGGGGGCGGCGGTTGATGTTGTGGGGGTTCAGAAGGCAAGGAAGGAGGAGCTGATAATGCTGGAGGAGTTGGAGCACCAGGCTATGGATATGGATAATAAGGAGGTTGGGTAACAATGTGGTAAACAAGAGGTTGGGAAAAAAGAGGAGGCATGCTATATCTTGGATACATGCTACTAGGAGGGGAAAAAGTGCAGGAGGTGCTGGTCCCCCTTGAGAAAAATGATAGCCCATGGGAGGTTGAACATACAGATTAGAGAGAGCTCCAACGATACCGTCGGTAGCGTGAGATGCACTCGATGCATTGGAACTACCGGGTCTGGGAAGATCAGGTAGAACAGTATAAACATAACCTGACTGAGCGTAGATCATGTCATATTTTAACGCAATTTGGAGAGCAACTTCTTTGGTTTGAGGAAAGTGAGATGCGACATCTTTTCAGATAGGTGGCAAAAGAGATCTAAGGAACGAGTCCATGTAGACATGGTCTTCAAAGGTAGGAGCTATACATAAGATCTTTCTTCTCCGCCATTCCTGGACATGGTCGGATAGGCGGGTCGCAAATGATTGACAAAAAGAAGTCAAGAGTTTGGTACCAGTGCCATAACGAAGTGGAAGCTGGAAGTAAGATAGAAAATCCCGGGCAATAGTCACAAAGGTGGTATGAAAGGAAGGGGCCTGATCAACATACCACTTATAAGCTTCACCTGTAAGCGTACGTTGAAACAACCGAAGACGGATAGAGTCATCGGTAATGGAGTTAGACGAACACCACATGTGGAAAGATCGAACATGATTTGTGGGATCTTCTCCAGCAAGGACCTCAAACTTAGGGATTCCATAAGGGAGCTTTTTCGGCATAGCAAGCCAACTAGCATCATGGTGTATAGGGTCATTTATCAACTAGTCAAAATCGGGGAGGCTTAGGCCTGCCATGAAGGGGATCAAGGGCACAGCCGGGGTAGTGTCTGTTGCGGTCCCACTAGTGGTATTCCCAGCATGAGGGATGGGGTTACCTCGAGCATTAGGTCCTACACCAGACATGGTGAAGGTGTCAGGGGGAGAACCGAAGGCGGAACGAGAAGGAGAACCCAAAGGACCAGAAGAAGAGTCGGTGTGCGGACTAGGTGGAGGACTAACTCAAATCCTACGCGGAGGAGTAAGTATTCCTACTGGAAACTGAGGATGAAGGCCAAGAAGTCTCTGGGATAAATGCCTTGGTGGCACAATGATGACAACACAAACACGACACAAAGGAAAAAGAGTCTGAAAAGGGCAAGGAGTTGCAGGATCAACTAATTACAATGTCGAAACAAGGGCGGAGAGGTGTAGGATTAATTGATTTCAATTTTTTAGAGTCTTTGCTTGGTGGTGTTAACCAAGCCCTTTTTCGCTTAGGGTGTGTGTGTGAAGTGTGTAAATTTTAATTTTTAAACCCAGACGTTTGTAGAGAAAAAGAAAAAGTGTGTTGCATAGCTGCAAATAAACCTGCAAATGACAGTATATAAGCCTGCAAAAACAGAAAATAAATAGCTAATAATGCAATAATATAAACCCAAGGAGGTGGGCCTCTCAACAACTAGTCTATAGGTGAGTAAAAAAATAATCAAAACACACTAAAAATTCCAATAGATCTAAGGTCAGGAGGGACAGGGATCTAAAGGACAAAATCTTCTGGAAAGTGGTGCAGAAACAACAACAGATCAGAGGAAAAATTGTTGTAAAAAGAGGTGGTGAAAGGCTATCTCCAGGAGGGAAACAGAGTGAACCCTAGAGGAAAAACCCAAACAAAGCTAAATGAGGTGATTTGGATGGATAAAAAGCTGATATGAAGTGAATATGAAGGTGAGGTATTAGATCTGAAAAATAGCTGAAGACTCTGAAATTTCAGACAACCTACAACAGCAAAAAATCTTCCACAAGAAGTGGAGGGTACTTAAGCCCTAGGGGGCTAGGTTCCCACTTATTTGAGTAAAACAGAACAATTACAGGTCCAAAACGGGTGGAGACGGAGGTCAGACAACCATAAACATAGGCTCAGACAAACCCAAAAAACGTTCATAAAAATTCCCGCAAAAAGTCTTGGTCGCAGTTTTTGACCTGTTTTCAGCAAAGGTGAAAATTTTTGGGCTGAAAGGTGCGTCCTGAGGGTCCAGGTCATATATTTTGGGCCAAAAAGTGAGACTAGCACTTCCAGCACTCTCGGCGGTAGATTTCAAAAAAAATTGTCGTCTCAGCTGCGATTGATGTCTGTCACCTACGCAATAGGTCCGAAAACACACAGAAGTTAGAATTTCTATCGTTTTAGGGTTTTATAGGTTAAAAACAACATCAAGAAAAGAAAAAACAAGAGGCTAAAGAGAAATACTAGGGTTTGAAGTAGATGGATATGCAAGGATCAGAAAAACAACAGCGGTCGTAATTGTAAACCCGTGTGGAGTCACCAGTTGTTAGTATGAATCTTGATTCCAAGCATACGAAAAAAGACCACTTTAGTTGTGCATAAAAAACAACCCTAACAGCAAATATGGCTGCCAATATCCTCAGATCTGCAGTTAGGTGATCAAGATAAATGCTGCAAAAATCTAGATCTGTGCATTAGAAGACATTAAGCAGTAGGAAAAATAAGATTTACTCCATGCATCCAATAGACAATACAAGAATACGTTGAATGAATTTTGTATTAATGGCACTTGGGAGGAAAACACATAAGGGTGTTACCAGTTCTCCTCAATGGGATGGGTTCTTGTAAGTCCTCAACACTTCAGATCTAAAATTCCTCTCTCTTGATGGTGTAGAAAACCTAGACAAAAATGGTAGCAAAATATGACTATGATGGTGGATCAATAGTCAGACCAAAAATATAGATCCGGAGTGATATTTAGGCAAGAAAAGGTGGTAAATGAATGGGAAAACCCTTCTATTTATAATAAAACATTGAGTTAGTCTAGATATTGGTGCATAATTAAAATATTATTAACCAAATCAAGATCCAACTTTTATGGAATATTTTATTATATTTGTTGGAGGGAAAAGGAATTCATCATGAACCCCAATTCAACCTTGGAGGTCATTGGGAAAATTTTACCTTCACAAACCAAACTGGTGAATCAAATTGTGCCACTTGTCACAGTCCCATTGGAAAAATACTGAAGAATATTCTCTGCATGATGACTGGGCTACCATGTCATCACCCTGTACCTGTTCTGCATTTTTTTTTAAAATTTGCTTGCTTTGAACGATGATCAACAGAGCATAACTTCCCCATCCAAAATTGGTTTTCGACGAAATGATTTGCATTGGATTCCTAGAGACAGGCCGGTCATTTTCATTCTAGTTTGGTGAAATTATGAGCACTTTCATTTTTGAGCTAATTTTTGCCCCTGATCCAGATTTTGATCACTCCCTGTCCTCACATCTTGCACAACTCATGAGGAAATTTAACCTATAGCCAAGTGATGAGTTTATTGTGCATTCCTAATCCTTAGTGATGGAATCCTTATATTTTGGAATTGCACATTGTTCAATCCTATAGGAAAAACTCCTTCAATTGCGCATTGAGAAACTTCAGAGCTGAGTCACTTGGCCCTGTTAGTTACACTTGCCAAATGTGAAATTATAATAATCCCTTCCTTGAATTGCAAACTGATCAATTCTAGTGGATGGTGGGGTCATTTATATACCCTTGTAGAAGCCATCTGCAATTCCTATATCCTCCTCCTCAGTTACTGTGTACTGCGTAGTCGCAATGCCGAAGATTACTACCATTTTCTCTTGAAATTTCCCTCTATGCAATTCCTTGACCATCATTGCCTTCGTTGCGCACTGTACCCTCTAAGTGAGTAGTATTGTCATATTTTAGGCCTTGTAGTGCTAAACTACACAATACATATACCATTTTCCTCAAGTGTTGTGTATTGTGCATTCTCAGTGAGTAAGCCCGCTATCTCTGCCTCCAGAACCTACACAATGGGCATAACCTTGCCTCTTCCTTCCTTTCCACTATGCCCTATGCACTCCTAGTGTCCATTCCTTCACTCCTTGCCTCTTAATCCTGTGCACTGCACCCAATAACGACTCTCTCTCATCCACTGCATATTGTCCCATCACAATCAACCTCACATGAGAAAAAAAAGATAATATAGTGATTTTTGGGCTGATGTTTTCTTGTCATGAGTAAACTTCATTTGCAAGTGATATCATCCTATCTTGGAAATAATATGATCAATGAGGCCATCAAAAATAGGTCACAAGAAGGAAACTTGTGGATATGATACATACAGAGAGTAAAGGATTCCTCGACCATGACGAAGAGATGGAAATTCATGTTGAATTATAGGGTTCCAATACTTCTCTAGACCCTTTGGAGGGTGAAGATGAAGCACATATCATATTGATCAAAAAGAGTTGAATACATAGAAGAAAATATATGAAATTGGCATTGATACATGACAATTAAGTCTTATATCACAGTCATCAAATTCTAGCTTCTCAAAGTGTCATCATAAAATATTATGTCGTTCATGTGTTTTGCCACAAGTTATGGAATGTAATATTGAATTTACAAAAAAAATACAAAATGTAAAATAAGTGGAGGCCCAAGGGTCACACATAGAATGTGGAAAACCACTAGGAAGTCCTAGAGTTATGTAGGAGCTTAAAGGTCACATAGAAGCTAAAAATTCATATGGGAGCTCAAGAATCATGAGGGAGGTCAAGAGTCACATGGGAGGACCCAATTTGTTATAAATACACTGTCATAGCTCAAGAAAAGTAAATTTTACCTTAGATTCTCTAGCTTTTCCCTAAGAGAGAAGATAATTTTTTGGAGAAAGTGGTGACTTAATGTTCCACAATTGGGGCTAGTGTTGCATCATTGTAATTGTGTATATTGGAACTTTCACTTAATAATTGAAGCTCTCAGAGACGATGCACTTTCATGAATGTATCATAGATGTTGTAAGAATATTCTATTAATGTTTATGAAATAATTTTATTTTCATGCATACTAAATAAAATGATCTATTTCGTTGGTTTTGGTAAATATTTTGTTGACTGTGCGTTGTTACTTTCTTTCGTGATCGTTATTACCTTGTGAACTATTTTGTGGGATAATTGAAAATCTTTTCTATGCTCTCATGTGTATTTATTAGGATAATACTATAAATTTTCTTCTAAAGGCTCAGTTTCTTTATTCCCATCCATGAAAGTACCTTATATACATTGCAATTGTATGCTTCATAGTCTCAACTTACTTGCTTGTTTCAAAGGTTTTGTGCATACTCTCTTATGTTGTTTATTTTAGCTGAGGAAAATATCTAAGTTATGGTGGTTAGGCCCATTATCTAGATGGGGCTCCTAATCAAAACAATGTGAGGTCTAGTTGGGACTTCATATCGAGGAGACCTCCTCCTATTGGCGACATCCAACATCGTCAACAGGTTTGGCACTAGGAGGTCCATATGACAAGTTGAGCCAATTGATTCTATTTTGAATATTCATCTTGAAATGACTCATTCCTAAATCTTAATCCCAGTGTGTTTTTTCAAGAATTCCAATCTTTCACTCTACGTAGTACTAATAGATGACTTATCACATCTTAAGTTCGATGGTGAGGGTAGAACATATATTCTAGAGCATACACTTTTGTTTCTCAAATTTTGTGATTTACATGAAATAAATAGTGAAGAGGTTGTTTGTACACTTTTTATCCTCACACTTGAAGTTTTAGTTAAGAAGTAGTGTCATACCTTACTAGTCACTTCCATTCACTCGTTTGAACAACTCTTCAATGAGCTTCATCAAGCCTTTGACAGGTATCATTACCGATATGTTTAGAAAAAGATCAATAAAATTAGAATGAAACCTAAAAAATCAATAGATGATTTTTATGATAAATTTATTCACCTATGTTATGAGTTTCCTAAAGAAGATATGGATTGATATTTTTTTAATGAAAAGTTTCAAATATCTTTGAAACAATTTGAATCTGATTTCCTTTTTGATTTGGGTCGTCCAACTTTTCTCAATCATGAGTCACCTCAAACCTTAGAAGAGGAGACTTCTACCCCTTTGTTTCCTTCTCCTCCTCCATTTTCATTAACGAACACATTATTATATCGTGTCATTGTTGAATTTGGAAAATCCCAAAATCAAATTGTTGATCCACCTCTTCCACCTTCTTTTGTTTTCCATGATCAAGATCTTATTCGAAAAAAAACTTTGAATGTTCTCGTAATCTCATGGATCCTAGTGTAAAGGTCAATCCATTGGTTCCCAAAGGTGAAATTAACGCACAATATTGATCTTGAATCTAACTCAATTTAAAGTATTATTTCTTCAAGGGACACTTCTCATCCTCCATCATCTACATCTCATGGCTATTTGTACCTTGATTCGCTTGATCAATTTGTTCCACCGAAAATTTCTTCAAATACTCTTGATTCTCAATTTGCTGGTTCAAATGGTGATCGGGTACAAGGTGAGAACATTCCATAAGTAGAGAAGTAGAAGGGTGAATACACTTTTAATATCTCTCCCCTCTTTCAAATTCCTTTATGCCAAGATGTTGTTCCTTCATTCTTTGTAGATATAGAATATTGTGATCTCAACAATAAATCAAATGAAATCAAGAAGCTTAATCAAACTAAAGCCTTGGACAACCATCATTTTGATGAAAATGACTCCTCTGATATATATGGTGATGAATTCCTAGGTACATCGACCGATATTTTTATTTCTCAAGAAGTCTTCGATTTACAAGGTTTAAACCTAGAATTTTATCTGGTAAAAGAAGATATTCTTATGATACTTCTTCTCCGACTCACTATCCCTTGTGCTCTACCACTCGTAATGAATCAAATCATGATTAAAATATTACATGCTCTTCAAATTCATAATATGATGAGGAAGAAATTAATGAAATAATTGGTGGTAGTGTTGCACATGATAAGGAAGAAACTAATGAAATAATTGACCACCTATTCCATGCCTTGCGATTTCCAGTCTTGCATGAGGATATTCTTCATTTCAATTTTCTCATGGAATTTATCTAACATTATACATCCTCAGATACGCATCAAAAGAACCTTATTACTTGAGTAATATGTTTGATGAGGTTGATAAATATGATCCAACCAATGATGTAGATTTCTTCCATCTAGATAATAATAATATTGTTGAAATAACTGATAGTAGATGTCCACATAAAATTCACGTCCTGACTCGACTCTCAAAAATATAATTATTCAACATTTGAAAGTTCAAAGACTTGTAAGAGTGTTGAGGAATTTCAAATCTCATTGATGGTTATGTCAGGTTCTCACAATCCCGATGAGATCCCCGAACTAGGTCAATTATGGATTTTCTCGCATAATTATTTTCTCTACATTCATTGGATGCAAACTCGTTCTTGAAGTATTACGGTATTTCCAAGAAACTTTTCCAAATTTTCAATATTGGAATTACAATCGGATAAAGAAAAATATTTCAGTTGATTCATCTTCATGCAAACCTCTTGTATCAACCATAGGATTGGAATATATATATATTTCGTGGATGCACAGAGCTATGAAGCATATCATTCTTATTATCAATACAAATATTATCATTCGTCGAAGGATTCATAATTGTTAAGTGATTTTGTGAACAATAAGTTCCTAGACTTTCTTATGAATGTTATAAAGCTAATCATTTTCGTTCTGACACAATATGTCCTCTTGAGTGTTAGTGAATTCTTGAGTTATTGGTGAATCAAAATCTTCATATTCACAGATTAATTTCCCAAGATAATATAAATATTAAATATAATTCAACACATGTTAATCCGTTGTCATCCTTTTCTCAATATTCTTCGTATCGTTACTGGTTTCCTGGATTTTATAAACCATCATTCATTTTTAATTTTTTTGATTTTTGTGTCACTGGTTTAGTCTGTAATCAGATACAAGGTAATATTTTGTTTTGTTTAGCATGTGAGGAGAATTATTTTATTATTCAAAGAATTTGTAAAATTGGTCAAATTGTCCTATCTCCATTTCTTAATAATGGAGAATCTTATGCCTTAGCTTTTTCGTCTTATCATAATTCTAGCCTTAACAATTTTCTTTCAATTAATCATTTTCCTACTGGTGTATCTTATGATAGTTTTTTTACATTTGTTGATCTCATTAAGGCCATAAATTCTTATGATTCATCATTTCACTGTTGATATGCTTATCAAGAAGTTGAGGCACTTTAGCTTTCACTGATGGTTATGTTAGGTCCTCATAATCTTGACAAGGTTTCTAAACAGGATAAAATCAAATTTCCCTCACAATATTCTCTTTATAATTTTATTGAATTGATTGAAAGTTCATTTTATCAAGAGTTTCAAGGTTTTAAAATGGGTTGTTTCAAATTACATATTGGGTGGAATTTTTTTACTTTGCAAGATCTGTTGTTAATAATAAGTTTTGATTTTACCTGATGTTTGCTAAAAATGAAAACACCAATGAATGTACAATTGTAGACTGGTTAAAATAAGCATGTATGGAACACTTTTCTGCTAGTAGGCAAGACCTTCAAAATTTTGTGCAGGCTATTTAGGTTAATCTTCTTATTTTTGCAAATTGTTTCATTGCGGTGCTAATTTCTTGTATCTTTCTGCTTGCAGCTCAAGAGCAACTCTCGTGGCTAGATTAAAAATTTGATTTCACATGATCCTGACCTTATAGTTAGATATATTAAGGTTTAGGCCTAGTTTCAATCTAGTTATATTTTCATTGCATTGTAACACTTTTCCTGCTTCTTCTTTCTCATTTGAGTTCTGTTCTTTGCATGCCCTTTACTAGTATTTTCTTTCTCATTTTCTATATTTTATGTTGTCCCTTTTTTTTCGTGTTTTGTTTTTAATAATACCATATATGAAAGTAATCCTATATGGATCTATGGAACCGTGGATTTTTTTAAAAGGGAAACTATGAAAACTAGAAACACTTGGCTTATGTTTCGTCTACTTCTTTGTTGGGGCCTAAATATCTTTTACAGTAAATGATGCATGTACGGAAAATACGTTTCATCCTAAGTGAAATACTAAGAAGATATATGGTTCATGTATCTATTATAGGATATTATTTCCTTGAATCAACCTTTTATATTGATCGACTTTAAGATGTCAACTCAGTTAAGTAGAGAAGGGAAAAAAAGGAACAATATCTCTTTCTCTTTAAATAAGTTGGGATCCATGTTTTCAAATTGGTGAAATAAATTCCTATAAAATTCCAATGAGCATAAAGTATAACAATAAATAAAGGGTGTGTTATCACTCCACCAAATTTCTAAGGCTGAAGAAGAAATCCCAACAGAGGTAACCACAGACCAATCTTTTGGCTTGGTATCGAGCCCTACCAAACCGGAGAGGGCTCTCTCCACAAAGTCACAACCAAGAGGGCTGGATGAATTAGGGTTTTAGGCTAGGTATAAGTACAGGGGTTTGATGTGGTTGAATTGGGTTTATGAATGAGGATATTAGGTCAAAGAGGCTAGGTCAGGGAAAATAGGATTAGGGTTGCAGAGATTCAATGGGGAAAGGTAGGTAGAAAACCTAACACTTAGGGTTTGGGGGTGAGATTAATCAGATAGGTGAGGTGCTAGAAAGAGCAAGGCAAGGCTTGAATTCTTTCTAAACTGAAGAGGATGGACAAACTATGAAGGTTTTTCCAAAACATAGCATGAGAGATGTATTCTGTTCATCAACTTAAAAACCAACATATCATATAAATGAAATGGATCATGAAACAAAACATTCATACATAATGAGACATAAGAAAAACAACGCTAAATTTTCATACCACATGTATCCCAAAGAAATAGCTACAACATTTTCATTAATTTCCTGCCAAAATGATTACACTATAGTGTCTGATCAATGCCTTAACATCCAACAATTTCCAACCTATGTAATGAGTCAAAAAGTACACATTCCTCACTTTTTGCAAACTGATTCATTACATGTCATCAAATCTTTTCACCTAATGTATTTACCCTAGGTAATTCAATCACATAATATTTACTTTTACATTCATTATTTACATTGGTAAAAATCCCATTGACCATGGTAAAAATGGAAAAACTAAGAAAAATAGGAAAATATCAGCAAATTCAGAAATTTTTTCCTATGTGCAGTGCCACTGTCCTATGCGCAACGCCATTGTGCTATGTGCAGCGCCAACACCAGGCTAAGTTTTGGAGGGGTTCCCAATGTCAAAAGTGAGCTTAGGAAAACTCATTGGAAAGATTCTCCAGTCTACTTTCCAAATATGTGATTGTTTTACATAGTTGAATTGATTTGACCTCCCAAAATTTTTTTCTCCCAAGACTGATCTATGCGCGGTGCCAAGCTCAAAAAGAGGGTAGAAACATGTTTTTTTGGGTTTTTTTGCCCTTTTCACTTACCAGTTTATCAAACAAAACTTAGAAAATATCTAGGGTGCATGTCTTCATAATTATAAATACAATGGTGGTCTCTATTTAGCCATTGGATTCCTCAAAAAAAGTGCGCAGCGCCTAGGGCGTTGTGCATAGGACAATCTAATTGTCACATGCCTGTCCAAGTATGCACAAAACTTCAAAAATTTGAAAACATGTGTCAAAACTTGCCAAACTTTGTTGAGTGGTGGTTGATGATGATGGTTAGGCATGTAGTGAGGCTTCAACAAGGATATCAAGTCTTCTTTTCTCTTCTTGCATGGTCAAGGTCTCAATTTTTGCATTGGCTTGTTTAATTTTTTACCTTGCAATTTTGTTTTTCTTGGCATAGTGCTTAGCCCTCTTTATCAATATATCATTATCCTTGTTTTCCTTCTCCAGAAGCTTCTCAAGGTGCTGGTTAGCCCTGTCAATTCATTTCTCCTGGTTCTCATTGACAAGCATGGAAAAATACTCATTCAAAATGAGCTTATTAACAAGCTCAGCCTCCTTTTGCCTCTCTAGTTCTAGAGCTCTTTTCAACCCTCTAGTTATAGGTCTTCTTCTTGACACTTTTTCTTCTGCTTCATTGGTTTCATCATACTTTCCATATGCCTCATCAAGAAAATCCTTTGCCTTATTTTCTTCTCTTTTTTCCTTGAGAAGCTGAATCTCCATGATGGCCCGCTTGGTTTTGAGTTGTTCATTTTCTTGCTCATGAAATGAAATGAAAAACTTAGATATCTCTAAGTTGTTTAAAGCTCACTTATTTGGGCATATTTTTGTTTGATAATCATTTTGGAGGCCTCATCATCATTCTCATCGTCTAAATAGACAAGGTCAAAATCAGTCTTTATTTCATGGAGGTCATCCTCATCATGAATGGCTGCCTCATGTACATCCTCCTGTACCATCTTTTATTTCCCCTTCTATACCTGCTTTCTTGGTGAAGAAGGCAATCCCCCTTCCACAATATGTGGAGAAATTACCTGCCTATGAGCTCTGTGGTATGTGTTAGCCAATGTCTCTATCTCAGCCACTTTGGTCTTTTGAAGCTCACTATTCTTAACCATGCTGGATGACCCAATTTGAGTGTGAAATGGTGATGATGGTGGTGAAATGGGTGAATTAATTTGAGTTTATGAAGAAGCAGGTACTGTGGGCTGAGATGGAGGAATGGATGTGGAAGGATGAGATGGTGGAGGCACAACTTGAGCATGTTGAATTGGCGGAGCAGTAAAGATATCATTAGCTATGAAAGTGTCCCATGAGATGTTAAATTTATCAAGGTGATGGTGAAAAATGATATTGATGAGAGAGTGGTGAAAAATAATTTTCATTTGGTGGTCATAATCTCTCTTTTGAGCAATGTATGCCATTTTTTCAATGTCCATGAAGAGAAAATAAGGTATGTCGAGCATCTTCATGACCCTTGTGAAGTGCATTAATAACCTAATATGGTAGTTGTAGAGTCTAGAGAACCTTCCTTCACAATAAAATTACCTCGTTATGATTTTCATCATGAGGACATACCTATCCAGGAGATAAGAGAAAGGAAAGAACCTTTTTCTTTCATTTTTGTAACTTGGTCTCATATATGGGTCAAAGTAATGACTCTCCAAGTCCTTTTCCTTGTACCATTTTTCACCAACATTTGGAATTATGTTGGCATCTGCTATGATAGTTGTAGATATTATGAAAGTGACACTAGCAAGGGTTACATGGTTATCATGAAGATTAGAAATGAAAAGCCTACTCAAAACAGGGTGATGTTGGACCTTTTGTAATTTCTCACAAAATTCAAAGCATCCTACATGCTTGAAACATGTCACTTCCATGGGAGAGGCCATGGGTTCTCTGGTGTTTGTAGGTTCAAGTCTGAGGATCTTCCCTCCTTTGTGTGTCCTCCTCTCTTCCCTTTCTTATTCCTCATTGACTTCTCTGTTTTCTTCTTCCATAGTGTCTTGGATAGAAACCCTAGGGAGATGAATTGGGAGTAAAATGTAGGTTTAGGGAGTGGGGAATGGGATGGAAAAAAATAGGGAGATGGGGGAAAGGATTGTAGAATTGAGGGAGGTGATAGGGAGTGGAAATTTTGTGGGATTTAGGAATAGGAATTTTATTACAGGTATGGGGATTTGGGAGCCTAGGAATTTGAAATACCTAGGTCTTAGGGTTTATGGGATAAAGGGGTTTTGGATAGGGATTTTATGATATAGGGGTATGGATAGGATTTATTATGATGTAGGAAGGGTAAAGGGGTCTTCAAAGATCAAATTTTGGGATTAGAAAGTTAAAACTAGGGTTTGTATCCTAGAACTCTCCAAAATTTTCATAAAAACTATAATACCATGAAATTTTCATTTGAGGAACGGAAGGAGGGTGTATTTTCAGGTTACTTACTTGATGGGAAGTGATGAGACCCTTTTCTGAAGTTTTGGAGCACTGACACAAATTTTGGGAGAATGCAAGTGAATTTTTCTAGGTGCATAGTGCCTCTGGCTCTATCCGTAGCGCCCTGGCTCTATGCGCATCACCTTCAATACTTTCGAACTTTCACCCTTCAATTATGATTTTTTGAGCTGTGTGAGTGATGGATTGATAGCATGGAGATAAAATGAATATATTTTGATCTTTGAATGGCTTTATACTTAATGAATTGGATTTTTTGAGATTTGGGACCCACCTTTCCCTCTTGTTTTCACTTTAACCCTTTGAAACTATACCTTTGATTTTGACTTTTTTATTTGGAGATTGATTATTTTGATGGACGAGGAACTCTTTGAAATTACATTTTGATGTTTTGGCATTTTTCGAACACCAAGTTAGCAGCTTTGGGATGGTGAGATTATTACATTTGAAAGACATAAAATTACATAATGAAAATATAAAAAATTACATTTGAACTCAAAATTACATGCTGAAAATGAGATATTTTTTTCACAAATGATATTCACATAATGAAGAAAAGTTTATTTGGATCACCCTTTACTTGTTGGTATTATTGAATGAAATGGAGTTTTATTGAACCTTGGAAGCCCTAATGACCTAGTGAAACCTTGAAAAACCTTAAAAGACCTAATGAGACCTTGAAGTACTGAATTTCAAGATGAAATGACTGATATTGATTTTATGGATGGTACACAGTCCGCAAGGTATGAAGATATGCCAACAAGTAATCAAAATTTTGGAAGAGTAATGATTTCTGGTCTTGGGGCTATCATCAGTGACTAATTTTTCGCATGACCTTGTCGAATGATACAAAAATTCTGAGTGGGACTCCTAAAATGATATGAAAAGAGGATTTTGATCACTGATGGCAGGATGCAAATACTGACACTAAAATTGGCCTTATTGGGGATGTTAGCTCTGAAAGAGGTGCCAAGAACCACCTAACTCTGGATTTTGCAGATCAGATCCTTATCCATTGGGCCAATACAGTAAAAAAAACTCAAACTAATAACATGACTGAAAACTAATAACTTAGAAAAATATACTGGCTCAAGACAAACTCAAATGACTGAAAATTGACTCAATACTGACTTACATGAATGAAAACTGAACTTTTTGAAAATGCCAGAAAATCAATGAAGCTCCATGGCCTTCACTTTGGGCTCTGAACTCTAGTGATTCTATACTTCACACTTGCAAAAAATGTAACTGATATTTACAATGAAATGGAAAACTGATTGAGAAATTTGTTTAAGAAAAGATAGTGTTTTAGGTGCCTACCATTGGCTGGTCCTCCTAAACACTCTTATCCATTCATCTCCTCAAGAAAATAAGCATTCTATCCCCGGCAAGCTGAAATCTGATATGGGTCTTTCCATAAGTTCTCAAATTTGCGATGCTTACCCTTGTCTTCATTTCTGGCATCCCAACGGAGTACCACATCTCCGACTTGAAATTATATTCCTTATTTTTCCGGTCATAGATCCTCTTTATCCTATCATGAAGTTTTGAAGTATTTTGAAATACTTCATCTCTTGTCTGTTGAAGGTGTATCATTTGATTAATACAACGATGTATGTCATTTTCCTGAGTCCCTACTTCTTGCAGAAATTTCATTACCGGGGCTACTAATGATGAAGGAAACACATTATAAACACCATAAAAAACTTGAAAAGGATGCATACCATTAGAATTATTATTTCTCACCCTACTTTCATACAATTCATTGATAAACTTCTTATCCCAATTCTTTTTATTCGCCTCTAACATTTTCTTAATGATACTGATCAAGTATTTATTAGAGGACTTTTCCAATCCATTACCTTGCAGGTAGTAGGTTGTAGAGTATCCAAACTTAATATTATATCTGTCACAAAACTCAGTCATCTTCTTAGACTTTAATTTTTCCGCGTTATCTATAATAATCTTAGTAGGAAAACCAAAATGAGAGAAAATATTACTTTCTAAAAACTGAATGATGACAGAATCTGTTGCTTGCCTGGTCGGGATCGCTTCGATCCATTTTTTAAAGTAATTTTTGGCTATCAATATCCACTTGTGCTGTGTGGATGATGCTGGGTGAATCTCACCTATGAAATCTAGGCCCCACTATTGAAATGGTGCATGTACTGAAATAGGTTTAAGAGGTAATAGGAGAAGCTTTCTCTTACGCTAAAAAACTTGATATTCGTGGAAAATCATTACTGCTTTGTAAGCATCTGCAAAAAGTGTTGGCCAATAATATCTCGCTCTCAATATTTTATTGGCTGTGGTCTTTCAATATAGGTGGCCCCCACAATCTCCTTTGTGGAAGTCATTCATCACTTCCTTAGATTCTTCTTTGACCAGTAAAGTGCATTGTACAGTATGCAATTCTTTGAAGCTTTGAGTTTCGAAGATATGCCTTGACTCTTAGTCATGCCTAAAGGAGGGTTTTAGGTGTTGCAAAACATAAACAATATCAAAATATCGTGGAGATGACAAAAATATATCAGATACCTGAATGAGATTCACTTCTTCTTCATTTTTGGACAAGGCTGAAATCAATTTTATTTCAAGAGCATGAAGGTTTGACTCAGCCATGAGCTTGGCTAAAGCATGACCTTTGATTAGCTTGGTATGCTTGATCTCAAGATCATATTCTAGTAAAGCTACTATCCATCTTCCTCTCCTACCTTCTGGGTATGTCTGCATGAGAACTTCTTTTACAGCTGCATTAGGTACATAGGCAAGAGTGTGTGAATGTAAAATGTAAACTCTAAAATATTTTAATGCTTTTACTAAAGCTAGAGCCTGTTTCTCTATGATGTTGTAGTGAAGGGCTACTCTCTGATATTGCGATTGAAAAATGCAACTGTTAATTCTGATTTATTCCCTTTCTGCATCAAGACTGTTGCCATAGTGTGCTCAGAAGCAAATGAGAATATTATGAAATCACTAGTATAATTAGGAATTATCAAAACTGGGGTAGTAGTCAAGGCAAACTTAACTGAATGGAATGATTTCCGAGCATCTTCAGACCACTTCACATCACTATATGTCTTCAACATATTTGTCAATTCTCTAATATGAACCGCCAAATTAGGAATGATTCTACATAAGAAATTCATCTTACCATTGAATGCTTGTACTTTCTTTTTTCTAAGAGGGAAATCAATCTGCTTCAACACGGGAAGGGTCAATCCGGATCCCATCCTTAGAGATGATGTGACCAAGAATTTTTTCCTCCTCCATGGCAAAAAGGATTTTCTTTGGGTTGAGAGATATTCCAAACTTCTCGCATCTTTCGAAAACAATTCTTAAATGGTGCAAATGTTCATCATCAGAATGTGAAAAAATTTTCAAGTCATCTAAATAAACAACCAAGAAAACATCTTTTTCATTGGCGAATGCTATGTCCATGGCCTGCTGAAATGTGGACCCTTCATTTTTTAAACCAAATGGAATTTTTGCATATTTGAACGTGCCCCAAGGTGTACTAAATGTTATCTTGTCTTGATCATCCTCATGCACCAAAATTTGGTTGTACCCTGAATAACCATCCAACAGTGACATCTGGGAAGAACCAACAACTCTTTGAAGTATATGGTCCATCTTCAGAAGTGGATATTTGTCATTGAGGGACACTTTTTTCAAGTTTCTGAAATCGATACAAAGCCGGATTTCTCCAGTCTTATTTCTTACCAGAACCAAGTTTGAAATCCAATCAGAGAATCTGATTGGGACAATAATACCGGACTTGAAAAGTATATTTACCTCTTTCTCAATAGATGGAAGCAATCTGGGATTTATCCTCCTCAAGTTTTGCCAAAACGGCTTTTGATCGGACTTGATTGGAATAATGTGCTAAATGTTGTTCTTGTCATACACCTTTAAATCTGCATATTCCCATGCGAAAACATCAGAAAATTCAAAAATTAATTTAACATATTTAGCCTTTACCTCAGGAGATAATGACTTGAATATTTTAACCATATTTTGTTTTTCAGCTGTCCCAATTTTTACATCTTCAACACCCTTTTCCGTAGGCATCAATGTAGGCTTCCTGGCTACGTCATCTTGGTCAAACAATTATTCCAAAGGTATCAGACCTTTTGGAATATTGTTGTCTTTTAGCTATAGTATATCCATCTAAGTTGCTTCTATATCCTAGTCATCTTTATCACAAATTTGATCTATGGAAAAATTCTCAAATTCTTCTTCACCTTGGAGAAAGTTATTTATCTACTTATCATCCTAGAAAACTTGCCAATATCGCAAGTTATCGGGAACAGTGGGCTGGTGTTTCACATGAATCTCAAACTTCCTGTTTGAAAATATGGGGATCTTAAAATTGATTGCAGCTTTAGCTAATGAATCTGCCATGAGATTTTGATTCCTTGGCACAACTGTAAGTATACATTCTTTACAAAATTTCAAAATATCTAGTACAAAATTTTTATATTGTCTCATTTGAGGATAGTTAGCTTGACATTCACCTTTAAATTTATTGATCACAAGTTCTGAATCACCATACACAACAATCAATATTTCTCCCAGTTTCTTCAAGATATTTAGGTGAGTAATCAGTGCTTCATACTCGGCTTCATTATTATTGCAATCAAAAGCTAACTTGTAAGAGAAAAATCTAACATTTGTAGGGACCTTATTCTATTGATGTAAAGGGCCACGGACCCAGATTCCAATCCCTGCCCCATATTTCCCCAGGACACCATCAAAGTCCATGGACCATAGACCATTATCATCGTCCAAGTGCTGAAACTCTCAGATTTATGTTTCGGCTCAATTTTCTGAATTGTCTCTTCATGCTTTTCTGGACTTTCTTCCACTTTATCCAATGGTTATTCTTTATTTTTCACTACTTTGTCTGATTCCTATTCTAATGAACTCGGAAGATTCACTTTTTCTTTTTCTATAACTTCTCTAATACAATTATGGATCTCTGGAACATCTTCTACATATACTAGCTGGCTATCTAAACCATTTAAGCGGCTATCATTAAACAAAACGAATGACTCTAAATCTGTATGTACAACATTTATCGGATGATTGCTAGGATTTTATTTGCTTGTGATCATATATTTCATCTTGGTTTCATGGTACAATTTTCTCAATTTCCCAAAAACAAGGATATTTGCATAAGAAAAGTCTAATTGCAATGAGCCTCGTAATTTCCCCCCCAACATCTTGACATCAACATGCCAAAGTGTGGTAGTATGACAACTACCACCACATCCATTAGAGCATTCTTTGCTGGAATCTACTCTAGGGAGACTGCCAAATATTTAAAAAGGCCAATACAATAGACTCTACCTGAATCAAAGAAGTATAAGTCATGGTAGGGACGAGTGATGTCAAGGCCCAACTTCTCCATTATGGATTTTGGAATTATATTGTGGGAGGCTCCAGAGTCTAACATGGAATTATGTAAAATTCACTAGTGGATTCTTAGACTCAATTAAAAAGGAGGAACCTCGCTATCTTCTAATTGACCATCAATAGCCGGACCAAAAATGAGTTCGGGATGATCATCTTCGACATTGACCATGTCGGACAAAGGTTATACTTTAAGAATCTTGGAAACATGGGACATATACTGGTTATTCTTAACAAGCTCGGTTAAAGGAATAAACACTTTTAACTTTGAAATTTATGTTTCTAGACTGAAGGGAGTGGTTTTGTCTACCTATTTAATGACGATGTCTCTTTGTCCAACATGGTCCTTTGATGGAACTTATTTCTTCTGATTATCCTCTTCCTTATTTGTTGAACTTGTGGATGACTGATTTACCTTGTTCTGATTCATGACCACAAGCTCTTTTCCCTTACTCTGATTTCTTGGAGGATTCTGCCTTGTTTGACTTCTCCTGAGATGCTCTCTTCTGAATGGGATTAATCGACACATCTTTTCTCCTCAATGAAATCTACCTATTTTTTGAACTAAGTGCATTCAAATACCCCTGCTGATAATCATATGATTCGGTATCCAATTCATGATCATTGGCAAGGATAAAATCTTCATCTTTAGGTTGATCTTTCTTTTAAAAATATTCCCCATCTTTGGTCAAAATCATAGGCAGATCATCAACTTTGAAAAGGAGATTTTCCTCATAAATTGTGTCTTTGTCTTCTTCTTCTCCTTGAGCATATTTCTGCTACAAGGGTGTCCTAATTTTCTGCTACTGTTGTGGTGGTTTCTCTGGAGCCCGATGTTCTCTCTATTTGATCCTTAACTAAGGCTTTTGTTAACCTCTATAGTTAGGATTTTTTACCTCAGGCTATCTCTCAGTGATGGACATCCTGTCAACCATACTTTCAATAGTTCTTATCAGTGTATCCATCTTAGCATCGGGAGACGAGGTGGATGGTTCATCTTTAATAATAACTCTTCTCTCATTCCTAGCTCTAGCTCTCTTCATCAACATATTTGCTTCAACGTTGACTGTGTTATTTTTCATATCCTCCAGTGTAGCTGGATTTCTTTCTCTTAGTTAGTAATCCATGTAAGAATAAAATGCATATGGATATCATATGTGAGATAATCCTAGAGGAGGATTGATCTCAACGAGAATTGCATTTAAATTCTATTGAAGAGAGTATTGCAATCTTGGTCTGATTCATTGAGATTTATTTTAATGTTCTCATATTCAACAAGCAACTGTAATTTGTTTTTCTTTACTTCCCACTAGGCTATAAATGCATCAATGAGCTGGTCTGGAGTGGAAATGGAATTAACAGTCAATGACCTAAACCAAACTCTGGGCTATAATCCTCATTTTTGCATTGTCAACATTAACTTCCTCCAAGTCTATGAAGTTAGTGACCTTAACAATATGTTGTCTTGCAGATATGGTATATTTTTCATCAAAAAAGGGGATTATTTGGCCATAAACCCGAGGTAAGTCATTAAATTGGGCAAGTATGATAAGTGGGGAAAATATTGCCATGATTCCTACTGAGTGAATTTCTATATTGACAACATGAGGGATTGGCTGAATAGGTAATGGAACTATAGTTTTAGGTACTGAATTAGTAGGTATGAATGATAAGGTCGAAGGTGCAGATGAAAAAACTACAATTTTTTGAGTTTGAGTTTGATTTGAGATAGGAATTTCCTCTTGATGGTAGAATTGGATACAATATTTGATGTCAAGGTCAGATTCAGGTTTAATCTCTTTGAAAAACCAATATTTAAGAGGACTAGGGTCTAATTCAAACAATGAATTGACCTTAGATAGTCTTAAAGGATCGAATACTATGTCAGATAAAGAGGTTTCAGACTTGGATTTAAACAATGACAATTAAAATTTCAGATCATATGGTATATCTTCAAGAGAAAGTAGTTTAGTAGGTAGAGAAATAGATCTTACCAATGGAACAGGTCTTGACTGAATGTTTGTAGTGCGATATCTATTCCTTCGAAAAATATTCTCTGGATCATCTACTGGATCAGCTAGATCAGGATCGAGATTTACTCTGGTATATCTTCTCGAAGCCAACTCTACAAGCTTAGCACTGCAATTATTGAATCATCCTTTCTGAAACTTAACCCTATCATCTGAAGGATCAAATTCCAATGTTTCTTGTCGTACATCTAAGGAAAATAAATCTTTCATTCCCCTACAATGGAGCCAACATGTTATCACTCCGCCAGATTTCTAAGGCTGAAGAATAAATCCCAACATAGGTAAACACAGACCAGTCTTTTGGCTTGGTATCTAGCCCTACCAAACCCGAGAGGGATCTCTCCACAAAGTCACAGCCAAGAGGGTTGGATTAATTAGGGTTTTAGGCTAGATATAAGTACACTGGTTTGATGTGGTTGAATTGGGTTGCTGAATGAGGATATTAGTTCAAAGAGGCCAGGTCAGGGAAAATAGGATTAGGGTTCTAGAGATTCAATGGGGCAAGGTATGTAGAAAACCTAACACTTAGGGTTTGAGGGTACGATGAATCAAACAAGTGAGGTGTTAGAAAGAGCAAGGCAAGGCTTGATTCTTTCTAAACTAAAGAGGATGGACAAACTATGAAGGTTCTTCCAAAACAGAGCATGAGAGATGTATTATGTTCATCAACTTAAAAACCAACATATCATAGAAATGAAATGGATCATGAAACAAAACATTCATACATAATGAGACATAAGAAAAACAATACTAAATTCTCATACCACGGGTATCCTAAAGAAATAGTTGCAACCTTTTCATTAATTTCCTTCCAAAATGATTACACTAGAGTCTCTGATCAATGCCTTAACATCCAATAATTTCCAACCTGTGTAATGAGTCAAAAAGTACATGATAGACCTCAAAAAAACTCCTCCCATCCTCAAGGGTTGAATCCATGAGAGGAGGAGACGTTCCACTAAAAACTGAGTTGAATACCTAGAGTGTAGGTGGGTCAAACAAACTCATCCCTCACTTTTTGCAAATTGATTCATTACATGTCATCAAAGCTTTTCACCTAATGTATTTACCCTAGGTAAGTCAATGACATCGTATTTACTTTTAAATTCATGATTTACATTGGTAAAAATCCCATTTACCGTGGTCAAACTGGAAAAACTGAGAAAAATAGGAAAATATCAGCAAATTCAGAAAATTTGTCCTATGCACAACGCCACTATCTTATGCGCAGTGCGAATGTGCTATGCGCAGCGCAAAATTCAAGTTGAGTTTTGAAGGGGTTCCCAATATCCAAACTGAGCTCGTGATAGCTCATTGGATATCTTATCCAGACTAATTTCCAAATCTGTGTTTGGTTTGCATAGTTGACTTGATTTGACCTCCCAAAAATTGATTCTCCCAAGACTTCTCTATGCGCAACGCCAAGCTCAAAAAGAGGGCAAAAACATGATTTTTTGGGTGTTTTTTGCCCTTTTCACTGACCATTTTGTCAAAAAAAACTTAGAAAATTTCTAGGGTGCATGTCTTCATCATTATGAATCCAATAGTGGTCTATGTTTGGCCATTGGATGGTGGTATTTATTTTTCCAACTGTCACATGAATGTCCAAGTATGCACAAAACTTCAAAAATTTGCAAAAATGTGTCAAAACTTGCCAAAATTTTGTGAATGGTGGCTGATGATGATGGTTAGGCACAGAGTGAGGCTTCAGCAAGGATACCAAGCCTTCTTTTCTCTTATTTCATGGTTAAGGTCTCAATTTTTTCATTGGCTTGTTTAAGTTTTTACCTTGTAATTTTTTTTTTCTTGGCATAGTGCTTAGCCCTGTTTCTCAATATATAATTATCCTTTTTTTCCTTCTCCAAAAGCTTCTCAAGGTGTTTTTTAGCCCTGTCAAGCCATTTCTACCAATTCTCATTGATAATCATGGAAAACTACTCATTCAAAGTGAGATGATTAGCAGGCTCACCCTCCTTTTGCCTCTCTATTTCTAGAGCTCTTTTCAACCCTCTAGTCCTAGGTCTTCTTCTTGACACTTGTTCTTCTTATTCATTTGTTTCACCATACTTTCCATATGCCTCATCAAGAAAAACCTTTTCCTTATTTTCTTCTCTTTTTTCCTTGAGAAGCTGAATCTCCATGATGGCCTACTTGGTTTTGAGTTGTTCATTTTCTTGCTCATGAAATACAATGACAAACTTATATCTCTCTAAGTTGGTTTGAAGCTCACTGATTTGGCCATCCTTCTATTTTATAATAATTCTGGAGGCCTCATCATCATGCTCATCATCTAAATCAACAAGGTCAAAATCAGTCTCTGTTTCATGGAGGTCATCCTCATCATGAATGGTTGCCTCATGTACATCCTCCTCTACCATATTTTATTTCCCCTTCTGTACTTGCTTTGTTGGGGAAGAAGGCAAGGCCCGTTCCATAATCTATGGATAAAACACCTGCCTATGACCTCTCTAATGTTTTTTATCCAATTTCTCTATCTCAGCCACTATGGTCTTTTGAAGCTCGCTATTCTTAACCATGTTGGATGACCCAATCTGAGTATGAAATGGTGATGATGGTGGTTAAATGGGTGAAGTAATTTGAGCTGATGAAGAAGTTGGTATTGTGGGCTAAGATGGAGGAATGGATGTGGAAGGATGAGATGGTGGAGGCACAACTTGAGCATGTTGAATTGGTGGAGCAGTAAAGATATCATTAGCTATGAAAGTGTCCCATGAGATGTTCAATTTATCAAGGTGATGGAGAACAATGATCTTGATGAGAGAGTTGTGAAAAATACTTTTCATTTTGTTGGTTTGAAGGGGTCTTGACCCAGGTTCAAATTTGACATTAATAAAAAAAACCCTGTACTATTGGTCCTTTAGGCAATAACCTGCTTGTGCAAGTCAAGGTATCACTCGAAGTAGTATGGGAGGGTGTTGGAACCAGTTTTTCACACCCTGAGAAAGAGATTTTAATGATGTGGGTACCTTTAATCTTGAACAGGTCTGCACAGAGAAATCGCTAACTAGAAACCCCTAACAATATAACTTAACAGAATGGCTTGTGTGCAACCCATAACTCATAATATAACAAGAGAAATATAACCTGATATCACCATATCTATGCATTCATTGTTCTTTTAAGCATCTAATACATGTGCGCAATAGATCTACTAACAATATTGAATAACACATAAATAACATGCAGCGCAACTCATAACATATCACAAAGACATTTAATATCAACAAACCATCCTTTTATTCATCAAATAGTTCAGGTTCCTCTCACAGAATCTTTTACATACCCGCACACACAACCAGCGGGGTCCACACAGCCGAACTTAGGGTCTTCGTGCACATAGCCAGCAGAAGCCCTTACCGAGAAAAATCCACACAAAAACCTCAGATCATATATATCATGAACAAATCTACCATAAAACTCACTAGAACTTCCTCTTCAACTCATCTTAGACTCCTATTTATACTTTTGGCCTGAGCCATACTAGGGTCTGGAAACTGTGGTTTGTGACCCCTAGGTCTACCTTTTCTGCCCATTACAATGCATGAGGGACTTTGACCCACCCCAAAGTCCCTTAACTTGTGTTGCGCATGACTAAAATACTCAAAATATTCCAAAATTATATCCCAAAATTACATTCAGGGGGCCCCGCTCCAACAGGCCCCCAACACAATCTTGTGACTCATCCCGAGTCACAGCGACAGTTGGGTATTCATCTTGCTCTAGAGCTTTTCGAGGGCAGTGGAAAATGGTGTTAGGATGCCCTCCCTCTGTGCAGCTACATTCTGCGCAATCTTGACCAAATTTTGTGAATTTGGCCCCTCAGTAGCCAAAGTGACATTGTCCAATGACTGATTCAATGTTTTAACCACAACATCCAGGTCCTGCATTTCATCACCTCATCTTCCCAGGGATTCAGATGATGATGAGAAATTTATTTTTATGGCAGAACCCCTCAATTTCGTCTCTTAGAGCATGACTGGTGCGAAGGCGTGTGAGTCACTGGGCTGCAACAAGGGTGGGCATGGCTACTTCTAACTGATCGAATTCCTGCTCTTTGTGGCACAACTCCTGAGTGAATTGTTAGAGAAGTGGCTCTTAATGCAATGATGACCTGAGTTCCATAGAAGTGTCCAAGAATTTAGTGCCTTTGGCGATGTTAGAAGAAATACTTCCAATGGCTTCCTTAATCAGCACAACTCGTTGAGCTCATACCTCTAGAGGAGTCTCAGGCTATAGCTTCACCTGAAACACAACAATATATTGCTCGAAGTCAGCTTTGATTGTCTGGACCTTAGACCTATAAGCCTTCAATGCAACAACCAAGCTCTGAATTTTTTCCTGGGGCACAGCAGAGGAGGGAATGATAATTTCAGGTACCTCTCCGCATAGCCAGTCGATTAAATGTTCTAGCTCAGCTCGTTGTGCGACCGCTTCTTGCTACAATACATGTGCTTGGATGGATTGTGTTGCCTTGGTTGCGATTGTCTACTTTGCCTCGCTCAGCTGTTGTCGCGTGCTCGCCTCTCTAATTTTTAGTTTAGCAGAGATGAACAAGTGGAGAGCGTGTAGCTACCCACTTGTTATCCTTGCAAGATCAAGGCTGAACTTCGTACATGCTTGGACCCGTGTGCAAAATTCTGGCTACTCTATGGTCATAGCTGTGCTCGGGAAGGGGGAAATTCTGCTTTCTGTTGTGGTGATCATGGCTGTGGCTAACAGGCTCGCTTGAATCTGCCTCAGCTAATTCATGCTTGCTTACAATGTGTCTGCCTTCAGTTGCAAAACCTATAATCCAGACTGCAAGGCCTCCACCACAACCTTGTGTTGCTCTTCCATGGCTGTTGATCTGTCCTCCGACACGGTGGCGATTGTGTCTGCTATCTTCTCCAAGTCTTCTTTGGTTAAGGTGACCTCCGAATCTCTGCCAGACTTGTCTCCCTTTCGTTTCTTTCACTAACCTTTTGCAGACTCGCCAGTTGGCTTTGTACCTCATGGGGAATTTTCACGCTCCCCACCAATTCCTCCAGTCTCAATGCCTTGCTCCGACTCTTGTTTAGTCTCCTTGGTGGTGCCTTTGGTGGTCTCTTTCCCGCTAGAGAAAAACTCAGTATCCTTTGTTGTAGCCTACGGAGCAGTGCCTTTTAGGGCTGTGTCCTTTCCGGATGTGCCTGCTGTAACCAAGATGGTGGATTTGAGTCCAATCTTCCATGTTGGAAGCCATGTTGCTATGACTTGGTCCACTTCTGCCTTTGTGACCATGTAGGGTAGATTGTACCATGTTGGGTCTTTGCACACTCTGATTTTCACGTTATGCATAGTGATGTGGAAGTCAGTGATGCATTTGTATTGATCATAAACTGTAGGTGACAGTCGCGACCTAGAGTGTATTTCTACTGCCAGTGCACTTTCAAACAGCACCCAAAATACCTTGTTTTCCTTGATTCGCTACGGGTCCTTGGAATCCCACACATTGTCGTAGCGCGCTCTCTTGAATATGCCTGGATCAAGCTCGGGGAGCACCACATCCTCAGGTGTCTTCGAAGCAACTAGGGCAATCAATAGCAACAACCCCGAATAGAAGAAGGGATTGCCCAGACCTTGTGCCTCGTGCACATTGTTGAGAAACTCCTCACATAGGTATTGGGACCAGTTATAGATGAACCCCATATCACATTGTCTCGCTAGCTAGATGAAATGTGCAGGGATAGTTGATGGCCGAAATTTCCACATTAGCATACATCCGAGCAAGAGAGTGCACATTCGCACTCCTGGGCCAGTGATGCTATTCACCAAGAGTCCTCTTTTTTCATGTTCCACCTTGTATTTCTCCCAGGCCTCATTGGACACCTTCTGATCATTGCTCTTTCCAATCCCTTTCATGGGATGGGGCCCCTTCATGGGCAGGCTAGTGATCCTATGGATCAATGCAACATCAATAGGAATGTGGCCTGGAATCCATAGACAACCATCATGGATCAAGGAAAATAGCTGTCGCATGCACATGCTAGTGATAGGGTACCTCCAAAAATAGGGAGTTTGTTGTAGGTTCAAGATCCCTAATACATGCGATCCACGCGCCCAAGGCATCGACTCAACTTTGGGTACATCATCATACAACACCCGCTCTAAATAGAGCTCTGGGAACAGATCTGGAAATTTTTCCTCATTAGCCAAATTGTGATCGTCAAATTCAACGAGGGGTATGTTTCCAAACATATATCCAATTATAGGGACTTCCTGCGGGACTAATGGCATCTGGAGGTAGTCTCAGACCACATCAATGTTCTTAGGGGTATGCACTGTCTTCTTGCGTGGCTTAACGTAGGGTGATAGCCATGAGAGTAGGGCTACTAGAAGGGCCTCCTCTTGAGCAGTCATGGGGTGCTTGGATGGATTGACCATAGGTGAGCGCACCTGGGGTACCTGCCGGGGAGAGTGCACAATCCATGGGGAGGTGCACAGCTTAGATGCAGCCCACTTCGTCGCTTTTCCTTTTCCTTTCCCTTGGCCGGCATGGACACGACCTCTTCAACTTCAGGGGTGACTTCGAAGACATCTTCGGACCCTAGCTTAGTGGAATCAGTAACTAGAAGAGACTCTGCGGGGTTAGTGGCTGTCATCCTCACTCAAAACACAAACTCGAGATTTCTATTGTCAGAAGGAGTACCTCATCTAGACATACAGATCGTGTGGACAAAGCGGACAAAAAAATTGTAGCAAAGCACAAAGCATGAAATATTCAAAGAAAAAAGGAATCGATTATGACTTGAGCCCTTCCTTTTATAGGCCACCATGGGAAAAAATGGTCAGATTACCAATAAATGTGACTTACCATCGAAAAAACGGTAAAAAATCCTCCAGTATTGTTGCATTAAATTCCAAACGCCCGCTCGATGCAATGGTAAAATCGCTTTTTCACCCAGCTTTACTGTTCCAACGGCTAGTTTTCTTCATTGTGCACTACCACTGCGCCTCAGTCGCACCTGCCCGCACCTCTTCACCTGCGCACTATCGCTACGCTTCCATCGTACCTGTATGTGCCTTCCCCTCATAGCATGTGCACATCCTCCAATGCAGATGCCCTAGTCATATAGTCATTTGGTAGGCACCAGATTGTACCTATAGGGCTTTAGACGACTTCCATTAACATACTTGGGAAGGTAGTATCCTCGCAGCGTGGCCAAGCGCACCACAGCACCATTAATAATCTCCTTTACTATATACGTTCCCAACCAGTGCTTACGGAACTTCCCTGGATGGCGCGCAAATTGACTATCATAGAGGAAAACCAACTCTTATTCCTTAAATACCTTCTGCTGGATGTTTCAATCATGCCAAGTTTTTTCACGTACCTTCTGTACTTGCTGATGAAAGTTAGCAATAACCCGATCTTCTTCCAAGGAAACCAGCTGCACCAAGCGTTCATCCATGATGTCAGGTTCCACCATATTTGTGAAAGATGCAATGCATAGGCTATGCACAATATATTCCATGGGCATGATGGCCTCTTGTCCATAGTCCATCCTAAAAGGAGTCTTCCCAGTCAGCTTCTTGCATGTAGTCCTATAGGCCCATAACACCAAAGGGATGCGCACATCCTAGTCATTCTGATTGGAATTACAGATCTTGGTAAGTGCACTCTCCAAAATTTTGTTGAAAGCCTCTACTGCGCCATTAACTTTTGGTTGATACAAGGTGCTTTCGTGTGATGGATCTAAAAATCTTCAATAGTTCATTAACGATATACGTACCTCTATCGCTCATCAAGATCTTCGGGCAGCCAAACCTGCTCAAACTATGCTCAAAGATGAAGTGTGCAACAATATCTGCAGTACAATCCTTCACAGCCTTTGCTTCCACCCATGTGGTCACATAAGCAGTGGCAGTAATGATATAATGTGCACCAGTCTTCTTTCCCATGGGATTGATTGGTCCAAAAAAGTCTATAGCACATTTATCGAATGCCTGCAAGGCCATCTATGGTTGTAGGGGAATTTCATCTTTGTGTGAGGGCTTCTCAGTTCGCTGACATGCATCACAGGCTCGACAGTATGCATGTGCATCGCTATGAAATGTGGGCCACCATAAAACAACACGCAACACCTTCTGCAAAGTGGATTTCGCTACGTAGTGGCCTCCTTCCACACCTCCATTAGCCTCAGCCAAGATGTCTTGTCTCTCATGTTCTAATACATACCTCTGCAATACCTCATATGCTCCCAACTTATATAATTGGTTTACAATCACAATGAAATTAGCTGTGCGGGCCACCAACTCTTTCTTGTGCTGTACTGAATATTTTGTAGGTGTCATTCCAGTTGTAAAGAGGTGAATAATGTCTGCAAAGTTCTCATCAACCACCTTTATAGAAAATTTTTTCACATCGGGTAATCCTTCTTCCAAACTAGTTGGCTCTTCTCCATTCTTAATTCGAGACAAGTGATCAGGTCCCACATTTATTCTCCTAGGTTTCACAATAATCTCAAAGTCATACTCCTAAAACAGTAGCAACCATCTACATATCTTCCCCCCAACATAGAATTATTGACCAGGTATTTTAAATCTGAATGGTGAGTGAACAGTTTAAAATGTCCTGCTAATAGATAGTGCTTGTATTTCTACAAGGCATACACCATTTCTAGTCCTTCTCGTTCGGTAGTAGAATAGTTGTGTTCTGCACTAGAGAGCTTCCTGCTAGAAAAAACAACTATATGATAAATGTATCCTTCTCCTGGCTGCACTAAGAAAACCCCAAGAGCTATTCCTGATGTATCCACATGCACATGAAAGACTTTTTCCCAATCTGGAAATATTAGAATAGGTGCAGTGACCATCCTTTCCTTCAACAACTCAAAATTTTTTGACATTCTTTATCCTAGAAAAAGGAAACATCCTTCTTTAGCAGCTTTTCTGTGGGCGTTGTTGTGGATCATCTGCATATCCTTTTAATTTTATATTAAAAATACAAAAAAAAAATTGAAATTGAAAGAAAAGAAAATCTGTTAAAGTATTATAGTTTTATACTTTGGCATAAAAAGAAAAAGCTTTTAATTTGATGTATTAAAGTTTAACTGTTTTAAACTTTGTACAAGTGGTTTTTGTATCAAAAGATTAAAGTCCGACCAATTGAATCGACAGAGAGTGCTGATATTCAATGTCTGAACCAGATGACCCAACCTGTGGGCTCTACCAGCATGATAGTCAACGAAATGGGTGCCTGCGCAGTTGACTGGGTTGACTACAGAGGTAATAGAGATCAACAGTGGATATCCACTACGGGGGCACCAACTGGAGTTCTCAGCCGTACCCCGAGACCCCCCGCAGTGACGTCATATGCTGAATTGAAAACAATTGTATTGGAGAAGAATTCAATTAGTTTATGTTCCATTTGAAGCCTAATAGGAAGTAGTTTCTGCCAGAGTGTGGATAATTTGCATTTAGTAACTAGATTTAAATTTGGGGATTGGTTTGTATTTGAAGAATATTCTGAAATAAGGTTGTATGGAGCAAATGTTGAACCTTACAGGCTCCCAACATTTGTACCAATGAGACTCTTTGCCTTAGAATTTATCAGACAGAGCCTGAATGTTGATCATGTGCACTTTATTCCTATGAAGAAAGGTCATATGTATAAATTACCTGTGAGTGTGGGACCTTTCATAGTTAATATGAGGCAGGCGTTTGAGGAAGTAACAAAATTTTTGGAGGAAACACATATGTGCCGTATTGTATCATTCTGGTTTCATAGACAGAAAAACCCAAAAATACACTAAGTATTGGGTTAAAACCACGTTTAAACAAAGATTGGATTTCAAGCGATTATGAACGCTGAGTTTTATTGTCATTGGGTCCGCAGATCCACATCGCATCGCCGAAAGCCTTTTCAAAGGGAACATCGCCGAAGGAAGAATCAGAATCAGGAATTGAGCGACTGCTTATCACCGATGCGATCGCATCGCAACATCGCCCATCGCATTATCAAAATTTCCGCAGCGCTTAACTCCGCCATCCATCTTCCACCAATGCGATAATCCTCCATCACATCGCACGATCGCACCACCATCCGGCACTTAATTCATTGTTCCCATTTTCCGCCGATGCGATCATCGCACCATCGCGCATCGCATCACACTCGCCCCTCACTTCATCGCTCATCACATATCTCGATTTCCACATATCTCGATTTCCTCCGCCCGAAACATTCCCACTCCTCTTCTGCTTGCGATTGCGATTTTGATTGCGATTTTCATGAATGAGGCATATTCGTTCAGTTTGTTAAAAGGGTTTTCTTCAGCAAAAGGAAAAGGTGCCATTGAAGGCCGTGAGCAAGAGTAAAGACAGAAATCACTTCGGCACCAGCCCAGGAAAGGTAGCAAACAAAGGTGAAATAAGTTCAGTGAATACAAGCATTCAAACTCCTGTTATAACTAAGAAAGAAAAATCAGTTGATCAAGGAAAATAAGCCACGTCATCATATTTTCCTATAGATTAGGATACTTACTTTATGTTATTTTTTGAAGACAATGTAATAATTTGTAAAAAGACATTTTCAAGGCATGTAATAGACAACCTTCGAAGTCATGAAGTAGTTTTGGTAGTTAGAATTGGTTACAACAGTTCCAAACTATTTTTTACCATATTTAATGTAATTTTCAAGAGGAAGGAAGGTTCCGAATTTTGGACCTTCAAAGCCTAATTTTTGTACCCAGAGATTGACAAGTTAATGAATGAGTATGCAATTTTCTATCATTTTGTTAATGTTGAAATGTATTCTCAGTTTACGTTATATTTTTCCATCTATGAATGAAACAGAGTTATGAGCAGCTGAAATCTTTATACTTATGTATTTTAGAGTTAAAAAACCTTAATTTGCGCTCCTCAGTTTTAACTATTTCTTCATATACTTCTTTTGGATTTTGAAATGGTATTTTCTGTATAAAACAACATATCAGTTTGAATTTCTCCCTTCTGTTTCTTCTGATTCTTTTGTTCAACATTGGCTAAAGATAGCATTGCAGAATGTTCATATATTTTATATTTAAGGGTTTTATCTTTAATATTTGAGGTTTGATAATACAGAGACAAATATATACATTCGTGACATAATCAGATAGATGTCTTAAGAACTGATTCCTTATCACAGCTAAGGGATTGTCTCTTAAGGTACAACATTAATTGGCGTTGTTGTCGGGGACCGAAGATTCAAAGTTTTCCCTAGGTTTTGTTCATATTTCCTCTGGTTGTTCAGAGAGGAGGAAATACTAACCTATGCTTCTTTAAAATAATTCTGGCTCCTAAGAGGCCTCACACAGGGTCAGATACCTCTCAGCAAAAAGCTCCTGTTTTTTCTGATCTAGAAAAGCTAGTTTCAAAGAAGGGCCAGAAAACAAAAACATTTTCTACACCTGATGCTTCATTGCTTGCACCAAGCAGCAGTTCACATACTTTTTCATCCAAGGATATTTCTCAGAAACTCATTTTCTCAGAAAAAGGATCCTCACCTTCACCCATTCATTTCCAAGAACCAACATTAGAAGAACAATCTTTTGAGTTTGTATCATTTCCTCTTACAGAAACTCAACCTCATACAATTGCCATTTCTTCTGCTATTATTCATACTCCTACCCCTATATCATTTGTTCCACCCCATTCATTCACATCTACAACTGGTATCCATTTTACCCACGCTCAAGGAGCAGTCAATTAGGGCATAAACATGGCAGCCCCTGCTTTCTTGATGAATATATATGCACAATTAAATATACCCCAACCAATGAATGCAATGCCTAAGGAGTATCTCAAGTTTCTCGCTAGATTTACTGGTGAAGATGAAATAACTGCCGAACAACACTTGCCCTTGTTTTGCACATTTGCTGAAAATTTTAATGTAGAACATCTAGATGTTGTGATGAGACATTTTGTGCAGTCTCTAAGTGGAGAGGCAAGAAAATGGTTCAAAGGATTACCAAATGGTTCAATAAATGATTGGGATGAATTAGAAAGACATTTAATCCAGAGATGGGGAGGAAAAAGGGACCATGGTTATTATTTAACAGAATTCAATGCAATAAAGAAGAAATCAAATGAAAATATGAATGATTTTGTCAAAAGGTTTAATAAGTTGTATAATAGTTTGCCCCTGGAAATGAAACCTGCTCCTATTGGAGCAAGGTTTGTTTTTGCTGGAGCATTTGAGCCTGATTTTAGTTTTACATTGAGAGAAAGAAGATCTCCCACTCTTGAATAGATTCAGACTGATGCCTTAGAGATTGAGGCAAATATGTCTGCTGCTGGGAAAGTTCGAGATAAAGAAAAAGCCAAAGAAGAAGCCTCATCTCAAGATCAAAGGATCAATGATATGACTAAGTTCATAAGAAATTTGTCTAACAAATAAGTAAAGATGGAAGTAGACAACAATAAACCTGCAAAACAAAACAGAGGGGTTTTTAATCCCCAGTTCAGAAAATAGCCCCTGCAGATTTTGCAAAGAGAAAGAAAGGATCAAGATCAACTGCAAGCACCTTTATATATAGAGGCAACACCATCACGTTCTGTTGATGATAATGAAAAGGAAGATGAAGATCAAATTTCTTCTATGTATATGGCAGATGGTGAATCAGAAGAAGAAATTGAAAAAGAATATGAAGAGGAAAGTAAAGAAACTGATATCTCATTTGGTCAAGAAGAAATGGATGATTACTGTAAACAGTTTATTGATTTTATGTAATCAGAATTGCATAAAAAATCTTATTTGAGGTCAAAAAAGAGATTGAGAACTCAAGATGATGAAGTGAAAGAATCAGAATCAACACCTACTCGAATGGTGACTCCACTACAGAAAAACCAAATTAAAAAATTAGACAAGGGGAAACAACCCATGAATCAAGAAAAAGAAGAAGAAAAACAGCAAGTTGATGATGATTTCCAAATAAAACATAATGATCCTAATATGTTGGAGAATATTGTAACTGTTTCTGATCAAACTGCAAATTGAAACAGAAACCAAGAAGAACCTGAAAAGTTGACAAAACAAAATCAAACTTTCAGCTTGTCAAAAGAGCTAGAAAAAGTGAAGATTCAAATACCACTTCATGAGTTGGTCAAAACACCTGGTTATAAGAAAGAAATTGCAGAGTTTATTAATTTATCTCAGTCTGACGAGGTGGGTGATATAGTGAACCTGCAAGAGGAGAAACCGGTGGTTACTTTTGGACCTCATGTTGAAGAGGTAGATTCTTCTGTCCCACCTTTTTATATATCATTTCTGCTCCATGATTTCACTTTACATAATTGTATGCTATATTTTGGTGCATCACATAATCTAATGCCACTTTCTGTGATGAAAGAGTTAGATTTGAAAATTACCAAGCCATATAGAGGCCTTTATTCCTTTGATTCAAAAAGGGTAAAGTGTGTGGGTCTTATCAAAGATATGGTTGTTTCCTTAGCCCAAATTACAGCTAAGAGTATTATGATGGATGTGGTAGTAGCAGATATTCCAGCCAGATTTGGTATGTTGTTGTCTAGATCTTGGGGGGAAAAACTTGGAGGAGTTTTGAAATTAGATTTCACATATGCCATCATTCCTGTTTTTAATGGGGAGGAAAGGAGGTTATACAGAGAAACCAGATTTTTGAAAAATACTACCAAGAAAGGTGCAGGTAATTTCCCCATTTATGGTAAAGAGAAGGATCTCTCTTGTTTCATGCTACATGAAGATGCAGAATTTGCTGAAGATTCACAAAAGAAGCTCCCTTCAGCCATTGTACATAAGGAGTTGCATTCAAATAAGCTTTGGAAATGTTATTTCGATGGTGCATTTTCTAAAGAGGGCACCGGAGCTGGATTCATATTTGTATCCCCTGAAGGTAACCTTGTACCTTTTTCTTTCAAACTGGAATTTGAATCCACTAATAATGTAGCTGAATACGAAGCATTTATTTTAAGTCTACAAACAACTAAACAGATGGGAATTCAGTCTATCTCTGTTTTTGGTGATTCTGAATTAATCATAAGGAAAATTAAAAATTGGTGTCAAAATAAGCATCCTAGATTGAGGTCCTATAGAAATGAGGTATGGGATCTAGTTGAAAATTGTTTTGAGGCTTTTAATTTACATTTTATTCCAAGAGAGGAGAATAAAATGGCAGATTCGTTAGCAATTGCATCCAGTACATTCAAACCACCAATCAATCCAAGGTTGAGATATGAGATTGAGTTGAGAAACAGGCCTTCAATTCCTGATAATGTAAAGCATTGGCAGGTCTTTGAGGATGATGAGCAGATTAATTAGTTCTTGATGATGATTGGAAATTTTGAAGATATTGAAATTGATTTAGAAGTGGATGAAAGTGATCAAGGTGAAATGTCTAAAAATCTAAAGCAGACAATTGAAGACTAGAAGATAACTTAGTTGAAAGATAATATTTTGCCCAGAGGTTTAGTACCTCTTGAAAGAATTTTTGATGCTAACGATGTGACAGTAAACCAGAAAAAGGTAGCCCAAGATGGAGAAATGGAAGACTGTAATTTAGGAACTCAACATGAGCCTAAAATGGTCAAACTATTCAAAGGAGTTCGAAAGGAATACAAAGAAAGGTATGTAGATCTTTTCAAGAAGTTTACAGATGTATTTGCATGGTCATATGAAGATCTGAAAACTTATGATAAAAGTATTATTCAGCATAAAATTCCATTGAAAGATGGGATTAAGCCTCATAGACAGAATCTCAGACAAATTAACCCGTTATTGCTGGCTCCAATTTAGAAAGAGGTAAAGAAACTCTTACAAGCAAAGATTATAGTTCCTCTCAGATATTCAGATTGGGTTTCCAATCTTGTACCAGTCAGGAAGAAAAATGGAGAGATAAGACTATGTGTAGATTTCAGAAACTTGAATAGAGCTTCACTAAAGGATAATTATCCTTTTCCAAAGATGGACTTTGTCTTGCAGAAAGTAACTGGCGCATATAGGTTATCCATGGTTGATGGTTTTTCTGGGTATAATCAGGTTGCTGTGGAGAAGGAAGATCAAAAGAAAATTGCTTTCACTACATCCTGGGGAACATTCATGTATGTCAGGATGCCATTCAACCTCATGAATGCAGGAGCTACTTTCCAAAGGGAAATGGATATTGTGTTTGTAGGGGACAAATTTGTAGTTATTTATCTTGATGATGTGACAATTTTTTCAAGTTCTGATGATGAACACCTACAACATTTGGAGAAAGCCTTATTAAAATGCAGGAAATATGGATTATCATTGAATCCTAAAAAAACCTTGTTTGCTCTAGAAGAAGGAAAATTGTTGGGCCATATAGTTTCAAAGCACGAAGTGAAGATTGATCCGGTAAGGGTTGAAGCCATACAGACAATCCACTGCCTCGAAGTAAGAAGGACATTCAAATATTTGTTGGAAAAATCAATTTTCTGAGGAGATTTGTTCCAAATTATGCTGAGATTGTCAAGAAAATAACAGATATGTTAAAAAAGGATGTTGAAGTAAAGTGGGACAAAGATGCAAGGGAATCTTTTGGAAGAATTAAAGAAGCTCTCCAAGAAGCTCCTATTTTAATCAGTCCAGATTACTTCAAGCCATTTCAAGTTTTCTCATTTGCATCTTCCTCTACAATTGCTGCTATGCTACTAGAAAAAAATGAAGAAAGAAGTGAGCAGCCTGTAGAATTTTTGAGCAAAGTGCTTCTAGATGCAGAATTGAAGTATAATATCTTGGAGAAACAAGTATATGCTCTGGTTAAATCATTAAAGGCTTTCAGAACTTATATACTTCATTCTCAAATTGTAGCATATGTGCCTAATTATGCTGTAAAGGATGTATTAGTACAGAGTGATGTTGAAGGGAAAAGAGGGAAATGGATTGCTAAAATCCAAGAATACAATTTGGATATCAAACCAACAAAGCTAGTCAAAGGACTAGGATTGGCTAAAGTGTTAACAAAATCTAATTTCCAAGCTTTGGGAATTAGTTTACTTGCACTCTTAGAAGAAGTCACTAAAGAATCAAATCAAATTCAGACAAGAGCAGCAATTAAGTATAAATTTCTCTGTTCAAACTGGTACAAAGATATTTTTCATTATTTGTGTTTCCTTTCTTGTCCAACTTCAATTAACAGAGCTAGGTACAGAGCCTTGAAACTTAAAGCTCAGCCTTATGTTATAATTGAAGTTAATTTGTATTGGAAAGATCTTGTTGGTGTGTTGCTGTTATGTCTGACAGAAGAGGAAACCATATAAGTGATTAAAGAGTATCATGCGTGCTTATGTGGAGGTCATTACAGTTGGAAAGTAACTGCTCATAATATTCTTAAATTAGGTTTTTATTGGCCCTCTTTATTTGTGGACGTATACAAGACTGTTAGAAGTTGTCAAAAATACCAGTTGTTTGCAGAAAAGAAAAGGTTATCTCGTTTACCTCTTCTCCCTGTTTTTGTTGAAGAACCTTTTAGACAATTGGGATTTAATTTCATAGGGGAAATCAATCCACCATAAAGTGGGAAATTTAAATGGATTTTGATTGCAACAGATTATTTTACAAAATGGCTAGAGGCAGTCCCTTCTAGAAAAGAAAATGATTTGGTTGTAATGAAATTTTTGGAGGAAAATATTTTTAGCATATTTGGATGTCCAGTGATGATTGTGACAGATAATGCTCAAGTTTTCAACTCAGTCAGGTTTATAAACTTCTGTCAAACTTATAATGTGATATTGTCTCATTCTACAACATATCACCCCCAAGGAAATGGATTAGCAGAATCCTCTAATAAAGCATTGGTGAAAATCTTGAAGAAGAAAATAAATGAGAACCAGAAGAATTGGGATTCAAAGCTGGTATTTTCTTTATGGGCAGTAAGGATGACTAATAGGAGATCCACTGGTAAGTCACCTTATGAATTAGTATATGGTACCCAGGCATTGTTTCCCACTCAATTAGTAAGGCCAGTAATATCTTTCCTTCAAGATGCTCAAGAGAAACCTAATGCCTTGATTAGAAGAATGAATAAAGTAATGGAATTGAGTGAAAGCATAAATATGGTTAGAGACAATTTGGTCACTTATCAGGAGAAAATGAAGTCCATTTTCGATAGAAAAGCAAAATAAATCATGTTTCAAAATGGCGATCTGGTACTAAGATGGGATACAATAAGAGAGGATAAAGGGAAGCATGGCAATTTTGATCCTTTATGGTATGTTCTGTATAAAATCATTGAAGCCAGAACAAATAACACTTTCATGTTGGAAAGTATTGACAGAGAAGCAGTAGAACTGCCTGTGAATGGGCAATATTTGAAACACTATTTCCAACACTAGAAGCAATCATTTCATCATTGTACATAGCCGGTTTCTTATCATTGTATATTTTTCTTCAAGAAATTTTTGACTTCATGCCCAAAGTGAAGGCACTGATCTGCAGGTTCTTAGTGTTTCGTGGCAAAAAACACTATCCCCAAGTGGAGCCGGATGTTGTGGATCATCTGCATATCCTTTTAATTTTATATTAAAAATACAAAAAAATTCTGAAATTGAAAGAAAAGAAAATATGTTAAAGTATTATAGTTTTATACTTTGGCATAAAAAGAAAAAGTTTTTAGTTTGATGTATTAAAGTTTAACTGTTTTAAACATTGTACAAGTGGGTTTTGTATCAAAAGATTAAAGGCCAATCAATTCAATCGGTGAAGAGTGCTGATATTCAAAGTCTGAACCAGATGACCCAACCCGCGGGGTCTACCAGCACGATAGTTAATGAAATCGGTGCCTGCACAGTTGACTGGGTTGACTGTGGAGGCAATAGAGATCAATGGTGGATATCGACTGCGGGGGCACTAGCCGAATTTCTCAGGAAGAAAAATGGAGAGATAAGACTATGTGTAGATTTCAGAAACTTGAATAGAGCTTGACTAAAGGATAATTATCCTTTGCCAAAGATGGACTTTGTCTTGCGGAAAGTAACTGGCACATACATGTTATCCATTGTTGATGGTTTTTCCGGGTATAGTCAGGTTGCTGTAGAGAAGGAAGATCAAAATAAAACTGCTTTCACTACACCCTAGGGAACATTCATGTATGCCAGGATTCCATTATGCCTCATGAATGCAGGAGTTACTTTCCAAAGGGCAATGGATATTGCGTTTGTAGGGGAAAAATTGTAGTTATTTATCTTGATGATGTTACAATTTTTTCAAGTTCTGATGATGAACACCTACAACATTTGGAGAAAGCCTTTTTAAAATGGAGGAAATATGGATTATCTTTGAATCCTAAAAAATCCTTGTTTGCTCTAGAATAAGAAAAATGGCTGGGCCATATAGTTTCAAAGCACGGAGTGAATATTGATCCAGCAAGGGTTGAAGCCATACAGACAATTCCACCGCCTCGAAGTAAGAAGGATATTCAAATATTTCTTGGAAAAATCAATTTTCTGAGGAGATTTGTTCCAAATTATGCTGAGAATGTCAAGAAAATAACAGATATGTTGAAAAAGGATGCTGAATTAAAGTGGGAAAAAGATGCAAGGGATTATTTTGGAATAATTAAAGAAGCTCTCCAAGAAGCTCCTGTTTTAATCAGTCCAGATTACTTGAAGCCATTTCAAGTTTTCTCATTTGCATCTTCCTCTACAATTGCTGCTGTGCTACTACAAAAAAATGAAGAAGGAAGTGAGCAGCCTGTAGCGTTTTTTAGAAAAGTGCTTCAAGATGCAGAATTGAAGTATAATATCTTGGAGAAACAAGTATATGCTCTGGTTAAATCATTAAATGCTTTCAAAACTTATATAATTCATTCTCAAATTGTAGCATATGTGCCTAATTCTGCTGTAAAGGATGTATTAGTACAGAGTGATGTTGAAGGGAAAAGAGGAAATGGATTGCTAAAATCCAAGAATACGATTTGGATATCAAACCAACAAATCTAGTCAAACGACTAGGACTAGCCAAATTGTTAACATAATCTAATATCCAAGCTTTGGGAATCAGTTTACTTCAACCTGTAGAAGAAGTCACTGAAGAATTAGATCACATTCAGACAAGAGCAACAATTAAGTATAAATTCCTCTGTTCAAACTGGTACAAATATATTATTCATTATTTGTGTTTCCTTTCTTGTCCACCTTCAATTAACAGAGCTAGGTATATAGCCTTGAAACTTAAAGTTCAGCCTTATGTTATAATTGAAGCTAAGTTGTATTGGAAAGATCCTGCTGGTGTGTTTTGCTGTTATGTCTAACAGAAGAGGAAACCATAGAAGTGATTAAAGAGTATCATGAGTGCTTATGTGGAGGTCATTACAGTTGGAAAGTAACTGGTCATAAGATTATTAAATTAGGTTTTTATTGGCCCTGTTTATTTGTGGACATATACAGGACTGTTAGAAGTTGTCAAAAATGCCAGTTGTTTGCAGAAAAGAAAAGGTTAGCTCCTTTACCTCTTCTCCCTATTTTTGTTGAAGAACCTTTCAGACAATGGGGATTGGATTTCATTGGGGAAATCAATCCACCATCAAGTGGGAAATTTAAATGGATTTTTACTGCAACAGATTATTTTACAAAATGGGTAGAGGCAGTCCCTTCTAGAAAAGAAAATGATTTGGTTGTAATGAAATTTTTGGAGGAAAATATTTTTAGCATATTTGGATGTCCAGTGAAGATTGTGACAGATAATGCTCAATTTTTCAACTCAGTCAGGTTTATAAACTTCTGTCAAACTTATAATGTGATATTGTCTCATTCTACAACATATCACCCCCAAGGAAATGGATTAGCAGAATCCTCTAATAAAACGTTGGTGAAAATATTGAAGAAGAAAATAAATGAGAACCAGAAGAATTGGGATTCAAAGCTGGTATTTTCTTTATGGGCAGTAAGGATGAATACTAGGAGATCCACTAGTAAGTCACCTTATGAATTAGTATATGGTACCCAGGCATTGTTTCCCACTCAATTAGTAAGGCCAGTAATATTTTTCCTTCAAGATGCTCAAGAGCAACCTAATGCCTTGATTAGAAGAATGAATAAAGTAATGGAATTGACTGAAAGCATAAATAAGGTTAGATACAATTTGGTCACTTATCAGGAGAAAATGAAGTCCATTTTCGATAGAAAAGCAAAATAAATCATGTTTCAAAATGGCAATCTGGTACTAAGATGGGATACAATAAGAGAGGATAAAGGGAAGCATGGAAAATTTGATCCTTTATGGTATGTTCTATATAAAATCATTGAAGCCAGAACAAATAACACTTTCATGTTGGAAAGTATTGACAGAGAAGCAGTAGAAATGCATGTGAATGGGCAGTATTTGAAACACTATTTCCAACACTAGAAGCAATCATTTCATCATTGTACATAGCCGGTTTCTTATCATTGTATATTTTTCTTCAAGAAATTTTTGACTCCATGCCCGAAGTGAAGGCACTGATCTGCAGGTTCTTAGTGTTTCGCGGAAAAAAACACTATCCCCAAGTGGAGCTGGATGTTGTGGATCATCTGCATATCCTTTTAATTTTATATTAAAAATACAAAAAATTCTGAAATTGAAAGAAAAGAAAATATGTTAAAGTATTATAGTTTTATACTTTGGCATAAAAAGAAAAAGTTTTTAGTTTGATGTATTAAAGTTTAACTGTTTTAAACTTTGTACAAGTGGGTTTTGTATCAAAAGATTAAAGGCCAATCAATTCAATCGACGAAGAGTGCTGATATTCAAAGTCTGAACCAGATGACCCAACCCGCGGGCTTTACCAGCATGATAGTTAATGAAATCGGTGCCTGCATAGTTGACTGGGTTGACTGCGGAGGCAATAGAGATCAACGGTGGATATCGACTGCGGGGGCACCAGCCGAATTTCTCAGCCGTACCCCGAGGCCCCCTGCAGTGACGTCATATGCCGAATGGAAAAAAATTGTGCAGGAGAAGAATTCAATCAGTTTATGTTCCATTTGAAGCCTAATAGGAAGCAGTTTCAGCGAGAGTGTGGAGAATTTACATTTAGGAACTAGCTTTAAAATTGGGGATTGGCTTGTATTTGAAGAAAATTTTGAAATAGGGTTGTATGGAGCAAATGTTGAACCTTACAGGCTCCCAACGTTTGTACTACTGAGGCTCTTCACTTTAGAATTTATCAGATAGAGCCTGAATGTTGATCATGTGCACTTTGTTCCTATGATCTAAGGTCATATGTATGAATTACCTATGAGTGTGGGACCTTTCATAGTTAATATGAGGCAGGCATTTGAGGAAGTAACAAAATTGTTGGAGGAAACACATATGTGCCGTATTGTATCATTCTGGTTTCATAGACAGAAACACCCAAAAATAAACTAAGTATTAGGTTAAAAACATGTTTAAATAAAGATCAGATTTCAAGCGATTATGAATGCTAATTTTTATTGTCATCGAGTCCGCAGATCCATATCGCATCACCGAAATCCTTTTCAAAGGGAACATTGCCAAAAGCGGAATCAGAATCAGGAATTGTGTGACTAATCGTCGTCGATGTGATCGCATCGCAACATCGCCCATCGCATTATCGAAATTTCCACAGCACTTAAATTCGTCATCCATCTTCTGCCGATGCGATAATCCTCCATCACATCGCGCGATTGCACCACCCTCCGGCTCTTAATTCCTTCTTCTCGTTTTTCGCCGATGTGATCATCGCACCATCGCACATCGCATCACACTCGCCCCTCGCTTCATCGCCCATTGTGATTTCCTCTGCCCGAAACATTCCCTCTCCTCTTCCGCTTGCGATTGCGATTCCTGTGGCCCACCATTTATATTTCCGTTCTTTTCAAAGGAAAAAGGGTTTTTCTTCGTGAATGAGGCATATTCATTTGGTTTGTTAAAATGGTTTTCTTCAGAAAAAGGAAAAGGTGCTCTTGAAGGCCGTGAGCAAGAGTAAAGATAGAAATCACTTCGGCACCAGCCGATGAAAGGTAGCAAAAAAAGGTGAAATAAGTTCAGTGAATACTAGCATTCAAACTCCTGTTATAACTAAGAAAGACAAATCGGTTGATCAAGGAAAAGAACCACGTCATCAGAAATTCCTATAGATTAGGATACTTACTTTATGTTATTTTCTGAAGAAGATGTAATTGTAAAAAGACATTTTCAAGGCATGTAATAGACAACCTTCGAAATCATGAAGTAGTTTTGGTAGTTAGAATTGGTTACAGCAGTTCCAAGCTTTTTTTTACTGTATTTAATGTAATTTTCAAGAGGAAGGAAGGTTCCGAGTTTTGGACCTTCAAAGCCTAATTTTTGTAATCAGATATTGACAAGTTAATGAATGAGTATGCAAGTTTCTATCATTTTGTTAATGTTGAAATGTATTCTCAGTTTATGTTATGTTTTTTCCATCTATGAATGAAACAGAGTTATGGGCAGCCGACCTCTTTATACTTATGTATTTTAGAGTTAAAAAACCTTAATTTGCGCTCCTTTTTTTTAACTATTTCTTCATATACTTCTTCTGGATTTTGAAATGGTATTTTCTGTATAAAACAACATATCAGTTTGAAGTTCTCCCTTATGTTTCTTCTGATTCTTTCATTCAACATTGGCTAAAGATAGCATTGCAGAATGTTCATATATTTTATATTTAAGGGTTTGATCTTTAATATTTGAGGGTTTATAAGACAGAGAAAAATATATACATTCGTAACATAATCAGATATATGTCTTAAGCACTGATTCCTTATCACAGCTAAGGGATTGTCTCCTAAGGTACAACATTAATTGGCGCCATTGTCGGGGACCGAAGATTCAAAATTTTCCCTGGGTTTTGTTCATATTTCCTCTGGTTGTTCAGAGAGGAGGAAATACTAAGCTGTGATTCTTTAAATAATTCTGTCTCCTAAGAGGCCTCACACGAGTTCAGATACGTCTCAGCAAAAAGCTCTTGTTTTGTCTGATCCAGAAAAGCTAGTTTCAAAGAAGGGCCAGAAAACAAAAATATTTTCTACACTTGATGCCTCCCAGAAGATAATTCAGTTGAAAGATAATATTTTGCCCAAAGGTTTAGTACCTATTGAAAGACTGTTTGATGCTAACGATGTGACAGTAAACCAGAAAAAGGTAGCCCAAGATGGAGAAATGGAAGACTCTAATTTAGGAACTCAACATGAGCCTAAAATGGTCAAACTATTCAAAGGAGTTCCAAAGGAATACAAATAAAGGTATGTAGATCTTTTCAAGAAGTTTACAGATGTATTTGCATGGTCATATGAAGATCTGAAAAATTATGATAAAAGTATTATTCAGCATAAAATTCCATTGAAAGATGGGATTAAGCCTCATAGACAGAAGCTTAGACAAATTAACCCGTTATTGCTGGCTCCAATTGAGAAAGAGGTAAAGAAAATTTTACAAGCAAAGATTATAGTCCCTCTAAGATATTCAGATTGGGTTTCCAATCTTGTACCAGTCAGGAAGAAAAATGGAGAGATAAGACTATGTGTAGATTTCAAAAACTTGAATAGAACTTCACTAAAGGATAATTATCCTTTGCGAAAGATGGACTTTGTCTTACAAAAAGTAACTGGTGCATACAGGTTATCCATGGATGATGGTTTTTCCGAGTATAATCAGGTTGCTGTGGAGAAGGATGATCAAAAGAAAACTGCTTTCACTATACCCTGGGGAACATTCATGTATGCCAGGATGCCATTCGGCCTCATGAATGCAGGAGCTACTTTCCAAAGGGAAATGGATATTGCATTTGTAGGGGACAAATTTGTAGTTATTTATCTTGATGATGTTACAATTTTTTCAAGTTCTGATGATGAACACCTACAAAATTTGGAGAAAGCCTTTTTAAAATGCAAGAAATATGGATTATCATTGAATCCTAAAAAATCCTTGTTTGCTTTAGAAGAAGGAAAATTGTTGGGCCATATAGTTTCAAAGCACGGAGTGAAGATTGATCTAGCAAGGGTTTAAGCCATACAGACAATTCCACTGCCTCTAAGTAAGAAGGACATTCAAAGATTTCTTGGAAAAATCAATTTTCTGAGGAGATTTGTTCCAAATTATGCTGAGATTGTCAAGAAAATAACATATATGTTGAAAAAGGATGTTGAAGTAAAGTGGGACAAAGATGCAAGGGAATATTTTGGAAGAATTAAAGAAGCTCTCCAAGAAGCTCCTATTTTAATTAGTCTAGATTACTTGAAGCCATTTCAAGTTTTCTCATTTGCATCTTCCTCTAAAATTGTTGTTGTGCTACTACAAAAAATGAAGAAGGAAGTGAGCAGCCTGTAGCGTTTTTTAGCAAAGTGCTTCTAGATGCAGAATTGAAGTATAATATCTTGGAGAAACAAGTATATGCTCTAGTTAAATCATTAAAGGCTTTCAGAACTTATATATTTCATTCTCAAATTGTAGCATATGTGCTTAATTCTGCTGTAAAGGATGTATTAGTACAGAGTGATGTTGAAGGGAAAAGAGGGAAATGGATTTCTAAAACCAAGAATACGATTTGGATATCAAACCAACAAAGCTAGTCCAAGGACTAGGATTGGATAAATTGTTAACAGAATATAATTTCCAAGATTTTGGAATCAATTCACTTGCACCTGTAGAAGAAGTCACTGAAGAATCAAATCACATTCAGACAAGAGCAACAATTAAGTATAAATTCCTTTGTTCAAACTGGTACAAAGATATTATTCATTATTTGTGTTTCCTTTCTTGTCCACCTTCAATTAACAGAGCTATGTACAGAGCCTTGAAACTTAAAGCTCAGCCTTATGTTATAATTGAAGCTAAGTTGTATTGGAAATATCCTGCTGGTGTGTTGCTATTATGTCTAACAGAAGAGGAAACCATAGAAGTGATTAAAGAGTATCATGAGTGCTTATGTGGAGGTCATTACAGTTGGAAAGTAACTGCTCATAAGATTCTTAAATCAGGTTTTTATTGGCCCCCTTTATTTGTGGACGTATACAGGACTGTTAGAAGTTGTCAAAAATGCCAGTTGTTTGCAGAAAAGAAAAGGTTAGCTCGTTTACCTCTTCTCCCTGTTTTTGTTGAAGAACCTTTCAGACAATGGGGATTGGATTTCATTGGGGAAATAAATCCACCATCGAGTGCAAAATTTAAATGGATTTTGACTACAACAGATTATTTTACAAAATGGGTAGAGGCAGTCCCTTCCAGAAAAGCAAATGATTTGGTTGTAATGAAGTTTTTGGAGGAAAATATTTTTAGCAGATTTGGATGTCCAGTGAAGATTGTGACAGATAACGCTCAAGTTTTCAACTCAGTCAAGTTTATAAACTTCTGTCAAACTTATAATGTGATATTGTCTCATTCTACAACATATCACCCCCAAGGAAATGGATTAGCAGAATCCTCTAATAAAACGTTGGTGAAAATCTTGAAGAAGAAAATAAATGAGAACCAGAAGAATTGGTATTCAAAGCTGGTCTTTTCTTTATGGGTAGTAAGGATGACTATTAGGAGATCCACTGGTAAGTCATCTTATGAATTAGTATATGGTACCCAGGCATTGTTTCCCACTCAGTTAGTAAGGCCAAAAATATCTTTCCTTCAAGATGCTCAAGAGGAACCTAATGCCTTGATTAGAAGAATGAATAAAGTAATGGAATTGAGTGAAAGCATAAATAAGGTTAGAGACAATTTGGTCACTTATTAGGAGAAAATGAAGTCCATTTTTGATAGAAAAGCAAAATAAATCATGTTTCAAAATGGAGATCTGGTACTAAGATGGGATACAAGAAGAGAGGATAAAGGGAAGCATGGAAAATTTGATCCTTTATGGTATGGTCCATATAAAATCATTGAAGCCAGAACAAATAACACTTTCATGTTGGAAAGTCTTGACGGAGAAGCAGTAGAGGTGCCTGTGAATGGGCAGTATTTGAAACACTATTTCCAACACTAGAAGCAATAATTTCATCATTGTACATACCCAGTTTCTTATCATTGTATATTTTTCATCAAGCAATTTTTGACTCCATGATCGCAGTGAAGGCACTAATCTGCAACTCTTAGTGTTTTGTGGCAAAAAACACTATCCCCAGGTGGAGATGGATGTTGTGGCTCATCTGCATATCCTTTTAATTTTATATTAAAAATACAAAAAAAATTGAAATTGAAAGAAAATAAATATGTTAAAGTATTATAGTTTTATAGTTTGGCATAAAAAGAAAAAGTTTTTAGTTTGATGTGTTAAAGTTCAACTGTTTTAAAATTTGTACAAGTGGGTTTTGTATCAAAAGATTAAAGGCCGATCAATTCAATCGGCGGAGAGTGCTGATATTCAAAGTCTGAACCGGATGAGCCAACCTGCGATCTCTACTAGCACGATAGTCAACGAAATGGGTGCCTGCGCAGTTGACTGGGTTGACTGCGGAGGCAATAGAGATCAATGGTGAATATCGATTGTGGGGGCACTAGCCGGAGTTCTCAGCCATACCCTGAGACCCCCCCCCTAGTGATGTCATATGCCGAATGGAAAACAGTTGTGCAGGAGAAGAATTCAATCAGTTTATGTTCCATTTGAAGCCTAATAGGAAGCAGTTTCAGCCAGAGTGTGGAGAATTTACATTTAGTAACTAGCTGTAAATTTGGGGATTGGTTTGTATTTGAAGAATATTCTGAAATAAGGTTGTATGGAGCAAATGTTGAACCTTACAGGCTCCCAAAATTTGTACCACTGAGGCTCTTCACCTTAGAATTTATCAGACAGAGCCTAAATGTTGATCATGTGCACTTTGTTCCTATGAAGAAAGGTCATATGTATAAAATACCTATGAGTGTGGGACCTTTCATAGTTAATATGAGGCAGGCGTTTGAGGAAGTAGAAAAATTGTTGGAGGTAACACATATGTGCCGTATTGTATCATTCTGGTTTCATAGATAGAAACACCCGAAAATACATTGATTATTGGGTTAAAACCACGTTTAAATAAAGATTAGATTTCAAGCGATTATGAACGCTGAGTTTTATTGTCATCGGGTCCGAAGATCCATATCACATCGCCAAAAGCCTTTTCAAAGGGAACATTGCCGAAGGCGAAATCAAAATCAGGAATTGAGCGACTACTCATCGCCGATGCAATCGCATCGCAACGTCGCCCATCACATTATTGAAATTTTCACAGTGCACAACTCCACCGTCAATCTTCCGCCGATGTGATAATCCTCCATCACATTGCGCGATCGCCCCACCCTCTGGCGCTTAATTCCTTCTTCCCGTTTTCTACCGATGTGATCATCGCACCATCGCGCATCGCATCACACTTGCCCCTCGCTTCATCGCTCATCACATATCACGATTTCCTCCGCCCGAAAAATTCTCGCTCCTCTTCTGCTTGTGATTGCGATTCCTGTGGCCCACCATTTCTCTTTCCATTCTTTTCAAAGGAAAAAGGGTTTTTCTTTGTGAATGAGGCATATTCGTTTGGTTTGTTAAAAGGGTTTTCTTCAGCAAAAGGAAAAGGTGCTCTTGAAGGCCGTGAGCAAGAGTAAATACATAAATCACTTCGGCACCAACCCATGAAAGGTAGCAAACAAAGGTGAAATAAGTTTATTGAATACAAGCATTCAAACTCCTGTTATAACTAAGAAAGACAAATCATTTGATCAAGGAAAATAAGCCACGTCATCAGCAATTCCTATAGATTAGGATACTTACTTTATGCTATTTTCTGAAGACAATGTAATTGTAAAAAGACATTTTCAAGGCATGTAATATATAGCCTTCGAAGTCATGAAGTAGTTTTGGTAGTTAGAATTGGTTACAGCAGTTCCAAACTGTTTTTTACCGTATTTAATGTAATTTTCAAGAGGAAGGTTCTGAGTTTTGGACCTTCAAAGCCTAATTTTTGTACTCAAATATTGACAAGTTAATGAATGAGTATGCAAGTTTCTATCATTTTGTTAATGTTGAAATGTATTCTCAGTTTACGTTATGTTTTTCCATATATGAATGAAACAGAGTTATGAGCAGCCGACCTCTTTATACTTATGTATTTCAAAGTTAAAAAACCTTAATTTGTGCTCCTCTGTTTTAACTATTTCTTCATATACATCTTCTGGATTTTGAAATGGTATTTTTTGTATAAAACAACATATCAGTTTGAAGTTATCCCTTCTGTTTCTTCTGATTCTTTCGTTCAACATTGGCTAAAGATATCATTGCAGAATGTTCATATATTTGATATTTAAGGGTTGATAAGACAGAGACAAATATATACATTCGAGACATAATCAGATAGATGTCTTAGGCACTGATTCCTTATCACAGCTAAGGGATTGTCTCTTAAGGTACAACATTAATTGGCGCTGTTAGCGGGGACCGAAGATTCGAGGTTTTCCTTGGGTTTTGTTCATATTTCCTCTGATTCAAAGTTTTCCCTGGGTTTTGTTCATATTTCCTCTGGTTGTTCAGAGAGGAGGAAATACTAAGTTGTGCTTCTTTAAAATAATTCTAGCTCCTAAGAGGCCTCACACGAGGTCAGATACCTCTCAACAAAAAGCTCTTGTTTTGTCTGATCCAGAAAAGCTAGTTTCAAACAAGGGCCAGAAAACAAAAATATTTTCTACACCTGATGCCTCACTACTTCCACCAGGCAACAGTTCACATAATTTTTCATCCAAGGATATTTCTCGGAAACCCATTTTGTCAGAAAAAGGATCCTCACCTTCACCCATTCATTTCCAAGAACCAACATTGGAAGAATAATATTTTGAGTTTGTTTCATTTCCTCTTACAGAAACTCAACCTCATACAGTTGCCAGTTCTTCTTCTATTGTTCATACTCCTACCCCTATATTAGTTGTTCCTCCCCATTCATTCACATCTACAACTGGTATCCATTTTACCCCCACTCAAGGAGCAGTCAATCAGGGCATAAACATGGTAGCCCCTACTTTCTTGATGAATAAATATGCACCATTAAATATACCCAAACCAATGAATGCAATGCCTTAGGAGTATCTCAAGTTTCTCCCTAGATTTACTGGTGAAGATGAAATAACTGCAGAACAACACTTGACCTTGTTCTGCACATTTGCTCAAAATTTTAATGTAGAAAATCTAGATGTTGTGATGAGACTTTTTGTCCAGTCTCTAAGTGGAGAGGCAAGAAAATGGTTCAAAGGATTACCAAATGGTTCAATAAATGATTGGGATGAATTAGAAAGAGATTTAATCCAGAGATAGGGAGAATAAAGGGACCATGGTTATTCTTTAACAGAATTCAATGCAATAAAGAAGAAATCAGATGAAAATATGAATGATTTTGTCAAAAGGTTTAATAAGTTGTATAATATTTTGCCCCTGGAAATGAAACCTCCTACTATTGGAGCAAGGGTTGTTTTTGCTAGAGCATTTGAGCCTGATTTTAGTTTTACATTGAGAGAAAGAAGATCTCCCACCCTTGAACATATTGAAACTGATGCCTTAGATATTGAGGCAAATATGTCTGCTGCTGGGAAAATTCGAGATAAAGAAAAAGCCAAAGAAGAAGCCTCATATCAAGATCAGAGGATCGATGATATGACTAAGTTCATAAAATTTTTTTCTGACATATTAGTAAAGATGGAAATAGACAACAATAAACCTGAAAAAGAAAACAGAGGGTTTTTTAATCCCCAGTTCAGAAAACAGCCCTTGCAGATTTTGCAAAGAGAAAGAAAGGATTAAGATCAAGTGCAAGCACCTTTATATATAGAGGCAGCACCATCACGTTCTGTTGATGATAATGAAAAAAAGATGAAGATCAAATTTCTGTTGTGTATATGGAGGATGGTGAATCAGAAGAAGAAATTTAAAAGGAATATGAAGAGGAAAGTAAAGAAACTGATATCTCATTTGATCAAGAAGAAATGTATGATTAATGTAAATAGTTTACTGATTTTATGAAATCAGAATTGCATAAAAAATATTATTTGAGGTCAAAAAAGATATTGAGAACTCAATATGATGAAGAGAAAGAATCAGAATCAGTACCTACTCCAATGGCGACTCCACTACAGAAAAACCAAATTAAAAAATTAGACAAGGGGAAACAGCCCGTGAATCAAGAAAAAGAAAAAAAAAACAATAAGCTGGTGATTTCCAAATAAAACATAATGATCCTAATATGTTGGAGAAGATTGTAACTGTTTCTGATCAAACTGCAAATTCAAACAGAAACCAAGAAGAAACTGAAAATTTGACAAAACAAAATCAAACATTCAGCTTGTCAAAACAGTTAGAAAAAGTGAAGATTCAAATACCACTTCTTGAGTTGGTCAAAACACCTGGTTATAAGAAAGAAATTGCAGAGTTTATTAATTTATCTCAGTCTGATGAGGTGGGTGATATAGTGAACCTGCAAGAGGAGAAACTGGTGGTTACTTTTGGACCTCATGTTGAAGAGGTAGATTCTTCTGTCCCACCTTGTTATATATCAGTTTTTCTCCATGATTTCATTTTACAAAATTGTATGCTAGATACTAGTGCATCACATAATCTAATGCCATTGTCTGTGATGAAAGAGTTAGATTTGAAAATTACCAGGCCATATAGAGACATTTATTCCTTTGATTCAAAAAGGGTAAAGTGTGTGGGTCTTATCAAAGATATGGTTGTTTCCTTAGCCCAAATTCCAGTTAAGAGTATTATGATGGATGTGGTAGTAGCAGATATTATAGCCAGATTTGGTATGTTTTTGTCTAGATCTTGGGGGGAAAAACTTGGAGGAGTTTTGAAATTATATTTCACATATGCCATCATTCCTATTTTAATGGGGAGGAAAGGAGGTTATAAAGAGAAACCAGATTTTTGAAAGCTACTACCAAGAAAGATGCAGGTAATTCCCCCATTTATGGTCAAGAGAAGGAGGATCTCTCTTGTTTCATGCTGCATGAAGATGCAAAATTTTCTGAAGATTCACAAAAGCAGCTCCCTTTAGCCATTGTAAATAAGGATTTTCATTCAAATAAGCTTTGGAAGTGTTATTTCGATGGTGAATTTTCTAAAGAGGGCACCGAAGCTAGATTCATATTCGTATCCCCTGAAGGTAACCTTGTACCTTTTTCTTTCAAACTGGAATTTGAATCCACTAATAATGTATCTGAATACGAAGCATTGATTTTAAGTCTGCAAACAGCTAAACAGATGGGAATTTAGTCTATCTCTATTTTTGGTGATTCTGAATTAATCATAAGGCAAATTAAAAATTGGTGTCAAACTAAGCATCCTAGATTGAGGTGCTATAGAAATGAGGTATGGGATCTAGTCGAAAATTATTTTGAGGCCTTTAATTTACAGTTTATTCCAAGAGAGGAGAATAAAATGGCAGATTCATTAGAAATTGCAGCCAGTACATTCAAACCATCAATCAATCCAAGGTTGAGATATGAGATTGAGTTGAGACAAAGGCCTTCAATTCCTGATAATGTAAAGCATTGGAAGGTCTTTGAGGATGATGAGCAAATTAATCAGTTCTTGACGATGATTGGAAAATTTGAAGACATTCAAATTGATTTAGAAGTGGATGAAAGTGATCAAGGTGAAATGTCTAAAAATCTAAAGCAGACAATTGGAGACTAGAAGATAATTCAGTTGAAAGATAATATTTTGCCCAGAGGTTTAATACCTCTTGAAATACTTCTTGATGCTAACGATGTGACAATAAACCAAAAAAAGGTAGCCCAAGATGGAGAAATGGAAGATTGTAATTTAGGAACTCAACATGAGCCTAAAATGGTCAAACTATTCAAAGGAGTTCCAAAGGAATACAAAGAAAGGTATGTAGATCTTTTCAAGAAGTTTACGGATGTATTTTCATGGGCATATGAAGATCTGAAAACTTATGATAAAAGTATTATTCAGCATAAAATTGCATTGAAATATGGGCTTAAGCCTCATAGACAGAAGCTCAGACAAATTAACTCATTACTGTTGGCTCCAATTGAGAAAGAGGAAAAGAAAATTTTACAAGCAAAGATTATAGTTCCTCTAGGATATTCAGATTGGGTTTCCAATCTTGTACCGGTCAGGAAGAAAAATGGAGAGATAAGACTATGTGTAGATTTCATAAACTTGAATAGAGCTTCACTAAAGGATAATTATCCTTTGCCAAAGATGGACTTTGTCTTGTAGAAATTAACTGGCGCATACAAGTTATCCATGGTTGATGGTTTTTCCGAGTATAATCAGGTTTCTGTGGAGAAGGAATATCAAAAGAAAACTGCTTTCACTACATCCTGGGGAACATTCATGTATGCTAGGATGCCATTTGGCCTCATGAATGCAGGAGCTAATTTCCAAAGGGAAATGGATATTGCATTTGTAGGGGACAAATTTGTAGTTATTTATCTTGATGATGTTACAATTTTTTCAAGTTCTGATGATGAACACCTACAACATTTGGAGAAATCATTTTTAAAATGCAGGAAATATGGATTATCTTTGAATCCTAAAAAATCCTTGTTTGCTCTAGAATAAGGAAAATTATTGGGCCATATAGTTTCAAAGCACGGAGTGAAGATTGATCTAGCAAGGGTTGAAGCCATACAGACAATTCCACTGCCTCGAAGTAAGAAGGATATTCAAAGATTTATTGGAAAAATCAATTTTCTGAGGAGATTTGTTCCAAATTATGCTGAGATTGTCAAGAAAATAACAGATATGTTGAAAAGGGATGCTGAAGTAAAGTGGGACAAAGATGCAAGGGAATATTTTGGAATAATTAAAGAAGCTCTCCAAGAAGCTCATGTTTTAATCATTCCAGATTACTTGTAGCCATTTCAAGTTTTCTCATTTGCATCTTCCTCTACAATTGATGTTGTGCTACTTCCAAAAAATGAAGAAGTAAGTGAGCAACCTGTAGCGTTTTTTAGAAAAGTTCTTCGAGATGCAGAATTGAAGTATAATATCTTGGAGAAACAAGTATATGCTCTGGTTAAATCATTAAAGGCTTTCAGAACTTATATACTTCATTCTCAAATTGTAGCATATGTGCCTAATTTTTCTGTAAAGGATGTATTAGTACTGAGTGATGTTGAAGGGAAAAGAGGGAAATGGATTGCTAAAATCTAAGAATACGATTTGGATATAAAACCAACAAAGCTATTCAAAGGACTAGGATTGGCTAAATTGTTAACAAAATCTAATTTCCAAGCTTTGGGAATCTATTTACTTGCACCTGTAGAAGAAGTCATTGAAGAATCAAATCACATTCAGACAAGAGCAGCAATTAAGTATAAATTCCTTTGTTCAAACTGGTACAAATATACTATTCATTATTTGTATTTCCTTTCTTGTCCACCTTCAATTAACAGAACTAGGTATAGAGCCTTGAAACTTAAAGCTCAGCCTTATGTTATAATTGAAGCTAAGTTGTGTTGGAAATATCCTGCTGGTGTGTTGTTGTTATGTCTAACAGAAGAGGAAACCATAGAAGTGATTAAAGAGTATCATGAGTGCTTATATGAAGGTCATTACAGTTGGAAATTAACTGCTCATAAGATTCTTAAATCAGGTTTCTATTGGCCCTCTTTATTTGTGGACATATACAGGATTCTTGGAAGTTGTCAAAAATGCCAGCTGTTTGGAGAAAAGAAAAGGTTAGCTCCTTTACCACTTCTCCCTATTTTTGTTGAAGAAAATTTCAGACAATGGGGATTGGATTTCATTGGGGAAATCAATCCACCATAAAGTGGGCAATTTAAATGGATTTTTACTGCAACAAATTATTTTACAAAATGGGTAGAGGCAGTCCCTTCCAGAAAAGCAAATGATTTGGTTATAATGAAAATTTTGGAGGAAAATATTTTTAGCAGATTTGGATGTCTAGTGAAGATTGTGACAGATAACGCTCAAGTTTTCAACTCAGTCAGGTTTATAAACTTCTGTCAAACTTATAATGTGATATTTTCTCATTCTACAACATATCACCCCCAAGGAAATGGATTAGCAAAATCCTCTAATAAAACGTTGGTGAAAATCTTGAAGAAGACAATAAATGAGAACCAGAAGAATTGGGATTCAAAGCTGGTCTTTGCTTTATGGGCAGTAAGGATGACTACTAGGAGATCCACTGGTAATTCACCTTATGAATTAGTATATGGTACCCAGGAACAGGGAAAATTTTAGGGGCGAATTTTAGCCCAAAGGCGAATTTTAAGGGATTTTAAATTTTATTAGGGCGAATTTTTTATATAAAACCCATTTTTTATAGTTTAATAAAGTTAGCCCAATAAATATTTTAAAAATAATTAATTATTAACTATTAGCCCACCAAAAAAAGGGCGCACAAAACTGGAAACATGAAATTCGCCTGGCGATTTTCTAGATTTCCATGGCATTCGCCTGGATTTACAGGATCGGAAGGAGGGGTTAGAGTGATTCGCCCCATTTTTTCACTGGTTCGGATAGGTGGCTGGGATTTGAAGTTTGTGCACACCGATCTTTTGGCTGTTCTTGCTGGCTGAGCGAGGCCGACCCTCTCTGGTCCGTCCTTCTCTGGTCCATTAGGGCCTCCCATAGTTCGTATAAAGCAGAGAATCTAGATACACTTCGAAAGAGAAAGAGATGGTGTTGTGGGAGATAACACTCGCCACAGCCTACGTGCTCGGCCTGCGCATGTACAACCTCGATTTCAGACTCCAACGCCGACTAATAAGATAGAGGCACCACGCTTTTCGCCATTTTTTTCAACGGTATGCACCTTCCTTCCCTTTCTTGATTTCAAGATCTCTGTAGACTGTTTCAAGATGATTTTGATGCGTTGGTAAGTATTTCTGAAACTTTCAGCAAAATATATTTCAAAATTTTGATGTCTTCTGTACAATATGACAGCATGTGAATGCAATTTTTTCTTATGAACTGTTTTCATAAAAGGGAACACAAGTGGTTTAATACACTTCAAGCTTCGATGTATCCGTATTTTATCATGATCAAACATAGACAGTTTCATTGTGCCGACAATCATTACATGGTTGCATTGGCTCACTGGTTTCTTGCACAGTCAAAATGAGCTACAAGCACCTACCCAAAACTGTGTGAATCTGATTTTATAGCAAGAACATCTGGTCATGTGTTTTCAAAATGTCCCAATAAATCGATCCATCCACAATTCTATTCGTGGATCTTCAAGTACATGAACAGAATGCACCAATGGTTGTGATGAGTTAGGGTGACTATGCTCTTGAGTATACAATTGTGATAAACTTGTCTTTCTTGATCAGAGATTGGGGCATTAACCGAGTTTCACGAGATATCTATGTAGCGTTAGTTCAACAAAAAAATTGCATGGCTTAAAATCTTGGAGGATAGGATTTTGTTAGCTATAATTGTAATAAATGGAAATACTACAACATTGAAGATGCCAATGAGTTGTGTCACTCTTATATTCAACTAGAGTGAAGAACGAGTCATAACATGTCAGCGCGAAAGTGTAGAATTACTTGCGTGATATTAGTGTTTGAGGAATGCTGACCTATGATTTTCAAATTTAGTTCAAGCTTCAGTGACTTTTTCGAATGCAATCAAAATTAGGTGGTTTTTTGGTAATTTGAACTAGATGCAGTTACATGGCATTTCATGCTTCTGAAATACACTCTTATTGTTAACTGACTTGCAGCTTTACATTCAAACTTTTGCATCTCTTTAGGAAAATCTCACATTGTACAATATTTTAATGGTTTTTTGTTCTCCCTTACCTTGTAAGGTTGAGACTGGTTATATGTTACACTTTCGATGTGTCCCTATTTTATCATGATCAAACACAAACAGTTTCATTGTGCTGACAATCATTACATGGTTGCATTGGCTCACTAGTTTCTTGCACAACTTTCATTTCGATGGGATTCAACTTTCAAGGGTTCTCATGTGGTTCCAAGGAAACTTGGAGCCAAATGTTAGCCACCATTTTGGCATGTGGGAAGCTTGCTCGGTAGGGGTGGAGAAACACGGTATATCCAACAAGCAGCATAAGGACATGCACTGTTAGTACAATGTTCATATGAGCTTTCTAAGTTTTTATTAATTGCCATGGTATCCAAAGGAGATGATACAATATACTGATTTTTCCCTGGAGGACATTAACACTATACAGCAATAGATCAAAAAACTAAGTCAAAATGAGCTACAAGCATCTACCCAAAACTGTGTCAATCTGATTTTACAGCAAGAACATCTGGTCATGTGTTTTCAAAATGTCCCAACAAATCAATTCATCCACAATTCTATTCGTGGATCTTCAAGTACATGAACAGAATGCACCAATGGTTGTGATGAGTTAGGGTGACTATGCTCTTGAGGATACAATTGTGATAAACTTGTCTTTCTTGATCAGAGATTGGGGCATTGCATTGTGAATGAAAAAAACCCTACACAACAAGGGGATCTCAAGGGGATCATGTACCATTTCATTAGACACCGATTTCAAAAGGGAGCACTAGCTCTTCAATATATTCCTACAGATCATCAAGTTGCAAGTATCTTGATCAAACTGGCAAAGAGGGAATTTCAAGATGTTCTGAGAGAGGCTTGGTGTTGTGGAGATGCTTAACTCAATGAGAGGAATTGTTAAATTTTCATGTGTGTAGCTACTATCATGCTCTAGTTATAACACCTTTCTTCTTCCAACAAAATAGAGAACGCTGCAATGGACCTCCTTTAACAGGGCCATACAATAGGAATGAGGGTGCAAGAGAATTTATGGAGGACAAAGAGGTGGGGGGTACTACATGCATGTGAAAAACCCAAGTCCAGTTTAGGTGGTTTTCCTTATTTAGTGGTTTAGTTCCAAAATCTATGTTTTTGTTGTATTTGAAAAGTCCTTGTTAAGCAAGGTGTTCATGCATGCATTAGCCATCCTTAATTCAACTCCAGTTCAGTTCCTTACATACATGCATGTTTTTCCTTATTTAGTGGTTCAGTTCTAAATCTAAGTTTTGTTGTATGTAGTAGTTGCATGCACAGTGAAATGGAGGGCAGAGTCCTAGTTAAGCAAGGTGCTCATGCATGTGGATCTCTAGGAAGATGCATGCTTGCATGCCTCAAATCATCTCTAATGGAGGTGCACTTCACTTGGCTCATTTATCCATGCAAAAAAGACACATTAGGGTTAGGGGTAAATAGCTTCAATTGAAGCATTATTGTGCATGCATCCAGATTCAATGTATATGTGCTTCTACCTAGCATATAAAGGAGAAGCACTGCGCAACGACCATGATGATTTGAGAATTCAAATTTGCATGTTTGATTTGTCAGTATGTGTTAGCTGTTATTTTTATTGATATTTTAGGTTTTAGGTTTTAGCTATCTAGGATTTTAGGTTAAATTCATGAGTGCAGAATCTACCTACCATGGTCAGATTTTTTACAGTAATTTGGTGGTTCATGTGGCTTTGTTAATAATATGATCTTCCCAAGAGATGAACACCTATGAAACCCGGAAGGCTAACTTAGCATAAGCCATTACTGAACAAAAGAATTGAATTTGTTTTAGATCAGAACAAAAACTCTACAAATTTCAGTTTGCATTGGATAGGAAAGTAGGACAGTCCCAGAAAAATGTTCACATAAAAGATTTAACAGATAAGCAAGTCCTTTAATTTATTTAGTCGAAGATCATTTCCCAGAAGTGTTGATACTTCGAAATTTTGGTTTGGGGAAATACACGCAATTAAGGGGGATACTGTGGATGCACATAGCCACCAATGTTTGCTATTGCTCATGAAAATACATGACAAACGTGTCAACATTTCTACAAACTGTAATCCTACTTGAACATGGAATCAATTGTACTATACAAAACGGGGTGTGAGGGGCTGAGGGGAGCATAGAAGAATAGGTGTAATTTGGTTCTGCTGTAGCACTTACTTGGTTGCAACTTTATGTAGGGGAGTGTGGAAATATTATAAATAAATAATTAGGCCATTCGGTAATGGCCTAACAACATATTTGTAGTTGTTAATTATGCCACCATTTCTCACACATCCAAGTTTCAATAATTTCTTGAACAATATCAATTCCAGAAAGAAACTGTAACCTATGAAATATCAAAGCAACATATCCAAGTGAGAAGCTTGATTCTGATTATGGAAATTCGTTGGAAAAATAAGCTATAATTTCTTTGGACATGTTCCTCAGAGAAATATTCAATTACGAAGAAAAGGAAGTAGACCTTATAAATGAAAAGTAAATGTGATGAATTCAAATAAAACCTCAAAATGAAGAATAAATTAGGGAATTGAAGGACCTTTTATGTAAATTTTATGAGAATCTTAAATAAATGAGAATGGATAACAAAAAAATAAGAACTAATATTGAGCAGACAGAAAGAAAATTGTTGTCAGTTAGAGAAAATATGATATTTAAGACATCTGATATTTTTGTTTCTTGTATCATGATGATTGTTTTATTTTCCTTTTTAATTCGATCTTTGAGATATCTCTTCTTAATCTAGTTCCTTGACATTTTGTAAATGGCATGTATACACTAGCAATGATGGCAGTTATACAATTGTCGTTCATATTCTTCATTTCTCTAAAAGTAAAAAGCATTTGTTTGATGCACTTAGTTTCTTTTCTGCATTCATAACATTAAAGGAACTGAAAAGAAAAACTTGCATTTGCATGTAGGATTGTGTTTTTTTTGCAAAAAAGGAACATTAGGAAATCTGCATTTAGTTTTTTGCTCAATGTTTTCTTTTGTTCATTGATTTGCTTGCTCACAAAATTATTTGCTCTCTTCCCTTTGTAGCTAGGTCTTTCATTGAAAAACTAAAAGTGAAAAGTTTTCTTATCATTCTTAGTTTGCATTTAGGAATTTCTACATACATCATTGCGGTACCATTGAAAGGCAAATTTTTAAGCAAGATCAACATAAAATTAATCTCAATTTATCTAAAAACGCATTGGAACCATAACGATAACATTTAGAAGGTCTAGGCTAGAGACGTGTTCCAGCGTCGTAAAACATAGCAGTTGTCGTTAACTTGTCTGCGATACATTCCGAGTGTGATATCTCACCCCATGTACGTAAGTATATCGTAGCACGTCCCTTGGGGCGGCGTTACAGTATGATAAGTATATAGGTGGTGCTCTCACTTTGCAGTTTCACATCAGACAGCGCTAATACGAACTTGGGCCTCCACGTACCTTCGGGTATATTTGGGAGGACAAATTTTAGGTGCTATCCATCCATAGTGAACCGAGTCGGCCGCCTTTAAATTGTGATACACCGAACACAAAATTCGGGGAGATTTCCTGCTTGTACTTCTTGGCTTGCCAGGAGGTATTCTGAAGTTCACAGTTTACTGGTAAACCCTTTTTCCTAGCATTACCCTCTTTTTGTTTATTTATTTTTGGTTAAAATTAATCAGCAATCATGGAAGAACATAATCCTACCCCCCTTCATTCACGTAGATTAGCTTTAAAACCACCTTTACCACTAGAAGTTACTTCTAGTAGGCGAAGGCGATCAAAATCTGCCCAACAGTGATGTTGATGTTGTGGATGATATTACTTGATGCTTCATGATGGGTGTTCTTTCTCACTTTCACATAATCTTGTTATAGCCTCTGCTTGATGCTTTTGTTGCTATGGTCATGTCAGGCATTAATTAATTGTCTTCAATGTTCAATGTGTGAAGATTGAAAATGTTCCCTTGATGCGTTTTAAATTCAGGCACAATAGACTGTTGTTATGCACCATGTTTCCCTGGCTCCTACATATTGGAATATGCCCAAAATGATTTTGGAGAGTGATATCCATTCATGGAAGGATATTTGCACTCGTCTTTCATGGAATTTTATTTGCACTTGTCTTTCATTCTCTCATGAACCAAGTGAAATTTCTTGGGGAATTTCTAATCAACAAGTTTTAGGAGTTTGTGTCAGATTTGGGTAGACTCGTAGAATGATTAGCTTGTGGCTACTATAAACTCATTTTGTCAACCCATGGATGCATGGGTTAAATTTTCACTTGATTTGTAGTTTCCAATGATTTGACACTAAGAATCATTGGTTGACTGTGGTGATTCGTTGACTTCTATTCTTCTTTTTTGCCCCTTTCCCTTAGATGGTCATTCATGGGAGGGGAAGTTCCAGTGAATGTATGATTTGTGGTGTGCATTTATCTATTGGTTAACTCTTTGGTAACATACCATGGCTGTTATTTCAATGGAACTTGGTTAAATAACAAACACTAAGTGCTAATTAGGAGTTTTAAATGTTTTATACAATAACTAATTTTGCTTTATAGGATCCCAAATGTGCTTTTTTGGGCCTGAAACTTTACATGGCACCCGTGTGTTTACAAATCATGGAAAACATTTGAGTATTTTTAGGTTATTTCATGGCCATACTGGACGTGTTTCACTATGGAAAGGAAAATATGGTCAACAGGAGGACAATGTCTTAAGGGATTTCTTTCCATTGATAAGTAAAAGAATCACTAGTAACTGACTAGTTTCCTTCCTCACTTTTATCATGGAAAATGATAGCGGATATGTTTCAAATTCTTATAACCAATTATTTACAACTTAAGGGAGAGGTGTTTTGGAAAGGATGATTAAAGTTATTGTAATATTTTTTTGTTTTGTTTAAAGCTTTCAAGTGTTCATTAGGTGATTTGGATGGAAATTTTTTTATATTTTATATTTGAATGATGTTCTTTGTTTTATAGATGATGACTCATGATGTTATTGTTTTGTGTATAATGATTTATTTTTTCTTTTGGGCTTGGGCCTTGGCACACCATTTTAATAAAAAATTGCATAATGGTTTTTGTGAACATTACACTTATTTTACTTTGAAAGCTACTTACAAATCTAGTAATTCTCAACTCTTGGAAACTATTGATGCAGGTTTCTAGATCGATTTGAAATTTTACTTCTGGAATATTCAGTGAGATGTCAAAATCTAATCCCGGGAAGAAACTATCAAGGCAAATTGATGTATTATCATACTTTAAAAAGTCTCAATCCAAGAATACACATTCTCTTCATGCTTCAAGCTCCTTTGAACAATCTATTACCGAGAGAGATGTTAACTCTTCTGAAAATGTATCTGATATCCATATGATGGATGAAATAATAGGTTCCGCAAGTGATCAGGGTGAGATAAATGCAGTTTCAACAGAAATTAATGATGAAAATGTTAAAGATATTTCCTTGGAAGGTGACACAAACCATTCACGGAAAAGGAAAAAAGTCCAGTGGACCATAGGGAGAAAATTCCAAGATGATTGGCTCTCAAGTTTTCCATTTATTGAAGAAATACCTTCTACAAATGAGGATTTACGAGAAGTTAAATGTCTTGCATGTAGTAGGAAAAGTTGCAAGGTAGTGAAATTTCAGATGAAGCTAGATACAGTACAAAAGCATGCAGGAAAGGTTTATGAAAAGAAAATTGTAAATGGTAAAGAGAAATCTATTGTTAGATGGAAATCTTTGGAGGAATGCCGACATAGCCAATGTGTGGAAGAATACAAAAAATATTTAATAAATAAGAAGAAACTTGAGGCAAGTGGAGGAACCTTCATATCTCAATTTGAAAAGATGATGGAAAGAAGTTTTTTATCCAAGACGATACAATTGAGCACTGTATTTCACATCTTATGTAAAGGTCGTCCTATGACATATTATCCAGATTAGATGAAATTTCTATCTTTTCTTCACGTGCCAAAATTTCCATCTTCTCATTGGTCCGTAACTAGTGGTTGGGAATGGGCAAGATATCTAGCTCAAGTAGAAATTGATGATTTAAAACAAGAGATTGCAAATGCTAGGTTTTTGGCATTGTCTTTGGATGAGGTTACAACTATTGATAATACTTCATGGTTTTGCATGAGAATTTATATGGTTAATGACCATATTAGGCATTCCTATCTACTTGGGATTAAAAAGATGAGAGATACTTCTACAGCTGAAAATATTTATGAACTTGTTCTTAATACTTTGAAGGAAAGTGGTATGGATCATTTAATGATTGCAAAAAAGTTGGTATGTGTTGGAGCAGATGGAGCATCGGTAATGCAAGGACAAAGGAATGGTCTTTGTGTTAGACTAAAACTATCAGCTTCGCCATATATGATTAATATTCATTGTATGGCTCATAGGATGAATCTTGCATTTAAAATACTAAGCAAGTTTCCATTAGTTTCAAAAGTTGAAGATCTTGTACGTGAGACTCATGCATACTTTTATCGTAGTCCCAAACGATATTTAGAGTTTCAACAATTTGCAGATGGTGTTACGGATGGAAAAAAACTACTGAAAGATGTTGATACAAGATGGATCTCATTAAATGGACCAGCTCAAAGACTATTTAGTGAGTTCAAATCTTTGGTAGGGTTGATGTATGAAAATCTCTACAATGTAGACAAAGCTCAAGATCTTCTTTTTCGACTAACTGATATAGAAACATTATTGACATTGGCTGGAATTCTTCCTATGCTACATGAAATGAATGTCCTCGTGAAAATGTCTCAGAATCGTACAATGTATATTGCCGAATACACAAATGCGAGAAAGTCAGCATGCCTTGCATTGGATAATTTGTATATGATGCCAGACTCTTTTACTGGTCCAAAGTTTACAAGTTGGACTAAGATCATCAATATAGAAAATACTGAAATTTTTTTGATGTTTGATGAAAAAGGGATACTATGTATCACAGTGCGTGGGTATATGGTCCCCTTTCATTATATTAGTAAGACGGGATGAATCACCAAAGATTGCCCCGTGTCAAGAGACCAATTTGATAATATTGTGATCTCAGTGAGACAAAATTTGATAGAAATTGCAAGATCACTATCATCAGAGATAAGAGAACGATTTCCTCGAGATGAATTGTTGGAGGCCATGTGTGTGGTATACCCTCAATATTGGAACAATTGTCAATGTCCAAGAAATTTAAAATCCGATTTTCAAAAGAGATTAAAATGTTTAGTAGACCACTTTTGCAAGAAAGTCTCGATACATGGAGAACAGATTGAAGGTATTTTAGATTCATCAAAATTGTATCAACAAGGTGGACGCTTTGCTGAAACAATGTGGAAGCAATATCCTTTTTTGGAGAATCCTAATGAAAACGGTGCTATAACAAGATTATAGAATACTTTAAGTGCTAGCCAATACCTGCAAGAAAACATATCAGAATATTTTAAATTAGCAGATTTGTGTCAAACCATGATTTTGGGATCAGTGGAGGATGAGAGAGTGTTTAGTGCACTATCATTTTTGAAGTCAAAGTTGAGGAACAAGCTTGATAAACATGTGGATACATGTTTAAGATTATATGTAACAAAGTATGACGTTGACAATTTTCCATATGAAAGAGCACTAGCGCTTTGGCGATCAGATTGTGATAGAAGGGGAGAAAAAAATATAACAAATTTATCTAATGAACTTGATACAGAACATAATGTTTTGGAGGCTCATAATGAAAATACATCTGGAGAAGATCAAGTTCAAAATGTATAAAATGATGACCAAGATGAGAACTGGGAAATTGAAATACCCTAGGACTCTTATTTTGGTATACATGTTCCGTTGATAATGCAAGATTACTACATGTCAAATTCAGGTAAAAATGGGTTCTATATTTTGTATTTTTCATTGTAACATTGCAGCTACATTTCTTTCATGTGTGTTATTTTAAGATTTATGTTTCATATTTAATCCTTACATTGTTTGTTTCTTATTTGTGACAGGAAATGAAGCTGGATTTGATGATTTTGGGACCTATTTTCACATAGATAGCGTTTGACTAGTATTAAATGATAAATAACTAATTTAACAAGACTAATGCAAAGCATAAATGGGCTCATTAAAGTACATGAAACTACCTTGATGTCTAGCTTTGACATCTTGGAAAATTTTGATGGTATATATGTTGCTTGTGTTTGGGGAATTTTGCTGAGTTTCGAGTTTTATATTTTCTTGGAAAATAATTATTGATATTTGGAAATTGTGTGATTTTATATTGGTATTGGAAAGGAAGCTAGTTTTGATCTTTGATTGGAAATGAAGTCAGATTTGATGAAGTTGGGACCTATTTCTTTTCACATAGATAGTGTCATAGTATTAAATGATAAAGAACTAATTTAAGAAGTCTAACGCTACGCAACAATGGGCTTATTCAAGTACATGAAATTGTGTTAATGTCTAGCCTTGATATCTTTGAAAATTTTAGTGGTTTGTTTGTTGCTTGTTTAGAGGATTTTGTTGAGTTTGAAATTATTCTCTTGAATGCTTATGGTTCTCATATCATGCATATATCGATAGATCGATAGATCTAGTTCTATTATTATAATCATTATTGTTTTCTTTATATATTTGGTGGTTTGAGGAAAGATCTTTTATTTCCTTTCACTTTGTGGCATGATTTCGACATCTTCACCTTTTAGAATATAGTAAAATATTTTTCTTATTATAGATTTTTCTTGGAAAAGAATTAGTGAGAGTTAGGTGCAAATGCACAATGTTGTGTAGCATTAGTGTGATAAATATGGGATAGTGCAAAGCATAGTTTTGAAGATTAGTCTAAGTTGACTCGTACCTAATCAACTCAGTCAAGTTGATTGTTGGTTGAACGGCTAATTGTTGGTTCAATGGACAGAAGGTCTTGTAGGCACAAATACCAAAGGGAAAAATGGAGCCCATCATGGGGTACTCTTTGTAATTCTCCACCACTGCTACCTTCCATGCTTCCTCAAACTCCTCTCCAACCTCAATATTAGTGCTAGTAGTAGCATGAAAAACAACACTACGCTTAGCAGAACTAGAAGAACGTGTTTTCCAAACTACACGAGAACTACTTCCCTCACGAGTCACCATGTGCCATGCTTGTTCTCGATGGTTCTCTTCCTTCTACTCCTAGTTCAATTACCATATCTTCATTGGAACCAACACTCCGAACTCCACTAGACAACGATTCACCATTTTGTAGTAGTGATTCACCATTTGTACTGGTGATTCGCCATGATTTTACAGGATAATATAATCTCGTGAGAGATTCGCCAAAAAATTATATATACATATTATATTATTAATAAAATCTCCTTCCATTTTTCCTATGTATCATGGGGATTCGCCTATTTTATATATATATAAATTTAGGGGGGTTCTTAAAATTTTCCCTGCCCAGGAATTGTTTCCCACTCAATTAGTAAGGCCAATAATATCTTTCCTTCAAGATGCTCAAGAGGAACCTAATGCCTTGATCAGAAGAATGAATAAAATAATGGAATTGAGTGAAAGCATAGATAAGGTTAGAGACAATTTGGTCACTTATCAGAAGAAAATGAAGTCCATTTTTGATCGAAAAGCAAAATAAATCATGTTTCAAAATGGCGATCTGTTACTAAGATGGGATACAAGATGAGAGGATAAAGTGAAGCATGGAAAATTTGATCCTTTATGGTATGGTCCGTATAAAATCATTGAAGCTAGAACAAATAACACTTTCATTTTGGAAAGTCTTGGCGGAGAAGCAGTAGAACTGCCTGTGAATGGGCAGTATTTGAAACATTATTTCTAGCACTAGAAGCAATCATTTCATCATTGTACATAGCCGATGTCTTATCATTGTATATTTTTCATCAAGCAATTTTTGACTCCATTCCCAAAGTGAAGGCACTGATTTGCAGGTTCTTAGTGTTTCGTGGCAAAAAACACTATCCCCAGGTGGAGCTGGATGTTGTGCATCATCTGCATATCCTTTTAATTTTATATTAAAAATAAAAAAAAATTCTTAAATTGAAAGAAAAGAAAATATGTTAAAGTATTATAGTTTTATACTTTGGCATAAAAAGAAATTTTTTTTAGTTTGATGTATTAAAGTTTAATTGTTTTAAACTTTGTACAAGTGGGTTTTGTATCAAAAGATTAAAGGCCAATCAATTCAATCGGCGGAGAGTGCTGATATTCAAAGTCTGAACCGGATGACCCAACCCGCGGGCTCTACCAGCACGATAGTCAACGAAATGGGTGCCTGCACAGTTTCCTGGGTTGACTGAGGAGGCAATAGAGATCAACGGTGGATATCGACTGTGGGGCCACCAGCCAAAGTTCTCAGCCATACCCCAAGGCCCCCCCGCAGTGATGTCATATGCCGAATGGAAAACAATTGTGCAGGAGAAGAATTCAATCAGTTTATGTTCCATTTGAAGCCTAATAGGAAGAAGTTTCAGCCAGAGTGTGGAGAATTTACATTTAGGAACTAGCTGTAAATTTGGGGATTGGTTTGTATTTGAAGAATATTCTGAAATAAGGTTGTATGGAGCAAATGTTGAACCTTACAGGCTCCTCACGTTTGTACCAATGAGGCTCTTTGCCTTACAATTTATCAGATAGAGCTTGAATGTTGATCATGTGCACTTTGTTCCTATGAAGAAAGGTCATATGTATAAATTACCTATGAGTGTGGAACCTTTCATAGTTAATATGAGGCAGGCGTTTGAGGAAGTAACAAAATTGTCATAGGAAACACATATGTGACGTATTGTATCATTTTTGTTTCATAGACACAAACACCCAAAAATACACCAAGTATTGGGTTAAAACCACGTTTAAAGAAAGATCGGATTTCAAGGGATTATGAACGCTGAGTTTTATTGTCATCGGGTCCGCATATCCATATCACATCGTCGAAAGTATTTTCAAAGGGAACATTGCCAAAGGTAGAATCAAAATAAGGAATTGAGCGACTGCTCATCATCGATGCGATCACATCGCAACATCGCCCATCGCATTATCGAAATTTCCGCAGCACTTAACTTCGTCGTCTATCTTCTGCCAATGTGATAATCCTCCATCACATCGTGTGATCGCACCACCCTCCGGCTCTTAATTCCTTCTTCACGTTTTTCGCCGATGCGATCATCACACCATTGCACATTGCATCACACTCGCCCCTCGTTTCATCGCTCATCGCGATTTCCTCTACCCGAAACATTCCCGCTCCTCTTCCGCTTGCGATTGCGATTCCCATGGCCCACCATTTCTCTTTCCGTTCTTTTCAAAGGAAAAATAGTTTTTCTCCGTGAATGAGGCATATTCGTTTGGTTTGTTAAAAGGGTTTTCTTCAGAAAAAGGAAAAGGTGCTCTTGAAGGCCGTGAGCAAGAGTAAATATAGAAATCACTTCGGCACGAGCCCATCAAAGGTAGCAAACAAAGGTGAAATAAGTTTAGTGAATACAAGCATTCAAACTCCTGTTATAACTAAGAAATACAAATCAGTTGATCAAGGAAAAGAACCACGTCATCAGCAATTCCTATAGATTAGGATACTTACTTTATGTTATTTTCTGAAGACAATGTAATTGTAAAAAGACATTTTCAAGGCATGTAATAGACAACCTTCAAAGTCATGAAGTAGTTTTGGTAGTTAGAATTGGTTACAGCAGTTCCAAACTGTTTTTTACTGTATTTAATATAATTTTCAAGAGTAAGGAAGGTTCCGAGTTTTGGACCTTCAAAGCCTAATTTTTTTACTCAGAGATTGACAAGTTAATGAATGAGTATGCAAGTTTCTATCATTTTGTTAATGTTGAAATGTATTCTCAGTTTACGTTATTTTTTTCCATCTATGAATGAAACAAAGTTATGAGCAGCCGACCTCTTTATAATTATGTATTTTAGAGCTAAAAAACCTTAATTTGCGCTCCTCTATTTTAACTATTTATTCTTATACTTATTTTGGATTTTGAAATGGTATTTTCTGTATAAAACAACATATCAGTTTGAAGTTCTCCCTTCTGTTTCTTCTGATTCTTTCGTTCAACATTGGCTAAAGATAGCATTGCAGAATGTTCGTATATTTGATATTTAAGGGTTTGATATTTAATATTTGAGGGTTGATAAGACAGAGACAAATATATACATTCGTGACATAATCAGATAGATGTCTTAAGCACTGATGCCTTATCACAACTAAGGGATTGTCCCCTAAGGTACAACATTAATTGGCGCCACTGTCGGGGACCGAAGATTTGAAGTTTTCCCCAGTTTTTGTTCATATTTCCTCTGGTTGTTCAGAGAGGAGGAAATAATAAGTTGTGCTTCTTTAAAATAATTCTTGATCCTAAGAGGCCTCACATGAGGTCAGATACCTCTCAGCAAAAAGCCCCTATTTTGTCTAATCTAGAAAAGCTAGTTTCAAAGAAGGGCCAGAAAACAAAAATACTTTCTACACTTGATGCCTCACTGGTTGCACTAGTTAGCAGGTCACATACTTTTTCATCCAAGGATATTTCTCAGAAACTCATTTTCTCAGAAAAAGGATCCTCACCTTCACCCATTCATTTCCAAGAACCAACATTAGAAGAAAAATCTTTTGAGTTTGTATCATTTCCTCTTACAGAAACTCAACCTCATACAGTTGCCAGTTATTCTGCTATTGTTCATACTCCTACCCCTATATCAGTTGTTCCACCCCATTCATTCACATCTACAATGGTATCCATTTTACCCCTGCTCAAGGAGCAGTCAATGAGGGCATAAACATGGCAGCCCTTGCTTTCTTGATGAATAGATATGCACCATTAAATCTACCCCAACCAATGAATGCAATGCCTTAGGAGTATCTCAAATTTCTCCCTAGATTTACTGGTGAAGATAAAATAACTGTAGAACAACACTTGCCCTTGTTCTGCACATTTGCTGAAAATTTTAATGTAGAACATCTAGATGTTGTGATGAGACTTTTTGTGTAGTCTCTAAGTGGAGAGGCAAGAAAATGGTTCAAAGGATTACCAAATGGTTAAATAAATGATTGGGATGAATTAGAAAGACATTTCATCCAGAGATGGGGAGAAAAAATGGACCATGGTTATTCTTTAACAGAATTCAATGCAATAAAGAAGAAATCAAATGAAAATATGAAGGATTTTGTCAAAAGGTTTAATAAGTTGTATAATAGTTTGCCCCTGGAAATGAAGCCTCTTCCTATTGGAGCAAGGGTTGTTTTTGATGGAGCATTTGAGCCTGATTTTAGTTTTACATTGAGAGAAATAAGATCTCCCACTCTTGAACAGATTTAAACTGATGCCTTAGAGATTGAGGCAAATATGTCTGCTGCTGGGAAAGTTCGAGATAAAGAAAAAGCCAAAGAAGAAGCTTCATCTCAAGATCATAGAATCGATGATATGACTAAGGTCATAAAAAATTTGTCTAAAAAAGTAGTAAAGATGGAAATAGACAACAATAAACCTGCAAAACAAAACAAAGGGGTTTTCAATCCCCAGTTCAGAAAACAGCCCTTGCAGATTTTGCAAAGAGAAAGAAAGGATCAAGATCAAGTGCAAACACCTTTATATATAAAGGCAGCACCATCACGTTCTGTTGATGATAATGAAAAGGAAGATGAAGATCAAATTTCTGTTGTGTATATGGAGGATGGTGAATCAACAGAAGAAATTGAAAAAGAATATGAAGAGGAAAGTAAAGAAATTGATACACAACTACATTTGGGGGAAATTCCGACACTTGGTTCCGACGCTTTTGATCAAAGGTCAGAAATTTCCCCAAATTTTTTCAATCCCGCCCGAAATCGTCGCTATACCGACGTTTATAGAAAAGTGTCACAATACCGACACTTATACAATGTGTCGCAATTGCGACGTTTGAATGAAGACGTCACAATTGCAACACTATGCCCCAAAGCGTCGCTATTGCGACGGCTGCCTCCAAACGTCGCAAGTGTGACACAATGTCTAAGTGTTGCAATTGTGACATTTGGAGTCATCCGTCACAATAGCGACGCTTTTTCCGCTGTCAGTATAACGAAATTTATATGCGTGCTACATAAAAATACGAAACTTATAAGCGTGCTACATAAAAATGATTTTATTAAAAATACAAAACTTATATCCGTCGCAATAGCTACATTAATGTTTGATATCACGCGCGCAGTCGCCCTTCTCTCTTGCAGAATAGCATTCGCCCTCAGCTCTTGCAGAACAGCATTTGCCCTCATCATTCGCCCTCAGCTCTTGCATAACAGCATTCGCCCTCAGTGTTCGCCCTCAGCTCTTGCAGACCAACATTCGCCCTCAGCATTCACCCTGATCTCTTGTAGAACAACATTCGCCCTCAGCATCTGCCCTGAGCTCTTGCAGAACAGCATTCGTCCTGCATTCACCCTCAGCGTTCGCCCTCAGCTCTTGCAGAACAACATTCGCCCTCAACTCTTACAAAACGGTAAGTTCTTACTGCAGGCCCTTCCTCCTATAGTAGGGTTGACTCTATTTGGGTTTTTTTGGTCAATTCCATTGGATTGTGTTAGGCTGTAGGGTTCTCTCTAGATGTCAAGAATCAAGATTCAATACCCTCTATTATCTTCATCACCCAATACAAGATTTAAAATTTCCCCAAAGAAACGCTTATTAATTTGGCAGCCATTATTTATCCCTGCTTTAAAAACCCTACATTTAAATGAAAACAAGCATTGCATTTCAACTACAAAAATCTATTAGTGTTCGCCCTCAGCATTTGCCCTCAGCTCTTGCAGAACAGCATTTTCCCTCAGCATTCACCCTCAGCTCTTGCAGAATAGCATTCGCCCTCAGTATTCGCCCTCAGCTCTTGCAGAACAACATTCGCCCTCAGCTCTTGCAGAACAGCATTCTCCCTCAGCTCTTGCATAACAGCATTCGCCCTCAACATTCGCCTTGAGCTCTTACAGAACAACATTTGCCCTGCATTCGCCCTCAGCGTTCGTCCTCAGCTCTTGCAGAACAACATTCGCCCTTAGCTCTTGCAAAATGGTAAGTTCTTACTGCAGGCCCTTCCTCCTATAGTAGGGTTGACTCTATTTGGGTTTTTTTGGTCTATTCCATTGGATTGTGTTAGGCTGTAGGGTTCTATCTAGATGTCAAGAATCAAGATTCAATACCCTCTATTATCTTCATCACCCAATACAAGATTTAAATTTTTCCCAAAGAAACGCTTATTAATTTGGCAGCCATTATTTCTCCCTAATTTAAAAACCCTACATTTAAATGAAAACAAGCATTGCATTTCAACTACAAAAATCTATTAGTGTTCAAATGTACATGTGTGCATCACTTGTGTAGGGTATTCCTTTTCCAATTTCACATTATCCAAGAATGTGTGCAGTATAGTTCATATTTTTTGTGATTTAGATTATCTTGAAAAAGGAAAGGTAAATTATTTCCCATGGAAAAAGAAGGTTTTCCCTTTTTACTATTGGAAATGGTACAAAAAAGTTCCATTTATACCCGAAACTCCTATGAAACAGGAACCAAATAAAGGCCATATGGACATCATTTGGCTTTGAAAATGGCCATTGCACCGTGTTGTTTCTTATATTACATCACGATAGTTTCTTAGGTCATTTTTTGTTTCTTGAGATGAAAAACAACCAAAGAAATCGTGAAGATCCTTTCAAGAAATAAATGACCATTTCTCAATCATATCTCAACTATCTTTTATTTTATTCAGTGGTTGCTTACTTTGAGAGAAATTTGACACTTTTATAAGGAATATAACATAAAAACACAAAATGGGAAGGAATTTATGAGGTAGATGTCCTTTAGTTGTTGTCAATTAAGAATTGATAATACACGATGCATGTTCTATACTACAAAATAGATTCCTTCCTGGAGTTAGGACACAGAGTATTGAATCAAAGTTGTAGTTTCTAACTTCTTGTATTGGTTCATCAATCTTGAAATTCAGAAATTGCATGTCTTCATTGCTTCATGTTTTAATAATTTGCATCATATCGTACAATAGGAAATTAGAAATTATGATTATTATTACTTTATGGATATGTTAAGTTACTTTTAAGTTTTCATGGTTTAGTGTGAAATTATTCTAGTGTGCCCCTAGGCCCAGGTGAAGGAATGCCAAGGACTAATAACCCTAGTTTTTAAATGGTATTGTTTCTTATACCCAAAAACCCCTCAACATCACTTCTTATTAGTTCTTAACAATAGTGTTGTAAACAATTTGAGAATTGATATAGAAAAATCTCACACTTCTCAAGATAAAGTCCTAAAGCTAAAGTGTGATACCATGTGTAATTCAATAGCCCCATTGTCACCTCACCAACCTCTTTTCACTTTGGGCTAGCTCTCCTCCAACTCAAGGGGGGTTATCCCTAGTAGATGTTAGGGATCTAATGGCCCAACCAAACCAAGTCAAGAGCCCCCTAAATCTCTATGTTTACTACTATCAATCAAAATATTGAACAATAGGGTCAGACATGCATCCTGAAGATAAAATTGCCAGGGTATTTTTGGGCAATTTCAAAGGGAAAGTCCCCAAACACATATAATCAAGGAATTATAACGTGATTTCAAACATTAAATATCAACAAAATCGTTTAAAGGATATTGAAAGGAAAAAAGTGATGGAAGATAGAAAGTGCCTTACTTAAATGCTCTAAGGATTTTTCAATAGTTGCTCCAAAAGCTTCACTTCAAGGCCCTTCAAGATCGTCTCCAACAATGCTATACCATCAGCTTCAACAATGTTGCTCCAAAAATGTCCTCAAGGTATTCAAAACAAGTTTACAAGAATTTGCTCCAACAATATATTCAATAAGGTCTTCATTGTCAACTCGTCTCTTGTTTGGGTGCTTTAATGTGCAATGACATGTTTCCAGGACTGAATTCATTGCAAGGCATGTTTGAAACTCTAACTCTGTCTTCTGGTGTCTTATTAGAAATTATTTATGTTTTCATTTTTTTTTTTCAAGTTAGATATTGTTTTCAAGTTTTTACATTTATAATTTTATTGCAATGTGGCAGACTGATCAGGGCAGTACAGGAACAACCCCGATACAGGATGATCGTGGAAAGAGGCCAGCGGAAGAACATGTAAAGTGCCAGCATTGCTCTATCTTCAGGTATTTAAGTTATTTACATAATTGAAATAATATTAATTTTGTTCAAATATGCAGACACCTAGCCATGGTACGCCTGATGATTCCCTCTTTGAGGAAGAGCTTTCTTCATCCCTATCTCCAGTGTTCTTGTTGCGAAAAAAGGCACGAGATGCAAGGTTGGAATTTAATACTTTGATAGACGCGCCTCAAACACCTGAAATAGAAGAGAGGATAAAAAAACTTATGAGCCAGCTAGAAACATATCAGGTAATAATAAAAAGTCAAAAGGATATTTTTTTGTTCTGCATGAGATGAATTGTGATAGTTTGATTTTTAATTTTTACATTGACTAAACTAACAAAAAGTTCTTTTGTATGTAGCGTTTTCTGGCATTTGCTGAACCCGGTGTTGGTGGTAGTGGGACACAAGGGCAAGAGATTTCCCAAGAACCCTCTCGTACACCTTCTACTCCTTTAGGTTCTAGCCAAGAAACACACCCTGCCCAAGCTGACACCCAGCCAACTGCTGAACGTGTTGGCAATGATGAGGCTGATATGGCCAACTACATTATTGCGTTTCTTGGAGCTACACGTGTCAGCTCCACAGGGACCATTAATGGCACGTTGTTGGTGAACGATGAGGGTGTCCCTATAAAGCATGTACAACTCCCAAGTAAATTTTAATATTTTAACTATTTCATGTACTTTATCTAAAACATATTTATCATGATTTTTATTTTTAAATTAATGATAATATTTATTTATTTATTTTTTTCTGTGTAGGAAATAATGAGTTCTACAGGTTTTTGGAGAGCCATGCGTTGGTAATTTTTGGCCCAACCATACGCACAGGGTGGAATTCCCAAAATTCCAACCTAAAAAAAGAACTTCTAGATTATCTAGAAGCTCTTTTTGGGGTCGACACATTTGACAGAACAACGGTGGCTCGGGTAGCCGGCAAATATTTGAAATATACCAGGGACACCTATAGGACACAATTGAAATTTAACCCTAGATACGAGCGTCCTCTCACAGTTCGATAGAGTGAGTGGAGAGCACTCATCCATGATGGAAAAGAGAAAAGGGCAAAGAAAGAAGGAAAAATTCCAACTGGACCTGCAAGGTAAATTACAACTTTAATTCAATAGCTTTAATTTTCTCTATGTCTAAAATAAAAGTGTGCTATGTCATATCTGACTTCAATCTTTTGATGCTAGGTTGCTTGAAACCTCAAAGGCAATCAAAGCTAGGATTGAAAAAAAGGGCCATCACAAGCTAGGCCAGGGCGACTACTTGAAATTAGCTGCAAGAATTGTAATTAAGTAGCTAAACATCTTATAATTAATTGTATCGCCTTCCAACGTTTTTGTAATCCTATCAAATATGATTAAAAATACACAATCATATGTAATGTAGGGTGATGACTTCGGAATAGAAACTACAGAGGAAGATAAAAATATCGCTTTCCATTTTGGCTATCAAGCCGTCGTTGAAAGTCACAGAAGCTTGGTGAAGGTCCCAAGATCCAGAATGCCTGATAAGGTAAAACATTAACCTTTCAATATGTTTTTTTTCGTCCATAAATTTAATGTCTAACAACTTTTTTTAAATCAGGGGAGCAACACTACCGACGAGGCAAATAATCTAGTTTTAGAGCCAGATGTAGATGATCCTCACTTGCAACCTGATCATTGTAGTGGGGACCAGGCCGACAATGCTACTATTAGTGAGGGCCGTGACGGTAATTAATTTCCACTTATAATTTTTTCTAATTATACCTTGATGGTTGTCCTTATAACTTTTTTTGTTTAAATGACAGAGAATGTTTCCCTTGAGGATCTTACCACTAGAGAGGAAGACAGGGCAATAGTCCCAACGGCGACAACTGGTGCACCAAGTAAATAATCTCATTGCAATTTTTTTTATTAATATTACCGAACTAGTTCAATGATATTTAAAAACTGACAATTAAAATTTAATATTATCTGTTTTTGTAGGCGATGCCCGGTCACTGGATGAGACCAGACATCGTGACTACGCAACTAGGTCATCGGCGACAACTGGTGCACCAGGTAAATAATCTCATTGCAATTTTTTTTATTAATATTACTGAACTAGTTCAATGATATTTAAAAACTGACAATTAAAATTTAATATTATCTGTTTTTGTAAGCGATGCCCCGTCACTGGATGAGACCAGACATCGTGACAACGCAACTAGGTCAGCGGCGACAACTGGTGCACCAGGTAAATAATCTCATTGCAATTTTTTTTATTAATATTACCGAACTAATTCAATGATATTTAAAAACTGACAATTAAAATTTAATATTATCTGTTTTTGTAGGCGATGCCCCGTCACTGGATGAGACCAGACATCGTGACAACGCAACTAGGTCAGCGGCGACAACTGGTGCACCATGTAAATAATCTCATTGCAATTTTTTTTATTAATATTACCGAACTAGTTCAATGATATTTAAAAACTGACAATTAAAATTTAATATTATCTATTTTTGTAGGCGATGCCCCGTCACTGGATGAGACCAGACATCGTGACTACGCAACTAGGTCAGCAGTGCGGGTCGAAAGGCACGAAACAGGAGAAGAGCATGATGATATTGATGATGTAATTAGGAGCTTTAAAAATAGGAAGAAGAAAAAGAAAATTTGATAATGTAAAATATTGTATTATTATAAGACAAACATTACCATACTTGGAACATTTTTTGCGTTATATAAAAAACTCATTTATCATACTATTTTTATGTCAAGCATTAATTGCAATGTTTCCTTGCGTACTTTTTGTTGAATTGTTTTTTAATTAGTTATTGAATATTTTTTTTTATGCTCATGAAAGTAAAAAATGAAATATAGATTGGGTATTGGGGAATTGAGAGTGATGTGAGGGGGGGGGACGTGCCATAAGAGCTTCCACCTTCACGTGGTTGGCCCTGTTTAGTAGAGAATAATTTATTGGAGCGATTTAATCTTGGAGCAAACCTCCCTCGATCTAGCGTAGCAACAAAAAAGTCATTGTTGACTTAGTTACTACTCTTTCAGATCGTGGGAGGCTTGTTCCAAGTTCATGCGACTCCAATAAATTGTTCTTGAAACGAAGGGGAGCTTATTCAGGTATGTTTTGACATTTTCAACATATGTTCTAACATTATCATAAGAATGCATCTTAGAGTAAAAAATACTACATCAATTACTTGTATTTATTGTATAGATAATGATGGATTTTGATTGACTTGCAGTGCAGGTACAAATCCTCTTGCATCATGAGCAATACAACTTGTCAACCAGGGTCATGTCCAGGATATTTTTGCTTGTGCGCTTGACCAGGTTCGCAATGTCACATTTTGTAAGTTCCTTTACAGTTCATAATTCAATATTAAGCTTGTTTATGATTATTATCTAGGTTTTTTGTATGTGTTTTTTCATCTATTTGATTGTAAGCAACTCTGCATGTTTCCTGTTGTTCACTATGATTTCTCCATTTACCACTCCCAGGATGAATCCAAATTTATTGTTACATAGGTTACTTTATTGTTACTATGATTTCTCCATTTACGATTTCATAGGTTACATCATGTAAAGTTGTCAATCTCAGGTTGGTGATGAGCTTTAGTTCTCCAGATTTGGGGTTTTTTTGATATTTTCTCCCTCATGTCATTCCTGCATCACCTCGTTGTTTGAGCATGCCAATTTTCTACCACTTGTACCAATTGGCACATGTCAATCTCTGAGTGGTGCCACATTTCACCTATTTTCAGTGAGAGTTTAGGGTTTCTCTAACATAGCTTCAGAAATACGATTCAGTGCCTGATTGAATATCATCACATAATACTCATGGTTTGGATTGATGAGCATGTTCTGAATGGTTGGTTGATTCATAAGAACCACCCATATAGTCATCTTGAGATATTTCAGAAGTTTTCTCGGGTTTCCCTTTTCACCGTTTCTAGTGGGTGGGATGGTGTGGGGTGATCCATCAATACTAGTGCTCTTGTAGTAGGGAATTTGTTTTTGGGGATATAAAGGAGCATTTGATGTAGATATCCCATTGGATGCATTCATAGATGGGCACGAGAGGTCAAGAATTTAAATTAAAAATATGCAACCTCTAGCATGGCAACCTGAAGGCCGCGAGAGACACCGGTTAAAGATTGTTTTGTGCTGGCCTTAATATAGTCGTGATTTCTTTCTATTATCTTAATGCAAATATATAGTCCGGTCTCATTAAAATGAGGATTGTGGTTGTATTTCTCTTTGGTTGTTTCTCTCTTAATGCTCCAGAAGTTGCCAAAAGTTGCGATAGTTGTTTAGTTTGCCTGTTACAAATTAAAAGTGGTTTTTAGCAATGGGAGTCATGTTTTTTAAGGTTCATACTAATATGAAGATTTTTTAATTCTATATTCAGGATAAGAGAAGATGGCCTCTGCTTTGGGCAGTGTTATCACTCAGATTTTCCTTGAAGTTGTGGAAAAGGAAAGTAAATCCGAGGTAACCACAAACCAACCTTCAGATACAGAATCTAGCCAATCTGTATCCAGAGAGGGCTCTCTCTTTAAAATTTAGATTTGTTCTTAGAAAATATTAGGCTAGTTATAAGTCCAAGAGTTTTTTTGAATTTAAATGGTGGAATCCGTAAACTAAGGGCACGATTGAGTATTTCAGGCCATTGGGCTATGGAGTCGAAAGGATGGCTTTACTGGATTAATATTCTATACACAAGATGGCTTTGCAGGGCAAGATAGCCAAACAAAGAACAATTTTAGAAATTAAAGTGAATGGAATGGATTTTGAAGGGATGAAAGGCAATTAAGAATCTTTCAACATGTTCAAAGAAAGAAAGTGAATGATTACAAATAAAGAGCAGTTAATAATTCTTTACTATAGTAATCAAAATGTTTAAACCAGCGAAACAAGAGCAATTAAGAATTCGTTGCTTATAACTAGTTTAGAAGAAAACATTTAGAATAATCACAATTGAAATCAGAGTACACTTAAGTAAGTTCTGATTTATTCTTTTATGTCAATTATTCAGAAATGGAACACAGTGATATTATGAACAGATATAAAACTTAAAACATAGGATAGAAAAGACTTATTGAACTATAGTCTGACACATGAATCCTACAAAAAGTCTTAAGCTTCAATTCATCATCCAGCAAGCCACAAAGAAATTTCTCTAAAGCACTTTTATTCCAAAACGTCAATGTTACAGCAAAGTAGAAGAATCCACCCTCACTAATTCGATTGAGGGCTTATTTATACAAAAGATTATTTAAAATATCTAATAACAAAAGAGATATAATCTAGGGTGACTAATGAATAAATTACAATAAAAATAGAGACAGATGGTCTCAAAAATAGGATAAATCAGCTGATGTTGTGTGCTGTCTCCTCTTTTTTAGAATGTGCTGGAAGCAGTTCCTTTGTTTTAGCTTGTTGCTGTCTTCTTGAGTAATTCTTTTCTGACTGCCTTACTTGTCTGATACTCTTTGTTTTTACTGATACACTTTCAACTGAACTGATACTCTTTGAACTTTATTCACCTATTTATCCTTTATCAAGATATACCTCAGTAAAATAGGCAAAAATTTCACCCAAGGATAAATTTTATAAAAGTTCCATCATCTCATCCCACCATTTAACTTCTGGCACTCTGGTCCTTTTTAATTTTCTCAATGTTTCATCAGCTTCAGTGTATTTGAAAAAATTAGGCTGATATGGAAACAAATGTTTTATTTCATGTTCAAGATAAAATAAACTTTCCAATTTTTCATAAAGACTTTTCCCTATTGGCAATGTTCCTTCTGCTGTACTGGTTGAAGAACTGGCTTGATCATCAACCTGTTTGTTTACTTTCTTAACAAAACTTTCCAAATCCATTAATCTATATTCTTCAATAACAGGACTGGGCAAACCTTTATTTAACACAACATCGAATCTTTCTTTGAAGGTAAAAATTTCTTGCTGCATGTCTAAACACCTTCTTTCAAGATTTTGCATAAGAGTCCTTTTGGTAAAAACTATTTTGATTTCCAAAATGGTTCCTGTCCTGTCCTGAATTCCAAATTCTGCAAGTTGCTGCTTATTCTGAGTATTCAAAAAATTGATAAGTCTATTGGCTTCTTCTGGCATATTCCCTAACTCTTCCCTTGCTTTCTCAATTTCTTCCAGAGCCAATCTGACTAAATCCCGTTGTTCATATATTATTTGAATAGAAGACCAAACGTTCTTTATTGATTGAATAATGTTATACCAAAGAATTTCTTTTAATCCACTTAAAGGTCTTTCCATTGTAAGATCATTTTCCAATGTTTTCACTGATTTTTCTAGTTTTTTTATTTCTCTTGTCTTCTCAGCAACACTTATTTTTGATTGATCATATTTATTTTCCAAAGTAGAAAGCTGAAACTTTAATCTTTGGAGTTCTGTCACTTGCAGTTTTAATTCATTCATTGCTTTGATTAATTCATCAGAACCCTTATCAGAAGTTTTTACATGTGTTAGCTCTGCTTGTTGGCATGTGATTGATGTACCTGTTCCTATGGCTGCCTGTGTTGTGGTTGCTGGAATAATGGAATCTTTATCTTTTAATGCTTGCTCAAGTTATTTTTCTGTTTCAGCAAGTCGTTCATTCATTTTTAAAAGTAAGTCCATCACCTCTTCTTCTGAATTTTTCTTCATTACTTCTTCAGTCTGAGGGTGCCTTGAAGCTGGTAGTTTCAATTGTTTCCTTAATGTAGCAATATCATCATCTTTATTTTTAATCAATGCTTCAATACCCTTGACATCCTTTGGATTGTGACCTAATCCAATTATTATCTCTTATAATGTTTTTATCCTGTTATCTTTGGCTTGAGAAGAAGCCTTTTCAATCTGCAATTGTGTACTGGTGTTCTCCAAAGAATCTTGCAGTTTATGAGCTGACATTACTTTGTCAGTAAGGGTAGAATAGATCATTTCTCCAGTCTGTTTGTGTAATTTAATTTGATCTAATGGATGAATATCTTTTGCTAGGACCTCAAAATTGGTCCTGACGTAATCAGCTGCTATCTATGGTTTTGGCACTTTAGATTTGAAATGGCTTATTAACATTTTCTCTTGTTGAATGTCAAAAGCTGATATCAATCTCTCTTGATTTTGTGGAGCCATTTTAAGATACTGATTATACACCTGGACCCTTAGTGGATCATTCCTTGCTTTTATATTGATAAATGTCTTTTTTATGTCTCCTGCATCTTTCATTGGCTGTTTGAATGAAGACATTTTAGTACTTGGCTGAATAGTAGTGACTGTCCCACTAATTGATCCTGTTAACTGACTATCCTCTCTCTCTGGGCTATCAATGATTTCATCAATAGATTCTACTTCTGGTGGAGGATTCACTTTTTGTCTTTTGGTCTGAGGCTGTTGTGAAGATTCATTAAGAGGAGTAGTACCTTCAGCCTCTCTTTTCTTGCCCTTTTCCACTTTAGATGGAGTCTGTAAGATTGATATTTCTATTGGATTAGTTTGAACAGAAGAAACCTGTACTTGATCTTGTCCTTTGGAATTTTGAGGTTGTTTTGTCATTTTGAATGTTTCAATCACTTGTATTTCAGGCTCTTTCTCTTTTCCTTTGGATTCAACTGCAATTGATGGTATGTTTTCCTGTAATTCCTGTTGAAAATTCCCTGCTGAAGAAGGACCAATGTCTGGTACCTGCACTTGCCCAAAAAATTCTAGGTCAAGAATTTTTCCAAGATCTTTCATTACATTTTCCATATTGACTTCTTCACTATCCTGTTCAATTAATGTTCCCTCCACCCATTCATCTTTATTAGCATATTGTTCAATTTCTGGAATCCTATGATGGATGTAAGGTGCTGATTTATTTTTCATTCTTTTGTCACAAATGAAGCTGAATGGGTCATAAGGGGCCCAGTAGAAACTCTTTTGCAATCTGAAACGGTCTTCTAGTATTCTTTCAGCTTCTTGTCCAGCATCCCTAGAATTGCATATAAATGGACCTAATTGACCTTTGATTCAGATTTGGGCTTTCTTCTTTGCATTACAAAAATGAATAATATCAGAGTTATTCATTTGCCTGAAGTACTCTAAAGCAAAAAGTCTCATAGGCACATACTTTGGCAATTTAAATGGACATAATTCACATCCATATATTCTGACTTCTGTATAATTTTGGTACAAGTACCAATCACCAATTTTGTAGTGTTTTTAAAGTTGCAGAGTTTTCTTAATTTCATTGCTGAGTCTTGGAGGAGGAATTCCTGTCAACAAGGTAGTTGCAGGGTGTATAAACAGATCAATGAATTCATTATAGGAATAAAGAGAATCTCTGGAATTATGGGTGATGGCTGACCAAAATATGACAGACCTGGGATTTCCTTGGACATTGAGCTTTTGAACATGGAAAGGAAAGTTTTCAGACTGGTAATATATCATGAGGTGATAGATGACAGAGGAATATTTGAAGACTTTCTCATTTTCTAATCTCATGAATTGATTATGAATTTTGTTGGCTATGTAAGATGCAAAGTCATATTTGACAACAGGAGGCTGTCCAGGAGTGAAGATAGACAATAATACTATAGTTAACTCATCAACATACTCACTAGTATTAAAGCCCATGATAAAAGAAATCATATTCAGAATGATCTGGCCCATTTCAGTAAAAAAGGCACTAGCATAGGGAGGTAGGCCCTTGGGCTGATGTTCAGGTAACATGAAAGTCTGACAGATGCGTTTTACCTCTTCAGGGGACAACTGGGTAAATTTTTCAAGCAATTCTCCAATGGACAAGGGAGTGAGGTTTTGACCAGGTTCAAAATGGAGCATATCATTGATAGACTGAGCAGTAATAGGGAAAAGGACATTCTGGTTTGGGGATAAAACTGCTCTCTGAATTGGATCATAATTAGCATGGAAATAATGGATAATTTCAGGAAAGATATGGACTGAGGGTAAAAGGTATCTCGGGAAATTAGATTCTCATAACCCAATAACGTCCAAGCCATTCAAATAATTATCTCTGCAGCGACAATGAATTCGAAGGGGGCTTTCACTGAAAACTAAGTCTTTGATCTGAAAATCTTTATCCACTAATGGAAAATATTCCAATTCTCTATGAGGGGCGTTCAATGGAGCAACATTTAAAGCCACCGGGACTTCCATTTTTGGTTCTTGTGGATTCAAAAATGGAAATTCGGGGGTTTTTATGAAAATGGGGCACAATTTCAGGTTTGGAGATATTAATTACAGTTCTGGGAACTAAAACACATCACATTGAAGCTTTTTCAGACTGTATTGCGGAATTAAAACTCGAACGAGGATTTTTAACAGAGTTTCAGCAGGAAATCGGAATAAATACCTGTTTATGGGAAAATGGCACTTTTTTAACAGGTACAAGCTGACGGCAGATGGATGCTAGGAAAATGGACTGGTAGTAGTCTTCAGCGGAATACAGTTAATGGCAGTTGGCAGCAGTTTTTTGAATTTCTCAGTATGGAAGGTGCAGTCGTTTTCAGCATGCAAAATGATGAAAAATGCGCGAACTTTTGTTTTATTTACAAAGTCAAATGGGGAGGAATTTTTTATTATTTTATCAAATGACGTCAGGGTGTACAATGTACGTGTCACGGGAATGGGCGGTAAGTGGTATATTCCGCACCGCTTTTGGGAGCAGGCGGTATTTCACGAATTGGCAGCGAATCCATTGAGCGAACGACACGTGGTCAGAACACTGTTTGGAAACAGCTTCCATTTCGCGAGTTAACATTCAGACGATGGATGGGCAGTGGAATGAATGAGGGTCGTGGATCCCCGAGCGGTCAATCGAACAGTGTTTCGGGGTGGGGAAATGAGGGAAAGGTAATAAGCGGGCCCGACGCATTTAATATCTGTTTTAATTATTTCGGGAGGCTTTTCATTGGCGGTTGACAAGATTATTAATTAATCCAGGTGATTAATTAATCTCGTTGTTTTATAAAGGGTCGGGGTTACGAATGGTTTAAAGACTTCGGGTTTTATTTATTTTTTCATTTTAAACATATAAAACACATGTTTAAACCTTTTTCACGTATATATTTTTATTATATGGTAATAAATCGATATGATTCACTTACCATAGGGGGCGGGGATAATTATATAGATATATTTTTAGCCAAAGGGCATTGTAACGTGAGATTTTTATTTAATCACATGGGTTAAATACTTTGGCTAAAAACTTATATTAAGAGGGTTTTGGGGATATTATTATAAAAGGAAGTTAAATATAATAGGATAAGGTATTTCCACTAAGGATTTAATATATAAAGTTAGAAATTAGCGTGAGATAGATTTTTATGGATCATTTCATGTTTTTCCTAAGTAAAATGGGATTTTTCTTAGGAAAATATTTTTATGAATGAATGAATATGATGATGAATATTTTTAAATACTAAGGTTTTCTCCAATCATTGGGCCGAGGGTCCGGTCCCTCCAAAAGTCAAGGAAATGCCTTGAGCCCCTTTAATCTTCAAATTCCTTAGCACTTAGGGGAAATTAGTAAATTGTTAGGGAAAAAGTGAGATGGGAAGTTAATGATTTTGACCTTGCTTTGTTATGAAATTCTGTCAATGTAGTGTTCTGCCTTTTCACTTTGTGATGAAAGTAAAATTGAACACATTTAGAACCATCATTCATCACTTGTAATTCTGCAACACCATCTACCTACCCTATCTACTTTACTCTACCATTTTCTCTTCTTTATTAGGGTTCACTTAGACTGGCAAACCCTTATCAATTTTTTTTTCCTTTTACATGGAAAATCTATCTATTTCTACACTTATTACATCCAAGGGCTCAGATTAAACTGTTGAGCTCCTTTTATTAACTCTACCTATCTACTTATCTGCCAAGATTAAATTGTTTGGTCAGATATTTATTCTCTATTCTATAACATGAAATTGAAAATTGAATGAGTCAAGTTTAAACAGTTTGACTCTTCATAAATTGTGGCAAAATTTTGACAAGCTGCACACAATTTTGTTTATTACAAAAAATGAAATAGTAGTGGCATTTAGACTTGCACACTTTCCTGGTCTATTTTTGTTTGGGGTTCATTTCTTTCACTTTTTTGACCATTTTATTCTTTTTACCCTTTGATTTTTCTTTTAGGGTATACCCTCTTTACATTTTTAAATTTTTTTTGATTTTTTGATTTTAAAAGAATTTGGAACACCTTTGCACAAGAAAAAGGTTTGAACATATTGCATAGTTCAACAAGTCAATCATGAAAAATGACACCTATTGGTATAGGAGTCTAACACTGGCTCCACTTGGGGATGGCTTTTCCTGGTGAAAAGTCAAGAACAGCAGGTCAGATGCCTTAAAATGCCTTTAACTGAACCATGAAATCTTCTTCTTCATGTTGCTTTATTGTATGTATGACAGTAATACTTCTGAAGCTTAGGGCCTTCACTTCGGGCTTCAACTTCAGCAATTCACCATCCACTCAAAACTTAAAACTTTGTTTCCTAGTTAGAAATCTTCTGCCTTGTTCCAATCCCAAACATGCATTTGCTATGGTTGAAAATCTTAAATTGAATATAGTCCTTTTTCTGCAACCTAAAATCTGATCTGAAACTAAAACAACACACAAAATTTTTCAAACCAACTTAATGAAAAAATATCTGAAAATTAAAAACTAAAAAATATGCTCAAAATTATGAGCTTATTAGCATTCATTTACCTACTCTAATCTACTAAAAATCTTATTAAATCAGGTAATACAAAAATGCCAATGAAGCCAATCAAGTAGCTGTAAAAATAAATGGATAACTTGATTGCTTGTGATCAAAATTGGAAGTATATTATGATCATGTGCCTTTATAATAAATGATATGATGTGTAAAGGCCACTTTTGATGTATTTGATCCTTATAGAGAAAACATGCATGCAGATTTGGGCTTAAAAGATTCTCCATATAATCTGATACAGGATCAATAAAATCATGATGTATGTTATTTACTTCTAGGCCTTCAATGACTAATTGTTCAATTGAATTATGAATATTAGACCATAAACTTATTTCTTCAGTCTTGTGTTTGAAAGAATAATCATCTTCAATATGCAAGTCAAAAGATAGTACAATTTCCTCTTGCTTTGGAAAAGGAAGATTTTCAAAGAATTCTTTAGGATTTCAGAAATTGTATGAATGAATTTGAGAATGCAAATGTTTGATTTCATTTTCATAATTTCAAAAAATTATATCAAGAAGCCATTTTTTAACTTGAGGAGAAAATTTTCTTGATTTAAAAATAAGAAAGAAAGCTCTTAGAAAATCCTCATCAAGTTGAAGCTCTAATATCTCATCCCTCAAAATAGCTAGTGATTGTTTTGTGAAATTATCATAATTATCATCATACTGATCATATTTAGGCAAATCTTCGGAATAAGGAATGTCATTAATTATAAACATTAGATCAACATATTTCTCTTCCAACAATCCCAATATATCTTGATTAGATTGGTTGCATTCTGTTTGAAAATCATTGTTTTGCTCAATAAGAGTGCTATCAAGCAATGGGCCTTTTTGGGAAAGTAGAATAACATGAGCATCAACTTGTTCTTCTGTTTCTTCACGGATAAAAACTTTTGTACATTCATCAACATTAGAAGAAGTAGAAACAATTTCTTCATTATGTAAATATTTTGAGGATGGTTGCATGTTTAGAAGCAAATTGATTTCTTCTTCGGTGAGGGGGGGAGGGAATCTCTGAATTCTTAGATTGAAATGACAATTGCTTTTTCCCTTATCTAAAATTTGATCATGAAGTTGATTATTGTCTTTAACTCCATTCAAAACATTAAATGAAACATTATTTGTTAATACAGAGGGGTTTTGTGGATCTTGATTTATCTCATGACTTATTTCATCTTTGTTTAACTCCTCTTGATTATTATGACATTTAACTTGAGAATGAAAGTTTTGGACTTCTTCTAATAAATTTTCAGGAAACCAATTTCCAAAATCTTCATCAATATTTTTAAGGTAATTTATAAGATCTTCAGCTTGATCACAACAATTTTCAGCTAATGATAAAGATGGAAAATCTTCTTTGTAATGCTCATAAAATACCTTATGAAAATCTTTTAGAGAAAACAAACTTGCAGGTTTGAGAGCTTTGTACCATTCTCTTGCTTTTCCTTCTAAGGTTCCCATGAATATCTTCATGTGGCAATCCTCATGCCAATCACCCTTCAATCTTGATGAGTGTATATGAAATTTAATGAGATGTAGTAAAGGATTATCAGTATTTTCATCTTGAAATCTGGGCAAATTGCTACCCCAATCTACCTTTGGTAATTTGTGTGGAAATCCAGGTATGTGATCTCTGCTCATGGGAGCATATCTTTGTTTTATTCTTGGATCATATTGAAAATAAGCCATAATGAAAGGCCACGATATCTGTAAAACCAAGTTAGATCCTTATATAAAATACAATACATATTGAAAACCGTTCTTAACGTGAAAGAACATAATGTCTTGGATTAAGATCCAAGTTGAAAGCCTGATCTTTCCATATTGTTCTTCCAGGTTCATTCCTCCAATGGAGTCTTGATTGTGAAATGGATTTGGAGTCGCCAGGTGGATGATTTTAACCTTTGTGTGTCTGATCCCCGTCCACCATCATAGATCAGATCTGAACCTGTAAAGTATTTCTGAAGAAAAAGGTTAGTCTTCCCCAGTCAGTTTTCTAGATAATTTTTTTTTTTTGGTTTTTAAATGGAATGAAAAATACAACTTCGACAATTTTCTTCAAGAAGTTTTAGATTTTTAATTAAAATTTTGTCAAAGATTTATTGAACTAGAGAGTCTGATTGAATGTTTGAAACTAAAATTCAGTGATTAAGCTAAACCAGAGATAGACTGAAGCAACATTTATTTACTGTGCAATTGCAGAGCAAAAGCAGTTCAAAGGCTACCTAGCTGATCTTCAGACTCTGTCTATAGCTTATAAGCAAACAATAGTAACAATAGAAATGATTCAGATTCCCCAGTGGAGTCGCCACTATGTTATCACTCAGATTTTCCTTGAAGTTGTGGAAAATGAAAGTAAATTCGAGGTAACCACAAACCAACCTTCAGATACAGAATCTAGCCAATCTGTATCCAGAGAGGGCTCTCTCTTTAAAATTTAGATTTGTTCTTAGAAAATATTAGGCTAGTTATAAGTCCAAGAGTTTGTTTGAATTTAAATGGTGGAATCCGCCAACTAAGGGCACGATTGAGTATTTCAGGCCATTGGGCTATGGAGTCGAAAGGATGGATTTACTGGATTAATATTCTACACACAAGATGGCTTTGCAGGGCAAGATAGCCAAACAGAGAACAATTTTAGAAATTAAAGTGAATGGAATGGATTTTGAAGGGATGAAAGAAAATTAAGAATCTTTCAACATGTTCAAAGAAAGAAAGTGAATGATTACAAATAAAGAGCAGTTAAGAATTATTTACTATGGTAATCAAAATGTTTAAACCAGCGAAACAAGAGAAATTAAGAATTCGTTGCTTATAACCAGTTTAGAAGAAAACATTTAGAATAATCAAAATTGAAATCAGAGTACACTTAAGCAATTTCTGATTTATTCTTTTTTGTCAATTATTCAGAAATGGAACACAGTGATATTATAAATAGATATAAAACTTAAAACATAGGATAGAAATGACTTATTGAACTGTAGTTTGACACATGAATCCTGCAAAAAGTCTTGAGCTTCAATTCATCATCCAGCAAGCCATAAAGAGATTTCTCCAAAAAAAAATTATTTCAAAAATTCAATGTTACAGTAAATTAGAAGAATCCACTCAAAATACTTCCAAGAGTGAAGTATTTATACAAATTCTAAACTAAAATATCTTTGAAAAAATATCAAGATTGGTTCACAAATCTCTCCAACTATTTTATATAAATAGAACTTAAGTAAAGGACACTCAAACTAATGCATCTATTTTGCACTATTTTGTATGGATAGGTGATGAAAAAGAGGAGAATTCAAATTTGATCCAACTCTTAGTTGATGATGAGGCATCCAAGTCACTAACTGCTTCCTTTCTTTGTGCATTCTGCTCCAACAATTCTGCAAACTTGGGGTCCAGTGATATCTTTTTATTTCTCAATCCGTAATAGATATGTAAAAAGTGAAAGATATTATTGTGGATTCCTATGTTGGTGAGATAAACCTCTTTCATTTTCCTAAATTTCCTCTCCAGCTGTGCACAATAAGCTCTGCAAAAAGATGTGTAAAACATAGTTTTACAGAGTCTGAAAAATAGCCTGTAAAGATGTGCATGTATCTCTGATTCTGAAATCACTGTGAAAAAAGTGAGAGAGGTTTTTGTAGATGGGTCTCTTAGGAACAAAAAAATCCTTCAGTTTTGTATGATGTATTTCGGATTGGCCACAATCTTCTCTGCGATATGATGACTTAACTGGAATTTTCTGCAAAAAGTGCTTTCCAACATTGTTTAATATTTCCAAAACCATAATAGCGGTTAGAAAAGTGAGAGAGGTTTTTGTATATGGTCCTCTTAAGAACATAAACCTCCTTCAGTTTTGCAAAATTCATCTTGGACTGATCACAATAGTTTCTTCAAAACAATTACTAAAGCATGAAATCTTTGCAAAAATATTCCTTCTTGTTGTGTTTTTCATCTTTTCACTTTTTTGTTCTTTGACTATTTTACTTTCACTTTAGACAAACTTCAATGTTGGTGAAAGTATTTTCATTTCCTCTTTTTACCATTTTACTGTCTCTGTAATTACTTTTACTGTTTACCTTTGACTGCTCTGTAACTTCATTTTAACTTTCATTCTGACTTTTACCTGATACACTTTAACCACTGATACTCTTTAGCTGTTATGCTTTCTAACCTCTTTTTGAATAGATTTGATAACACTCTTGGAGTAAACAAGTCTTATGACTAGTATTAAGACTGTTTATCCAAGGATGTGGTCTTCTGATCACCTATAAAACAAAACAAATTGTTAAGAAAGCATTGGTTTGCAGGGGAGGTCGAAAATGTTTCGTTTGATTTTGAGAGGTCTGTGGAGTGAATCTAGAATGATTTTTGAGAGGTTAACCATGCTCGAATTGGTTAACAGAGGCTTCAGGTGGCACAGCTGGGTTACAAAGGGTTTTACTGCACAATCAGGTGAAAATGAGCAACACAAGGGTGTTTGTGTTTAAACAGGTAAACGATTGATATTGGCAGGTAAGCTTTGAATGAACAGTGATTTGAACGGGTACTGGTTATGGCGGACGAGCCTTGGAATACTCAATTGCAATTTTCTTCACCAAAGTAATGGTCGGATGGCTTCAACAGTTGATTTTTGAAACTGGTTGCATGGGAGACTGGTTCGTGCACGAGATAATGAAAACGACGCGGGCAGATTTGTTTTATTCACAAAGTCAATGGGTGGAGGAATTTTTTATTATTTTATTGGATGACGTCAGCATGGTACAGTGGGTATGTCACAAGCGAAATGGTGGTAAGAGGTTTCTATCACACCGCTTATAGGGAAAGGTTTTTTTTAGTGGAGAGGCAGGGAATCCACAAAGCAAACGACGCGTGGCCAAGGTACTATTCAAAAACCACTCTTATTTCGCGCGTTAACTTTCGGACTGGGGATGGCCAACGAAATTGACGAGAGCCGTCGATCTTGGAGAGGGTGATCGGACGGGGGATGGGACAGGGAGTTGACAAATGTTTAACGGGCGGGACCAACGTGATTATTGGTTAATTAATCATTTCGGGAGCATTCTTATTGGCGGGGATCGGTTCTTAATTAACCATGAGGATTAATTAATTAACCATGAGGATTAATTGGGGGTGAAAAATATATGCGGGATGAGTTTATTTCAAAGTTTGGTTTTAATTAAACTTTGATTTTTATTTTTGTTTTAAACACATATTCATATGTTTAAAGGTTTTCCATATATTTTTATTTATACAATAATTAAATCAATGTGATTTATTTACTATAGGGGGGCGGGAATAATATTAATATTATATTTTAGCCAAAAGGGGGTATATTGTGGGTTTTTGATTTGAATAAAATAGGGATAAAATACTTTTAGCTAAAATAGTTATAATACATGGGTTTTGGGAATATTATATGAAAAAGAATTATATACATAGGAAAACGTGATTTTCATAGGGAGTTAATATATAAATTAGAATTAATATGACAAAGGAACAATGTCAACTCAAAATACTTAAATATAACCAAGAAAGTGAGAGTTCAAAAGTAAATATCATTATTATACTTTCATCACTTAGAATAAAAAGTGATTTTGAGGGCTTTTCATGAAAATTTGAAGGATTTTCCTAAGTAAAATGGGATTTTACTGAGGAAAAGATTTTGAGAGGTGAATGAATGTGATAATGGATGATTTATAATACTTAGGTTATTTTCAATTATTGGGCCGAGGGTCCGGTCCCTCCAAAAGTCAAGGAAATACCTTGAGCCCCTTTAATATTTTAGGGAAATTAGTGAAATCTTTAAGGGAAACTGAAGGGGAAGTTAATAATCTTGACTTTGCTTCCCTGTGAACTTTTTCCAATGTAGTATCTGCCTTTGCACTTTGTGATGAAAGTAAAATTGAACACATTTAGAACCATCATTCATCACATGCAATCCTGCAACAACATCTACCTACCCTACTTACTTTACCCTACCATTTTGTCTTCTTTATTAGGGTGCACTTAGACTGGAAAACCCTTATCAATATTTTTTTCTTTTACATGGCAAACCTATCTAAATATACACTTATTACATCCAAGGGCTCAGATTAAACTGTTGAGCACCTTTTATTAACTCTACCTATCTACTTATCTGCCAAGATTAAACTGTTTGGTCAGATATTTATTCTCTATTCTACAACATGAAATTGAAACATGAATGAGTAAAGTTTAAACAGTTTGACTCTTCATAAATTGTGGTAAAAGTTTGACAAGCTGCACACAATTGCTTTATTACAAAAATGAAATAGTAGTGGCATTTGGATTTGCACACTTTCCTTGGTCTATTTTTTGCTTGGGGTTCATTTCTTTCATTTTCTTGACCAATTTATTTTTCTTACCCTTTGATTTTTCTTTTAGGGTATACCCTCTTTACATTTTTTAATTTTTTTTATTTTTTGGTTTTTCAAGAATATGGAACACCTTTGCTCAAGAAAAAGGTTTGAACATATTCCATAGTTCAATCAAGACAATCATGAAATATGACACCTATTGGTATAGGAGACTAACACTGGCTCCACTTGGGGATGGCTTTTCCTTGTGAAAAGTCAAGAACAGCAGGTCAGATGCCTCAAAATGTCTTCAAACTGAACTATGTAATCTCCTTCTTCTGGTAGCTTTATTGTACATATGATAGTGAAACTTTTGAAGCTTAGGGCCTTCACTTCGGGCTTCAACTCCAACAAGTCACCATCCAATCCAAACTGTGTTTCCCATTTTTCTCAGTTGGAAATATTCTCGCCTTGGTCCAATCTCAACAAATACAAAATAAAATCTTGAATTGAATATAGTTTTTTTTCTCGCAACCCCGAAACCGTATCCGAAACTTTAAAACAACACACATAAAATTTTTCAAACCAACTTAATGAAAAACTAGCTGAAAATTGACAACTAAAAAAATGCTCAAAATTCTGAGGTTATTGGCACTCATCTACCTACTCAATCTACTAAAAATCTTATTGAATCAGGTAATACAAAAATGCCAATGAAGCCAATCAAGTAGCTGTAAAAATAAATGGATAAATTGATTTCTTGTGATCAAAATTGGAAGTATGTTATGATCATGTGCCTTTATAATAAATGATATGATGTGTAAAGGCCACTTTGGATGTATTTGATCCTTATAGAGAAAACATGTTTGCATATTTGGGCTCAAAAGATTCTCCATATAATCTGATATAGGATAAATAAAAGCATAATGTATGATTTGTGTTTCTAGGCCTTCAATGACTAGTTGCTTAGTTGTATTCTGAATATTAATCCTTGAAACTATTTCCTCAGCCTTGTGTTTGAAAGAATAATCATCCTCAAGAAAAATAAGATAGTGTTAAATTTCATCTTGCTTTGAGAAGTAAGATTTTCAAAAGAATTCTTTAGGATTTTGAAATTGTATGATCGAATTTGAGAATGCAGAATTTGAGAAAAAAAGTCTGATTTCTGCCTTCACAATTTCCTAAATTATATCATGTGCTTCATTTTTTAATCCTGAGGAGAAAATTTCTTAGATTTAAAACAAGAAAGAAAGCTCAGAAAATCCTCATCACAAGTTTCAAATATCTCATCCCTCAAAATAGCTAGTGATTGTTTTGTGAAATTATCATAATTATCATCATAATCGTACTGTATTTAGGCAAATCTTCTTAATAAGGAATGCTAATTTATAAAACATTGATCAATATTTTCTTCAACAATCCTAAATATATCTTATTATTTAGATTATCAGTATCTGCTTGAAAATCCATTGTTTTGCTCATCAAGAGTGCTATCAAAGCGAAATTTTCCAAAATTTTTAAGTAGAATTTAACATGAGCATCAACTTGTTCTTCTGTCTCTTCATGGATAAAAAATTTAGTAGATTCATCAACATTAGAATAAGTAGAAACAATTTCTTCATTATGTAAACTTTTTGAGGATGGTTACATGTTTAGAAGCAAATTTATTTCTTCTTCGGTGAGGGTGGGGGGTTGGAATCTATGAATTATTAGATTTGAATAACAATTTTTTTTTTTTTTGTTATGTAAAAATTGATCATGAGGTTGAATCTTTTCTTTAATTCCATTCAAAACATTATATGAAACATCATTTGTTACTACAGAGGGGCTTTGTGGATCTTGATTCATCTCCTGATCCATTTCATTTTTGTTTAACTCCTCTTGATTATTATGACATTTAACTTGAGAATGAAAGTTATGGACTTCTAATAAATCTTCAGGAAACCAATTTCCAAAATCTTCGTCAATATTTTTAAGGTAATGTATAAGATCTTCAGCTTGATCACAACAATTTTCAGCTAATGAGAAAGATGGAAAATATTCTTTGTAATGCTCATAAAATACCTTATGAAAATATTTTAGAGAAAACAAACTTGCATGTTTGAGAGCTTCATACCATTCCCTTGCTTTTCCTTCTAAGGATGCCATAAATATCTTTATGAGGAAATCCTCATGCCAATCACCCTTAAATCTTGGTGAGTGTATATGAAGTTTAATGAGATGCAACAAAGGATTATCAGTATTTTCATCTTGAAATCTGGGCAAATTGCTACCCCAATCTACCTTTGGTAATTTGTGTGGAAATCCAGGTATGTGATCTCTGCTCATGGGAGCATATCTTCGTTTTATTCTTGGATCATCTTGAAAATAAGCCATAATGAAAGGCCACGATATCTGTAAAACCAAGTTAGATCCTTATATAAAATACAATACATATTGAAAACCGTTCTTAACGTGAAAGAACATAATGTCTTGGATTAAGATCCAAGTTGAAAGCCTGATCTTTCCATATTGTTCTTCCAGGTTCATTCCTCTAGTGGAGTCTTGATTGTGAAATGGATTTGGAGTCGCCAGGTGGATGATTTTAACCTTTGTGTGTCTGATCCCTGTCCACCATCATAGATCAGATCTGAACCTGTAAAGTATTTCTGAAGAAAAAGGTTAGTCTTCCCCAGTCAGTTTTCTAGATAATTTTTTTTTTTTGGGTTTTTAAATAGAATGAAAAATACAACTTCGACAATTTTCTTCAAGAAGTTTTAGATTTTTAATTAAAATTTTGTCAAATATTTATTGAACTAGAGAGTCTGATTGAATGTTTGAAACTAAAATTCAGTTATTAAGCTAAACCAGAGATAGACTGAAGCAACATTTATTTACTGTGCAATTGCAGAGCAAAAGCAGTTCAAAGGCTACCTAGCTGATCTTCAGACTCTGTCTATAGCTTATAAGCAAACAATAGTAACAATAAAAATGATTTAGATTCCCCTGTGGAGTCGCCACTATGTTATCACTAAGATTTTCCTTGAAATTGTGGAAAAGAAAAGTAAATCCGAGGTAACCACAAACCAACCTTCAGATACAGAATCTAGCCAATCTGTATCCAGAGAGGGCTCTCTCTTTAAAATTTAGCTTTGTTCTTAGAAAATATTAGGCTAGTTATAAGTCCAAGAGTTTGTTTGAATTTGAATGGTGGAATCCGCCAAATAAGGGCACAATTGAGTAATTCAGGCCATTGGGCTATGGAGTCGAAAGGATGGCTTTACTGGATTAAGATTCTACACACAAGATGGCTTTGCAGGGCAAGATAGCCAAACAGAGAACAATTTTAGAATTTAAAGTGAATGGAATGGATTTTGAAGGGATGAAAGGCAATTAAGAATCTTTCAACATGTTCAAAGAAAGAAAGTGAATGATTACAAATAAAGAGCAGTTAAGAATTCTTTACTATAGTAATCAAAATGTTTAAACCAACGAAACAAGAGCAATTAAGAATTCATTGTTTATAACCAGTTTAGAAGAAAACATTTAGAATAATCACAATTGAAATCAAAGTACACTTAAGCAATTTCTGATTTATTCTTTTTTTGTCAATTATTCAGAAATGGAACACAATGATATTATAGACAGATATAAAACTTAAAACATAGGATAGAAATGACTTATTTAACTGTAGTTTGACACATGAATCCTGCAAAAAGTCTTGAGCTTCAATTCATCATCCAGCAAGCCACAAAGAAATTTCTCCAAAACACTTTTATTTCAAAAATTCAATGTTACAGCAAAGTAGAAGAATTCACCCAAAATACTTCCAAGAGTGAAGTATTTATACAAATTCTAAACTAAAATATCTTTGAAAAAATATCAAGATTGGTTCACAAATCTCTCCAACTATTTTATATAAATAGAACTTAAGTAAATGACACTCAAACTAATGCATCTATTTGGCACTATTTTTTATGGATAGGTGATGACAAAGAGGAGAATTCGAATTTGATCCAACTCTTAGTTGATGATGAGGCATCCAAGTCACTAACTGCTTCATTTCTTTGTGCATTCTGCTCCAACAATTCTGCAAACTTTGGGTCCAATGATATCTTTTTATTTCTCAATCCGTACTAGATATGTAAAACGTGAAAGAGGTTATTGTGGATTACTATGTTGGTGAGATAAACCTCTTTCAGTTTCCTAAATTTCCTCTCCAGCTGTGCACAATAGGCTCTGCAAAAAGATGTGTAAAACATAGTTTTACAGAGTCTGAAAAATAGCCTGTAAAGATGTGCATGTATCTCTGATTCTGAAATCACTGTGAAAAAAGTGTGAGAGATTTTTGTAGATGGTTCTCTTAGGAACAAAAACCTCCTTCAGTTTTGTATGATGTATTTCAGATTGGCTACAATATTCTCTGCAAAATGATGACTTAACTGTAATTTTCTGCAAAAAGTGCTTTCCAACATTGTTTAATATTTCCAAAACCATAATAGCTGTTAGAAAAGTGAGAGAGGTTTTTGTATATGGTCCTCTTAAGAACATAAAACTCCTTCAGTTTTGCAAAATTCATCTTGGATTGATCACAATAGTTTCTTCAAAACAATGACTAAAGCATGAAATCTTTGCAAAAATATTCCTTCTTGTTGTGTTTTTCATCTTTTCACTTTTTTGTTCTTTTGAGTATTTTACTTTCACTTTAGAAAAACTTCAATTTTGGTGAAAGTATTTTCATTTCCTCTTTTTACCATTTTACTGTCTCTGTAATTACTTTTACTGTTTACCTTTGACTGCTCTGTAACTTCATTTTAACTTTCATTCTGACTTTTACCTGATACACTTTAACCACTGATACTCTTTAGCTGTTATGCTTTCTAACCTCTGTCTGAATAGATTTGATAACACTCTTGGAGTAAACAAGTCTTATGACTAGTATTAAGACTGTTTATCCAAGGATGTGGTTTTCTGATCACCTGTAAAACAAAACAAATTGTTAAGAAAGTATTGTTTTGCAGGGGAGGTCGAAAAGGTTTCATTTGATTTTGAGAGGTCTGTGGAGTGAATCTAGAATGATTTTTGAGAGGTAAACCATGCTTGAATTGGTTAATAGAGGCTTCAGGTGGCAAAGCTGGGTTACAAAGAGTTTTACTGCACAATCAGGTGAAAATGAGAAACACTAGGGTGTTTGTGTTTAAACGGGTAAACGATTGATATTGGCAGGTAAGCTTTGAATGAACAGTGATTTGAATGGGTAATGGTTATGGCGGACGAACCTTGGAATACTCGATTGCAATTCTCTTCAGCAAAGTAACGGTCGGATGGCTTCAATAGTTGATTTTTGAAACTGGTTGCATGGGAGACTGGTTCGTGCACGAGATAATGAAAACGACGCGGGCAGATTTGTTTTATTCACAAAGTCAATGGGTGGCGGAATTTTTTATTATTTTATTGGATGACGTCAGCATGGTACAGTGGGTATGTCACAAGCGAAAGGGTGGTAAGCGGTTTCTATCGCACCGCTTATGGGGAAAGGTTGTTTTGAGCGGAGAGACAACGAATCCACAAAGCAAACGACGCGTGGCCAAGGTACTATTCAAAAACCACTTTTATTTCACGCGTTAACTTTCAGACTGGGGAAGGCCAGCGAAATTGACGAGAGCCGTCGATATTGGAGCGGGTGATCGGACGGGGATGGGACAGGGAGTTGACAGATGTTTAACGGGCGGGACCAACGTGATTATTGGTTAATTAATCATTTCGGGAGCATTCTTATTGGTCGGGATCGGTTCTTAATTAACCATGAGGATTAATTAAGTCCTTGTACTGCGGATGGTCGGGGGTGAAAAATATATGCAGGATGAGTTTATTTCAAAGTTTGGTTTTAATTAAACTTTGAGTTTTATTTTTGTTTTAAACACATATTCATATGTTTAAAGGTTTTTCATATATTTTTATTTATACAATAATTAAATCAATGCGATTTATTTACTGTAGGGGGGCGAGAATAATATTAATGTTATATTTTAGCCAAAAGGGGGTATATTGTGGGTTTTTGATTTGAATAAAATAGGAATAAAATACTTTTAGCTAAAATAGTTATAATACATGGGTTTTGGGAATATTATATGAAAAGGAATTATATACATAGGAAAAGGTGATTTTCATAGGGAGTTAATATATAAATTAGAATTAATATGACAAAGGGACAATGTCAACTCAAAATACTTAAATATAACCAAGAAAGTGAGAGTTCAAAAGTAAATCTCATTATTATACTTTCATCACTTAGACTTAGAATAAAAAGTGATTTTGAGAGCTTTTGATGAAAAATTGAAGGATTTTCCTAAGTAAAATGGGATTTTACTAAGGAAAAGATTTTGAGAGGTGAATGAATGTGATAATGGATGATTTCAAGTACTTAGGTTATTTTCAATTATTGGGTCGAGGGTCCGGTCCCTCCAAAAGTCAAGGAAATGCCTTAAGCCCCTTTAATATTTTAGGGAAATTAGTGAAATCTTTAAGGGAAACTGAAGGGGAAGTTAATAATCTTGACTTTGCTTTCCTGTGAACTTTTTCCAATGTAGTATATGCCTTTGCACTTTGTGATGAAAGTAAAATTGAACACATTTAGAACCATCATTCATCACATGCAATCCTGCAACAACATCTACCTACCCTACTTACTTTACCCTACCATTTTGTCTTCTTTATTAGGGTGCACTTAGACTGGCAAACCCTTATCAATCTTCTTTTTCTTTTACATGGCAAACCTATCTAAATCTACACTTATTACATCCAAGGGCTCAGATTAAACTGTTGAGCACCTTTTATTAACTCTACCTATCTACTTATCTGCCAAGATTAAACTGTTTGGTCAGATATTTATTCTCTATTCTACAACATGAAATTGAAAAATGAATGAGTCAAGTTTAAACAATTTGAATCTTTATAAATTGTGGCAAAAGTTTGACAAGCGGCACACAATTTTGTTTATTACAAAAAATGAAATAGTAGTGGCATTTGGACTTGCACACTTTCCTGGTCTATTTTTGTTTGGGGTTCATTTCTTTCACTTTTTTGACCATTTTATTCTTTTCACCCTTTGATTTTTCTTTTAGGGTATACCCTCTTTACATTTTTTAAATTTTTTGATTTTTTGACTTGTTTCGAGAATATGGAACACCTTTGCAACAAGAAAAAGGTTTGAACATATTACATAATTTATCAAGACAATCATGAAATATGACTCCTATTGGTATAGGAGACTAACAGGCAATATGACAACAATTTCCACATCTACCTCATTGGGTAACAATGGAAAGGGGAAGAAGTTGGGTGCAATGTTTGATAATTATGGCAGACAATTGTCTTCTCTTTCAGTTTTTTCACCCATTTCCTTTAATCACTCAAGCAGAAGAGGGACTATGAGATTACGCGATAGAGAGAAGGTAGTTAATACAAGAGCTATGGAAAAGGAGTTGTACTTCAACAAAGATGGCTCAGTGACAAAAAAATTGCAAGTCAGAGAAAAAATTATGTTTAAAGGAAGGTCACCTGCACGTGAAACTTCACTGCGGTGGATCTTTCCTTGTCCACTTATATTCGATTTTAATGTGTTATTTTAATTTTTCATGGAGGGTTGTTTTGGCATATGGTATGGAATTCAATTACACACTTACTGAAAGCATTGTCAATTTGTCTTGTAGGCGGTGTGAACAAACTCGCTGATCTTGTTGGATTCACCCTTGGGGCAAGGGGCAAAATGTTGTCTTGGAGAGCAAGCATGGTTCTCCGAAAATAGTTAATGATGGTGTGACAGTAGCTAAGGAGGTAATTTGTAGATGTGTGCTCTGGTTTTCTTTTTAACGTTGTATTAGTTCCCCCTCGTAAATGTATTAGATTTGGTAGGCATAATTTGAAAACTCAAAGGTGAAAGGAAACATATTTGTTACCCAGTGGTCTACTTGGCCTATGGACTAGCCACATTAGAGTAATGCATAAATATTTTCACAACAACAAAAGGAAAGGGTTATGGCTGAGTCAAATTTTATTGCTATTGAAAGTGTAATGAAATGTATCTCAATGCTATGGTTTTGGCCTTTTTATTGGCTGAATTAGAGGACCTAGTTGAAAATATTGGGGCCAAGTTGGTAAGGCAAGCTGCGGCAAAGACAAATGATTTAGCTGGGGATGGAACCACAACATATTTTGTTCTTGCATATGTTGGAATATTGAAAAATTCCAGAACAATGAATGGAGAATAAATCTTCGTTCCTCTAACACAGAGAAAATAAAAATTTCTTTGACAGGAGATAGAGTTTCAATACTTTGAAAACAAACTTCTATTCCCTTCAATAACTCAAAAAAAAATTATTACACTACTTCCTCACTGAGAGGGATTACAAAATTATGACTGCTACAAAACGCAATGCATAAAACCAACTCACTATCTGTTCAAAACAAACATACTCTGTCTCTAAAACACTCTGCTGTGTTTTTCACTTTCGCACTGCTGTGCATACACACTTAAAAAGTTACACTCAATCTTTCACTTTTTACACACTGTTGTGTAATAAAAAATTTACGTACTGTCTATAAAAAAAACTACTAAGCTTTTTGTCCTTTTTATTTTTATATGTCGTAACATATAAAACATATTATAATAAACCCTCTTTAAAAAAAAAAAAAATTAAAACTAAATTCTATGGCCCACCTTTCATTTCGCATATGATATATATATAAAATATGTTTAAAACATATGTATATATTAAAGCATACATAAAATTAAACTATCAAAACATTAAAGAACCCTTTCCGTCCGACTTCAAAAGTCTAAATAGATTGAATTTCAAACCAAATTCGCGTTCCAAAATGGGATGTTGACGTCTGCCTAATTTGTAACATGAATTCTCAATCCAATGTGCCTTATAAAAAATTCGGGTCTGGTTTTCAGGTTTTTAGATTCCCTTCAATTTCATGCGATCCAATATTAATGCTCCACGTGTCCTCCTTTTGAATTTACAAAACTAGGGGGTAAATTTCTGTTTGTTTAATTTCTGGTTGGTGAATTGCGTTAATGCTGGTTGTTGTGTTTAAATACAATCCTGTACAGAAATATGGCTGCGGCCGTCTACAAGAAAAACTTACAGGAATTTTAAATGTTGAATTAAATTTCTGGATGGCGTGCAAGCAACCTCCAAAAAAAAATGTTGCTGCTGCATCCGTCCTTCTGCTGCAGCAGTTGAAGTTAAAATTCAACAACACAGGGTCTAATAAGTGAGGGTGTAAATGTAACTTTTTGTCGATAGTACTGGATTAAGATCATCTATTCATTTTTGTAGGGTCTTATGGTGTTTGGTTTTTTAGTTTTGGGTTGGGCTTATTGAGTCTAAGATAGTTTTTGAGTGAAAAATTGCTATCAGGTATTAAAAAATTTTGGTTCTTTTGTCAAAATTTATGAGCTTGTTAGGAAATACAAAACTGACAATGGTTGTATCTTAAATTTGTAGAAAATAATTTGAAATGAAACCTTTTTGTTTAGGTTGTTGCAGCAGGTACAAACCCCGTTCAAATTACTAGGGGCATTGACAAGACAATAAAGGCCCTTGTTTCAGAACTCAAAATTTTGTCAAAGGAGGTAAACGCTTGCCTTTTGAGTAGGCTGGTTTTCCTTTTTTATGATGGTTTGGTGTATCTAATTTAATTAGTTGCCTAAGGTATTTTTGGTTGCAAAATCCTTTTCATTTTTCATACAGTATTGGCCTTATGGAATACATTTGATTGTGTGGTCTTGTTAGATCTACAACATTTGTAGGTGTTTAGTCTTATGGCCGAGGTGCACTTTTATTATGGAAATAGTTGATGCAATATTGTCATTTAATCCTTACTGCAGGGTAGCATGTTGAGAAGTTTCTTGTGAAACATTTGGTATTCAAAATGACACTTGATCCTATACAACATCATGTACTTGACTTAAAAATTCATATTCAAAGTGTGCCAGAAAATTCTTGCAAAATTTCAAATATTTATGTTGTTTTAAACCATTATCTTTTTCATGTATTGGATGCTGAAAATGAGAAAAAGACTTTGGTATGAAACCAACCGGTGAATAATTTCCAGCAAAACAACCACTTCCAAGACATGATTTAGAAGTAGAACATATGTACTTATGAAGCATAGAAATATATCCTTGATGCATTGTCAATGTTTGGCTAGGGTTATTTTTGGAGAAAATAACTCCTTATTCCTAGAATAGTAATCTTCAATACAAGTAAATGCCAAAGAAGAGAGATCATCGTGTGACATAAACCTATTAACAAAAGTGAACAGGAAATGATTATTAATTATGGCATACTAAGTTGTCAGTGATTTTGACTATTTGTCTTTAACATGTAAAAATGTTAAATTCCAAACTTACATCATCATGGTTTGGCATCATGAGCTTGATTAATTGTCCACCATGCTCATAATTTCATTGTTGTCTTCATATCTATAAACAACGTTTCAAATAATAATAATAAAAGTTCTATAAGAAAAATCCAGACCTCCATGTTGCTGCTCCTTGTGAGACAAAGTCAAAATTGCATTACACAATCTGACACATAAGAATCTCCTATATCCCGGTGGTATGTATCCAAACTCTTATAATAGTGTCTTCAAGACTTATGTTGACATTGCCAATGAGATATTTAAGCAATGAAAGATGGAGCCTTCTTCATTGTTGTATATGTAGCAGTCTTTTATTAATATAAAGATCGATGGTTTTGTCTTTCTGAAAATGAAATGTAAAAATAATTTATTATGGTCAATTGAAAAGTTTTTTTTTTAAAGCTTTTCATTATGGAAGGGAAACATAGATATATGCCCTTCTAATTGAAATTCGGACCTGCCCTTCAAATTTGATCACTGTGTGGGACCTTAACAAACAATAAAACTATTCCGCCGCACGTTATATAAAACATATAACAAAACCTTTGTCAAAACTTCAAATGAACCCTTTAGCCATGGGTATTTCATCACGAATTGATCATTTTACCATGTACCTTCTTCTAGAGGAATATTCTTCCACTTGATTAGGTACTTCATAATGGTTATATGTCAAAGAGATACAGAATGTTTATCTATAAATTTTTGTGGTACAAGAATCAACTTTTATTCTTCATCTAATTTTGGAAGTTCTATTTACATTGGCATATTTTTTCCCAAAACCTTTTTTAGGCAAGATACATGAAAAACCTTATGAATGCAAGAAGAAGGAAAATATAACTTCTATACCACTTGTGCAATCCTATGAATAATTGTTTAGGGCCATAACATTTTTGAGCTAATTCTTTATTCTTCTTTTTCTTGAATGAAGATTGCTTATAATGCTATAATCTAAAAAATACCCAATTACCCTCCTCAAGTTATCTTTCACTTCAATGTTGTTCCCCTTGTTGTTTTATCATGTTTCATGTCATTTGAAGGTTTTCCATAATAATTTTCAAATTTTCTTTAGTATTTTCCATATGTGACTATGTTTCCTATACTTTGGACTTATCTTGCAAAAAGTATGAGATACTACGAGTTGGATATCCATAAAGGGCCTTAAATGGGGAAATTTTAGTAGATGTGTGATAGGTAGTATCATATTACCATTCTTTCTTGACGAACCCACTTCATCCATTAATATTGCTTTTATAAAGAGTAACATTGTAGATAACCTTAAAAACATTTGTTAACTATTTTTGTTTGACCATTTGATTGTGTTTGATATGTAGAACTCATGGAAGCTAGTGTTTCTCCACTCATATTAAATAATTATTTCCAAAACTTTCTTGTTACTATTACTTTATGAAAACCATGAAGAATATGAATTTCTTTCACGGACACTTCTGCCACTTGGCTTGTTTTTTATGTACTTTGAGCTCTACAAAAAAAATCTACAAAATTTGTTCATATAAATGACCACAAAAATGTAATACTTACCTTTATATTTCAGTAACCCTGTAATAAAGTCTATTGATATATCTTCTAGTCTTTGAATATGTATGTGGAATGGTTGAAGTAACCCTAGAGATTTTACTATCTCTCTTTATTTATTATGCAAACCTGACCTTCTCTTACAAAATTTTGAATATCTTTCTTCATTCCTTCCAAAAATATATTTTTTGATCCTTTGAGATGTTTTAAGGAACCCCGCGTCCTACCATCAGAGAGACATGGGACTCCCTTAATATTTGTTTATTCAAATATGCTTGTGTGCATAAAAATATTCTACATTTGCACCAAAGTATATCTCTCTTTCACTCCCAATGCTCCATAGAGTTCATCCCATCCTTTATAAATTTTTAGTTTTTGTTTAGTACTATTGTCATTTTTCCATTATGGCAAGCTTCTTCTAGCCACCTAGGAATAGAAAATGTAATTGGATATAAATTTGAGGCCTCTTCTATTTTAGAAAGAGCATCATGTACTAAATTTTCCTTACACTTTTTGCAGATTATCTCAAAATTAAAACTTCGCATTTTTTCTCCTCATTTTTGTTAATCTTCTAATGAAAATCATAGCTTCAAAAAATAATTTATGCTATCATGGTATATCTTGACTTTAAAGTACCTCCCAATGATATACTATCCCCATTTTTTATTGCATGTAATATTGCTTCCATTTATTTTTCATACGTAGATTTCACCAAATATTTTCTTTGAATTCCTTGCTTTTAAAAGCCAATGATATCCCTCATTGTGTTAATGTTACGTAAATTCCTTGTCGTAGTGCCTCACACTCTACTATGAATGTTTTACCAAAAGTAGGTGCAACCGATCTTGGTGTAGAAGACATGGCATCCATTAAAATAGAGAATGCCAAAGTAGCCTCATCATTCCATATAAATGATATTTTCTTCAAGAGATATGTGAGTGGACTTGAAATGCATGCATAATTCTTAACAAATTATCAATAATATCATGTAAGTCTAAAAAATCTTCTAAGAACCTTGATTTTCTTAGGAATAGGTCATTTTGTAATAGCTTGCATCTTTTGAGGCTCCAACTTCACTCCTTCATTTAAAACAATATGAAACAAATACTCGAATTCTTATTTCCCAAAAACACATTTGGATATTTTTACATAAAAATGATTGTTCTCAATAATTTATATAACTTTTCCACATGTTTAGTGTGGTATTCCCATGATTTATTATAAATATGTGTATTATCAAAGAAAACCAACACAAATTTTATAAGATGGGATCAAACAAAATTGTTCTTAAGTCGAGCCTGCAGGACTTCAAACGGCGATAAACCATAATTCAAACCAAATTCGCGTTCCAAAATAGCCTGCTGACGTCGGCCAATTTTGTGACGCGAAAACCAATTTAATTCCGCCCTAATATTTTTAGGGTCCGAAGTTGGGCTGGCGTACCGAGGGAGAGTTGTGACATGAATTTCTTATCAAATTTGCCCTAATATTTTTCGGGTCTGGATTTCCACTGCGTGAGTAGCCCAAACAAAGATCCGCTCCAATCAATTTCTTCCATGTGTCCTCAATCAAATGTTGCCCTGTTCCCGGATGCGGGTGCATTCGATGGCGTTTAAGGCGATGGGACATGGATGTGGCGATTTCATATCAATCGCATTAAGTTTTAACGTTGTTCAATTAAGTTCCAAGGTTTTCACATCTAATCGCATTAAGTTTTAACACTGTTCAAGATCGGACCTCCACTCCTGTTAGTGATTCCGCATGCTCCAATATGATCCGGCCTTCGGCTCTCATTAATGATCAGAGATTAATTATGACGGGTGTCCTTCGATTGCATTGCAGTCAGGTCGATAAAATGGCATTTCGCTATGGTTTTTCAGACGAGCCGGTTGCTGGGTTACACTGCCTGCTCAGTGTGACGAGAAGGAGAAGTGGCCAGCTGAACTGCTGCTTAGACCTTGCTGCATATCTGCATTTCTCTCGGTCTGGTCCTTGTTTTTCTTCCTCTATTTCTTGGAATTCTGCTTCTCCGTCTCCTCTAGTGCCCACTACTGAGACTGCACCCATGCCTTGCCTGCGTCAAAGGATGCGTTGCCGCAGGGGGAGCACTAGAGGTCAACCCCTGCGCACTCCCTCCAGCCCCTCAACCGAGTCGACTTCCCAGTCCAGTGATTATCACGCAAGTCGCTATCCAGATACTAGAAGTGGGCGGGGTTGGGTTCTAGGATCTGGCCACCGTATGGGCTCCCATGCTCCTCATTTCCCCATAGCTTCACCTTCTCCCACAATGCGCACTGCGCTTTTTTCCTTTAATTTCTCTCTGAACCGCCCACGAATCACAGCTTCAATTACTGTGGTTTTCCGTGAGGAGGCCCAAATGGAAGAACAACGCACCCGTCCGGCGGGTCTGAGCTCAGAAAAAGTCGGCCAGCATTCAAGCCTTCAGGAGGGGAGCGCTGGCATGACTGTGGAGGTAGCACCTAGCGATCCTAGACCTTCCGAAGGATGGTGCCGAATCGTCGAGGAGCCGGAGGAGTAGTTTGGTTAATTTGTTTTTCTTGCTTCGCGGCCCACTTAATTGGGCTACTTTTAGATTATTTTACTGTGCTGGACCTTTGTAATATTTTTGAATTCTGTAAATTAAACGTTCAAGACTGGTTTCCCTGTATGAGGGTAGTCTTCTTAATTTTTTGATTTTTTGATGACAAATTTGCCATGAGTCTGGGCAATGTTTTTGACTTCGGTGTAATTTTATTCCCACTGTTAATAGATTAACTTTACTTAGAAAAACAAATGTTGCCCTGCTTCTATTTTAAACCTGTTTTTTGAAATACAGAGCCATGTTTATATGGTCTACGTATTATACTCTTTCGTTGTATATCTACAGGAACCTTTTTGCTATGAACAGGGTGGATGTTGTAGCGGGCTACTAATGGAAACAAGCGAGCCTGAACCTTACATCTCAGATGCAACAGATGGTTACCAATTTTGGAATCAAGTGAGCCTGGGTTTTTGCAGATGGTTTTTATTTCCGGGAACAAGCGAGCCAGAACATACAATCGACCCTGGGTTTATACATATTTTTGCTCTATCATGGATGCTTTTTTTGTGAGGTGTATATCAACAGTACATGTCTCTTCACATTTCCTGTATCCGCTTTATGATACTATTTTATGTGTTGACAAGTTATCACTCTGCCTTCAAAGCTAGCAATGCTGGTTTATTGATATGGTCTGATGGTATTTTTATATTTTGGACATATCACACTCCTCACATGATTAGCGTTTTTCTCTGTTCAAGGATTTTAGGTACTTTAATTTGTATTTGGAACAATGGACGTCGGTACTCTATCTGTTGATTTACTATTCTACATACTGCTATTTCACTTTCTTATAGATGCCTCGGGCATATTTGGATGCTTTCTCAGATTGTCGATAATCTCCATGTGGACCGTTACTGGGTTTTATATCATGTCCCCGTATGTGACATGGGGTATTTTTATATCATTGTCTGGGGTGGGACTTCCACTTTTCTGGATGGATATTTGGGTTCCAATCTTCAGATGTGAAAATGTAATGACTTCATGGATTGTTTTACTTCATATAATATATTCAAAACAACGTTTTTTCTCATGTGAAAAAAAAAATGATTAATTTTTATCACTCTGCCTTCAAAACTAGCGATGCTGGTCTATGTTGCTGGTTTATTGATATGGTCTGATGGTATTTTTATATTTTGGACATATCACACTCCTCACATGATTAGCGTTTTTCTCTGTTCAAGGATTTTGGGTACTTTAATTTGTATTTGGAACAATGGCCGTCGGTACGTACTCTATCTGTTGCTTTACTATTCTACATACTGCTATTTCACTTTCTTATAGATGCCTCGGGCATATTTGGATGCTTTCTCAGATTGTCGATAATCTCCATGTGGACCGTTATTGGGTTTTATATCAAGTCCCCGTATGTGACATGGGGTATTTTTCTATCACTGTTTGGGGTGGGACTTCCACTTTTCTGGATGGATATTTGGGTTCCAATCTTCAGATGTGAAAATGTAATGACTTCATGGACTGTTTTACTTCATATAATATATTCAAAACAACGTTTTTTCTCTTGTGAAAAAAAAATATTAATGTTTATCACTCTGCCTTCAAAACTAGCGATGCTGGTCTATGTTGCTGGTTTATTGATATGGTCTGATGGTATTTTTATATTTTGGACATATCACACTCCTCACATGATTAGCGTTTTTTTCTGTTCAAGGATTTTGGGTACTTTAATTTGTATTTGGAACAATGGACGTCGGTACTCTATTTGTTGTTTTACTATTCCACATACTGCTATTTCACTTTCTTATAGATGCCTCGGGCATATTTGGATGCTTTCTCAGATTTGTCGATAATCTCCATGTGGACCGTTACTGGGTTTTATATCAAGTCCCTGTATGTGACATGGGGTATTTTTCTATCACTGTCTGGGGTGGGACTTCCACTTTTCTGGATGGATATTTGGGTTTCAATATTCAGATGTGAAAATGTAATGACTTCATGGACTGTTTTACTTCATATAATATATTCAAAACAACGTTTTTTCTCTTGTGAAAAAAAAATGATTAATGTTTATCACCCTGCCTTCAAAACTAGCGATGCTGGTCTATGTTGCTGGTTTATTGATATGGTCTGATGGTCTTTTTATATTTTGGACATATCACACTCCTCACATGATTAGCGTTTTTTTTTTCTGTTCAAGGATTTTGGGTACTTTAATTTGTATTTGGAACAATGGACGTCGGTACGTACTCTATCTGTTGCTTTACTATTCTACATACTGCTATTTCACTTTCTTATAGATGCCTTGGGCATATTTGGATGCTTTCTCAGATTGTCGATAATCTCCATGTGGACCGTTAATGGGTTTTATATCATGTCCCTGTATGTGACATGGGGTATTTTTCTATCATTGTCTGGGGTGGGACTTCCACTTTTCTGGATGGATATTTGGGTTCCAATCTTCAGATGTGAAAATGTAATGACTTCATGGACTGTTTTACTTCATATAATATATTCAAAATAGTGTTTTTCCTCTTTTGAAGTTTCATTTTTTTTTTTTAAATTGAACCCGTCGTCGGTATACCGATGCCTTGTAAGCGTCGGAATTGCGACAGCTTAAAAACAACAGAAGAGCGACAGTATAAAAACGTCAGATGAGCAACGTTCAAAACGTCAGACCACATTTCGTCAGAATTGCGACAGTTTACAAACGTCGGAAGAGCGACGTTCAAAACTTCAGACCACATTTCATCGAAATTGCGACAGTTTACAAACGTCGGACCACATTGCGTCGGAATTGCGACAGTTTACAAACGTCGGAAGCGCGACGTTCAAAATGTCGGACCACATTTCGTTGGCATTGCAACAGTTTACAAATGTCGAAAGAGCGATGTTCAAAACGTCAGACCACATTTCGTCGGAAGTGCGACAGTTTAAAAACGTCGGAAGCGCGACAGTTTGGGAAACGTCGGAAGAGCGACGCTTGTTTGGAAGCGACGGAAAAAGTGTCGATAGTGCGACACTTTTTAAGTGCGTCGGAATTGCGACGGTATGGCAAACCAAATTTTTCCCGTCCTCGAATTGTCGCTCTTGCGACGACTATGTGTCGGAATAGCGATGAATTGGCTGTCGGAAATTCTGCCAAATTTTCTAGTGATATCTCATTTGATCAAGAAGAAATGGATGATTACTGTAAACAATTTACTGATTTTATGCAATCAGAATTGCATAAAAAATATGATTTGAGGTCAAAAAAGAGATTTAGAACTCAAGATGATGAAGAGAAACAATCAGAATCAGTACCTACTCCAATGGCGACTCCACTACAGAAAAAACAAATTAAAATATTAGACAAGGGGAAACAGCCCATGAATCAAGAAAAATAAAAAGAAAAACAACAAGCTGATGATTTCCAAATAAAACATAATGATCCTAATATGTTGGAGAAGATTGTAACTATTTCTGATCAAACTGCAAATTCAAACAGAAACCAAGAAGAACCTGAAAAGTTGACAAAACAAATCAAACTTTCAGCTTGTCAAAAGAGTTACAAAAAGTGAAGATTCAAATATCACTTCTTGAGTTGGTCAAAACACCTGGTTATAAGAAATAAATTGCAGAGTTTATTAATTTATCTCAGTCTGATGAGGTGGGTGATATAGTGAACTTGCAAGAGGAGAAACCGATGGTTAATTTTGGACCTCATGTTGAAGAGGTAGATTCTTCTGTCCCACCTTTTTATATATCATTACTACTCCATGATTTCATTTTACATAATTGTATGCTAGATTCTGGTGCATCACATAATCTAATGCCACTGTCTGTGATGAAAGAGTTAGATTTGAAAATTACCAAGCCATATAGAGACCTTTATTCCTTTGATTCAAAAAGGGTAAAGTGTGTGTGTCTTATCAAAGATATGGTTGTTTCCTTAGCCCAAATTCCAGCTAAGAGTATTATGATGGATGTGGTAGTAGCAGATATTCCAGCCAGATTTGGTATGTTGTTGTCTAGATCTTGGGGGGGAAAAACTTGGAGGAGTTTTGAAATTAGATTTCACATATGCCATCATTCCTATTTTAATGTGGAGGAAAGGAGGTTATAAAGAGAAACCAGATTTTTGAAAACTACTACCAAGAAAGATGCAGGTAATTCCCCCATTTATGGTCAAGAGAAGGAGGATCTCTCTTGTTTCATGCTACATGAAGATGCAGAATTTTCTGAAGATTCACAAAAGCAGCTCCCTTCAGCCATTTTACATAAGGAGTTGCATTCAAATAAGCTTTGGAAGTGTTATTTCGATGGTGCATTTTCTAAAGAGGGCACCGGAGCTGGATTCATATTTTTATCCCTTGAAGGTAACCTTGTACCTTTTTCTTTCAAACTGGAATTTGAATCCACTAATAATGTAGCTGAATACGAAGCATTGATTTTAAGTCTGCAAATAGCTAAACAGATGGGAATTCAGTCTATCTATGTTTTTGGTGATTCTGAATTAATCATAAGGAAAATTAAAAATTGGTGTCAAACTAAGCATCCTAGATTGAGGTCCTATAGAAATGAGGTATGGGATCTAGTTGAAAATTATTTTGAGGCCTTTAATTTACAGTTTATTCCAAGAGAGGAGAATAAAATGGCAGATTCGTTAGCAATTTCAGCCAGTACATTCAAACCACCAATCAATCCAAGGTTGAGATATGAGATTGAGTTGAGACACATGCCTTCAATTCCTGATAATGTAAAGCATTTGCAGGTCTTTGAGGATGATGAATATTAATCAGTTCTTGACAATGATTGGAAATTTTGAAGATAGTCAAATTGATTTAGAAGTGGATGAAAGTGATCAAGGTGAAATGTCTAAAAATCTGAAGCAGACAATTGGAGACCAGAAGATAATTCAGTTTAAAGATAATATTTTTCCCAGAGGTTTAGTACCTCTTGAAAGACTGTTTGATGCTAACGATGTGACTGTAAACTAGAAAAAGGTAGCCCAAGATGGAGAAATGGAAGACTGTAATTTAGGAACTCAAAATGAGCCTAAAATGGTCAAAATATTCAAAGGAGTTCCAAAGGAATACATATAAAGGTATGTAGATTTTTCCAAGAAGTTTACGGATGTATTTGCATGGTCATATGAAGATCTGAAAACTTATGATAAAAGTATTATTCAACATAAAATTCCATTGAAAGATGGGATTAAGCCTCATAGACAGAAGCTCAGAAAAATTAACCCATTATTGCTAGCTCCAATTGAGAAAGAGGTAAAGAAACTTTTACAAGCAAAGATTATAGTTCCTCTAAGATATTCAGATTGGGTTTCCAATCTTGTACCGGTCAGGAAGAAAAATGGAGAGATAAGACTATGTATAGATTTCAGAAACTTGAATAGAGCTTCACTAAAGGATAATTATCCTTTACCAAAGATGGACTTTGTCTTGCAGAAAATAACTAGCGCATACAGGTTATCCATGGTTGATGGTTTTTCTGGATATAATCTGGTTGCTGTGGAGAAGGAAGATCAAAAGAAAAATGCTTTCACTACACCCTGGGGAACATTCATGTATTCCAGGATGCCATTCGGCATCATGAATGCAGGAGCTACTTTCCAAAGGGAAATGGATATTGCATTTGTAGGGGACAAATTTGTAGTTATTTATCTTGATGATGTTACAATTTTTTCTAGTTATAATGATGAACATCTACAACATTTGGAGAAATCGTTTTTAAAATGCAGGAAATATGGATTATCATTGAATCCTAAAAAATCCTTTTTTGCTCTAGAAGAACGAAAATTGTTGGGCCATATAGTTTCAAAGCATGGAGTGAAGATTGATCCAGCAAGGGTTGAAGCCATATAGACAATTCCACTGCCTCGAAGTAAGAAGGATATTCAAAGATTTCTTGGAAAAATCAATTTTCTGAGGAGATTTGTTCCAAATTATGCTGAAATTGTCAAGAAAATAATATATATGTTGAAAAATGATGTTGAAGGAAAGTGGGACAAAGATGCAAGGGAATATTTTGGAAGAATTAAAGAAGCTATCCAAGAAGCTCCTATTTTAATCTGTCCAGATTACTTGAAGCCATTTCAAGTTTTCTCATTTGCATCTTCCTCTACAATTGTTGTTGTGCTACCACAAAAAAATGAAGAAGGAAGTGAGAAGCCTGTAGCGTTTTTTAGAAAAGTTCTTCGAGATGCAGAATTGAAGTATGATATCTTGGAGAAACAAGTATATGTTTTGGTTAAATCATTAAAGGCTTTCAGAACTTATATACTTCATTTTCAAATTGTAGCATATGTGCCTAATTTTGATGTAAAGGATGTATTAGTATAGAGTGATGTTGAAGGGAAAAGAGGGAAATGGATTGCTAAAGTCCAAGAATACAATTTGGATATCAAACCAACAAAGCTAGTCAAAGGACTAGGACTGGCTAAATTGTTAACAGAATATAATTTCCAAGCTTTGGGAATCAGTTTACTTGCACCTGTAGAAGAAGTCACTGAAGAATCAAATCACATTTAGAAAGAGCAGCAATTAAGTATAAATTCCTCTGTTCAAACTGGTACAAAGATATTATTCATTATTTTTGTTTCCTTTCTTGTCCACCTTCAATTAACATATCTAGGTACAGAGCCTTGAAAATTAAAGCTCATCCTTATGTTATAATTGAAGCTAAGTTGTATTGGAAAGATCCTGCTGGTGTGTTGCTGTTATGTCTAACAGAAGAGGAAACCATAGAAGTGATTAAAGAGTATCATGAGTGCTTATGTGCAGGTCATTACAGTTGGAAAGTAACTACTCATAAGATTCTTAAATCAGGTTTTTATTGGCCCTCTTTATTTTTGGATGTATACAGGACTGTTAGAAGTTGTAAAAAATTCCAGTTGTTTGCAGAAAAGAAAAGGTTAGCTCCTTTACCTCTTCTCCTTGTTTTTGTTGAAGAACCTTTCAGACAATGGGGATTGGATTTCATTTGGGAAATCAATCCACCATCAAGTGGGAAATTTAAATGGATTTTGACTACAACAGATTATTTTACAAAATAGGTAGAGGCAGTCCCTTCCAGAAAAGAAAATGATTTGGTTGTAATGAAATTTTTGGAGGAAAACATTTTTAGCTGATTTGGATGTCTAGTGAAGATTGTGACAGATAACGCTCAAGTTTTCAACTCAGTCAGGTTTATAACCTTCTATCAAACTTATAATGTGATACTGTCTCATTATATAGCATATCACCCCCAAGAAAATGGATTAGCAGAATCCTCTAATAAAACGTTGGTGAAAATCTTGAAGAAGAAAATAAATGAGAACCAGAAGAATTGGGATTCAAAGTTGGTATTTACTTTATGGGCAGTAAGGATGGCTACTAGGAGATCCACTGGTAAGTCACCTTATGAATTAGTATATGGTACCCAGGCATTGTTTCCCACTCAGTTAGTAAGGTTAGTAATATCTTTCCTTCAAGATGCTCAAGAGGAACCTAATGCCTTGATTAGAAGAATGAATAAAGTAATGGAATTGAGTGAAAACAGAAATAAGGTTAGAGACAATTTGGTCACTTATCAGGAGAAAATGAAGTCATTTTAGATAGAAAAGAAAAAGAAATCATGTTTCAAAATGGATATCTGGTACTAAGATGGGATACAAGAAGAGAGGATAAAGGGAAGCATGGAAAATTTGATCCTTTATGGTATGGTCCGTATAAAATCATTGAAGCCAGAACAAATAACACTTTCATGTTGGAAAGTCTTGACGGAGAAGCAGTAGAACTGCCTGTGAATGGGCAGTATTTGAAACACTATTTTCAACACTAGAAGCAATCATTTCATCATTGTACATAGCTGGTTTCTTATCATTGTATATTTTTCATCAAGCAATTTTTGACTCCACGCTCGAAGTGAAGGCACTGATCTGCAGGTTCTTAGTGTTTCGTGGCAAAAAACACAATCCCCAGGTGGAGCCGAATTTTGTGGATCATCTGCATATCCTTTTAATTTCATATTAAAAATACAAAAAAATTCTGAAATTGAAAGAAAAGAAAATATGTTAAAGTATTATAGTTTTATACTTTGGCATAAAAATAAAAAGTTTTTAGTTTGATGTATTAATGTTTAACTATCTTAAAATTTGTAAAAGTGGGTTTTGTATCAAAATATTAAAGGCCGATCAATTCAATCGGCGGAGAGTGCTGATATTCAAAGTCTGAACTGGATGACCCAACCCGCAGGCTCTACCAGCACGATAGTCAACAAAATGGGTGCCTCCGTAGTTGACTGGGTTGACTGCGGAGGCAATAGAGATCAATGGTGGATATCGATTGCGGGGGCACTAGCCGGTGTTCTCAGCCATACCCTGAGACCCCCCGCAGTGACATCATATGCCGAATGGAAAACAGTTGTGCAGGAGAAGAATTCAATCAGTTTATGTTCCATTTGAAGCCTAATAGGAAGCAGTTTCAGTGAGAGTGTGGAGAATTTACATCTAGGAACTAGCTGTAAATTTGGGGATTGGTTTGTATTTGAAGAATATTCTGAAATAAGGTTGTATGGAGCAAATTTTGAACCTTACAGGCTCCCAACATTTATACCAATGAGGCTCTTCACCTTAGAATTTATCAGACATAGCCTGAATGTTGATCATGTGCACTTTTTTCCTATGAAGAAAGGTCATATGTATAAATTACCTATGAGTGTGGGACCTTTCATAGTTAATATGAGGCAGGCATTTGAGGAAGTAAAAAAATTGTTGTAGGAAACACATATGTGCTGTATTGTATCATTCTGGTTTCATAGATAGAAACACCCAAAAATACACTAAGTATTGGGTTAAAACCACGTTTAAACAAAGATCAAATTTCAAGCGATTATGAACGCTGAGTTTTATTGTCATCGGGTCTGCAAATCCATATCGCATCACCGAAATCCTTTTCGAAGGGAACATCGCCGAAGGTAGAATCAGAATGAGGAATTGAGCAATTTCTCATCGCCGATGTGATCGCATCGCAACATCGTCCATCGCATTATCGAAATTTCCGCAGCGCTTAACTCCACTGTCCATCTTCTGCCGATGCGATAATCCTCCATCACATCGCGCGATCACGCCACCCTCCAGTGATTAATTCCTTCTTCCCATTTTCCGCCGATGCAATCATCGTACCATCGTGCATCACATCACACTCACCCCTCGCTTCATCGCTCATCGTATATCGCGATTTCCTCCACCCGAAACATTCCCGCTCGTCTTTCACTTGCGATTGCAATTCCCGTGGCCCACCATTTCTCTTTCCGTTATTTTCAAAGGAAAAAGGTTTTTTCTCCGTGAATGAGGCATATTCGTTTGGTTTGTTAAAAGGGTTTTCTTCAAAAAAAGGAAAAGGTGCTCTTGAAGGCCGTGAGCAAGAGTAAAGACAGAAATCACTTTGGCACCAACCCATGAAAGGTAGCAAAGAAAGGTGAAATAAGTTCAGTGAATACAAGCATTCAAACTCCTCTTATAACTAAGAAATACAAATCAGTTGATTAAGGAAAAGAAGCCACGTCATCAGCAATTCCTATAGATTAGGATATTTACTTTATGTTATTTTCTGAAGACAATGTAATTGTAAAAAGACATTTTCAAGGCATGTAATAGATAGCCTTAGAAGCCATGAAGTAGTTTTGGTAGTTAGAATGGGTTACGGTAGTTCAAAACTGTTTTTTACCGTATTTAATGTAATTTTCAAGAGGAAGGAAGGTTCCGAGTTTCTGACCTTCATATCCTAATTTTTGTACTCAGGGATTGACAAGTTAATGAATGAGTATGCAAGTTTCTATCATTTTGTTAATGTTAAAATGTATTCTCAGTTTATGTTATGTTTTTCCATCTATAAATGAAATAGAGTTATGAGCAGCTAGCATCTTGATACTTATGTATTTCAGAGTTAAAAAACCTTAATTTGCACTCCTCTGTTTTAACTATTTCTTCATATACTTCTTCTGGATTTTGAAATGGTATTTTCTGTATAAAACAACATATCAGTTTGAAGTTCTCCATTCTGTTTCTTCTGATTCTTTCATTCAACATTGGATAAAGATAGCATTGCATAATGTTCATATATTTGATATTTAAGGGTTTGATCTTTAATATTTTAGGGTTGATAAGACAGAGACAAATATATACATTCGTGACATAATCAGATAGATGTCTTAAGCACTAATTCCTTATCACAGCTAAGGGATTGTCTCTTAAGGTACAATAGGCACAGTGATTAAGGCGTACCCCTGAATAAACTTTATGTAGTAACCCGTATGTCCTAAGATGGAGCACAACTATTTCTCATTGGCGGGGATTGCTAAATTGACGATAACCGAAATATTGGCTGGGTCAACCATGAATCCTTGCTAACATATGATGTGCCCCAACATAATTCCAAAAGGTATGTAGAATATACATTTCTTAAAATTCAATGAAATCTGGTGTTTCCTGTAGGTATCCAACATCATGCACAAATTCGACACAGGTTCCTTTACTAATCCGAATACTGTCCAGTCATCAAAATAGCCCTCCAGAAACTTATGTATAAATCCTTCGAATATTTCTACAACCACATGTGAGAAAATGGCAAGGGCATTCTTCAATCCGAATGGCATGACAGTGTACTGGAAGGAGCCCCATTTGGTTGCAAAGGTTGTCTTGTTGCAGTCTTCAGGTGAAATTCTGATCTGATGGTACCCTGAAAATCCATCATTGAATGAGTACGCCTCTTGAACTCCCACATTATCCAAGGTTTCATCAGAAAATGGCATAGGGAAGGGATCATGTATGCAGGCATTGTTCAACTTGCGCAGGTCTATGCAGATCCTTATCTCTCCTTTGGTTTTCTTCTCTTGGAATACCATTGGGCTTACCCAATCAAATTGTTACACGAGCTCAACAATACCTGCGACCACCATCTTATCTAGCCCCTCCTTTAATTTATTCTTATATTTAGGGTTCAACCGATAGGGTTGCTTCTTGACAGGACGTGCATTCAGCTTCAAGGTGATCTTCATAACACCCAGATCTCCTACAATTCCCTTGAGCTCGAAGAAATTCGTAGGAAATAGATCCTGATAGTCGGTCAGTAGCTCTGCAATCTTTCCAACACTATCATCATCCAAATAATCCCCAATTTTGGCCAACTTGGGCTGCTCCTTCGTCCCAATGTTGAATTCCTTCAAATTCAATGGTTTGGTAACGTCCACTGACTATAATGAGGGTCCTGTGACTGCGCGTTCTCCTTCAAAATCTTGGATTGTAATATTCCTGGCAATTTCATCACTATCCTCTACTGACAAATTTCTATAGTTGACAATAAATTGCATCTGCACATCCCACGTTGGAGCAACACATTCCTTCTGAGGCAAGGACTCATCAAAGACAAGAGCATCTATATCCTGTGGGGCTTCATCCAATTTCTCCATCCGAACATCACCATGAAATCCTCTATCATTGTATCCCAGTGGCGAGTGCGTTGGAAAAGCTCCGCATCTAAATACCAGGTGGTGGGGACCAGCGCTAATTAATGAATAAACATATGGACCCACTCATTCCAGGTCCTTTCATTCCATACCTCCATCCACATAGCCAAGTGCTTGCGCGGATCCCCACGGCCAGAAAAAAGATCCATAGGTGGGTTGAATGGAGGTTCAAAGCACAGGATCATCTTTTTTCGACATTCTTCCCAGACCTAAAAAGCCCCCTTGTGTGTTTCCCACCAATGCACAGGGGTTGCGTGCATAACCAAGTTAAGGGCCCAGAATCTCCGTCCCTCAGGGACATATTTTTCCAATGCTTTAAGAAATTCCTTAACACTACCAAAACCATCAAAGTAAGGCAGTTATATTACCTCCGAGGAGATGCACCGAAAGCTCTTTGTGATCTTGAGGCAGCGCAGCGCAGATACATCATGCAACTGGTTCTGCCAATTTTCCATCTCACCATCCAAATATGAGAAACACGAGCTGTGTTTTTCCCAATTTAACATACCATTAGTTGTAGGGTTGATCCAATCATCATCCCGCATAGTCAGTTTGTAAATATGCTCAACATCCTCTTCATCGCGCGTTGATGCTGTCATTAGGGGAATTTTGAGGTCTAAAATGGGCCTCCTAAGGAAATTATAAAATAATAGTGGAAAAAATCTAATAAGATTTGATGACATCATCAAATTTTAGAGGGAAAAATGAAAAAACTACTTTTTCAATTCATATTTTCAACTAATCTCCCAAAGTTTTTACTCAAATTTCGAGCGGGAGTACTCGTTGGATGCGGAATTTAATTCCCTATCCAAGGAGTACCCATGTTGCATACTTTAGATGGGTCCTACTACACAAAAAATGAGAAATACAAAAAAAAAAACGTGATTACAATCACGTTTTTTATGTATTTCTCATTTTTCGTGTAGAAGAGTTCATCGAAAGTATGCAACATGGGTACTCCTTGGATGAGGAATTAAATTCCGCATCCAACGAGTACTCCCGCTTGAAATTTGAGTAAAAATTTTGGGAGATAAGTTTAAAATACGAGTTGAAAAGTAGTTTTATTATTTTATTATTTTTTAATATTTTTACTTTTTTACTCCAAAAATGGTGAATCATCCATTATGGATGACATCATCATCTTGAATCCTATTGGTTGTTATAAAGTTTATTTTTGTTGTACATTTTTCTTATGAGGCCCATTTTAGACCTCAAAATTCCCCTAATGATATCGTTTGCCTTTTGTTGGGAACATAGGGACTATTACCCGCGTACCATCATTCTCAAAGACCATGCTCATCCTTTTTAGGTTGATGATACCTCCCATGTCAATAGCCCAATCCATTCCTAATAGCACAGGTTAAGGATCTGCATCATCCACAATATGGACTACTTTGAAATCTGCATATACTTTAACTCCCGCAATGTCTACCACAAATTTAGGCAACCTTTTCAGTGGAATGATATTTTGCTGGTTAGCTATACGTAGTTGAATGGTGGACCACTAAAATTTAGGTTCTCCCATCCTTTGCCAAGTTTGTTTGGGATAGACATTGGCATCAGATCCTAGATCCAAGATGACTTGATCCATTTTGTACTCTCCAAATTGTGTAGTCATACGCATCTCCCGACCAGTCCTCTTCTTGTTCTTATAAATATTGTTCATAGCCTTAATCTCCATTGAATTAGGGGCTTCCTTTTCTATGCAGCTGTCTATCAATGCTTGGATATTCTCTATCAGCTTCTAGTTGCACAATAAACTCATACAGGCTTGAAGGAATGGTTTGATTGCTTCATCGACTTTTGGATCCATGGAAACTTTTGATGTTGACGCTCCTTCCGTAACTAAATATCTTCTAGCCTCTATAAAAATTTCCTTCTCTTTGTTTAGGTCTATGCCTTCCTTCTTATCGGATTACTTTCTGATCCATGAATATGTAGCAGATTTCTCCACAGGTCCTCTAGTGGCCGTACCACTGCGCGTTATTGCATTTACACTAGGGCCATCATTGCGTGGCTCAAATTTGACAATTTTCACGTTCTGTGTAGGTGTCTGTTGCTTTTCCTACATCTTAGTTAACAGAATGGGACATTCCTAAATTACGTGATCAAATTGCCTACAGTACTTGCAGGACTTCTGCGTAGGGTGAGGGTAATCGTGTGCATAATGTCCTGGATCTCCACAGTTATAGCAGATTAATTTCCCTCTTCCTCGACCTACGCCTCCACCTCTTCCCCTCCCCTTCCTCTTACTGGGGATCCTCCACGTCTAGAGGGAGATGCTGGCGAAGAGGTTTCAAACTACACTCTGTACATGTTTGCATTTTCTATCATCAGCTCATACGTCTGAAAGTGGTGTTCATCATGACCAACCGAGGAATAGAATCTGCAATATTGTTGCTTCAATTCTGGCACATAGGCTCCCAGTTGCGGGCAGTGGTTAGTATCATGCTCGCCAGCTACCCAGAAATCAGTGCACCATAGGGAGGTTGTGGATTTGGTCCTCCAGGTTATAGGTAATTCATAAACACAAGGCACTGATCTTTAGTGTGACATGCTCCTTTGCAACAAATGCACCAAAAATCTGCACCAACCTCTTTACCCTTGTCTCTTCGTAGGTTTTGTATCTCTAAGTGCATGGCTTCCAACTGACTTTGAATTTGTAGAGTCCTAAGGGCAATATCTTCTCTAGGCACAACCTCCAACTTCATAACGACATCCAAGGCTTCATCCTGAGTAGCAATCTTCTGCTGTCCCATAGGACCGCGTAGACAGGTAACAACATGAGGATGAACCATTCCTTATGTTGGTCATCATCGTAAACAAATCCTCCATCACTAATAGCTTGCTTCAGTCGATGATCGGCTTCCCAGACTGATTCTTTTGCTCCTTTCTTGAAATTTTTTAGCTCTACCACTAACTGTGCATAGGACTTCAGCTTTTTTAACTGATGCTTCAGTTCCTTCTTGATATCAACGATAGTAGGAGAGGTGTTTTGCTTCATATATCCCATAAACCATTCTAACGCACGACCCTCAAAAGCCATGGCCAACTACGCTCTTTTAACAGCATTATTATTAATGTTTTGTGCAGTCCATACTACATCAACAATGAACCTGAACCGATCCATGTCCTCATCCCCTGCACCCCTAAAGGTGGGTAGCTTCATGCGCACAGCCATATCGTCTACAGGTGGGGGTGGCAGCGAGGTAGGAGATGTCTGAGTCCTATGTGAATTTGAGTTTGGTGTAGCAGGAGGGCTACCTGCAGTGTGTGTAGTGTTAGTTTCTTCTAGATCCGACGAATACCTCAGAGGGATCTATGCATATATTTCCCCTCCCTAATTGATTTGATAATACTACCTGCTCCACGTGGTGCCTTCAATCTGTTCTTAGTTCATTCACTCGGTGTGGCTAAACTGAACACCTTTTTCACTCAATAGCATATTAATCAACAAGGGAAATGTTCGCAAGAATTTACCTCTCAAACCCTTAAAAAATATTTGTTCATCCTCAGAGTATGACACAAAATGATCTACTACAAATTATGTCACAAATCCACCCAAGATACTATCAACCCAATGATCTATGGTCCGGGCGATTTTTTTGTTTGTATTTTCCAATTGTTGGATCAGTTCAGGGGTTTACTCTGTAACCCTATCATCCTTCCAACAGGTCTGGAACTCCGCTAATCTTGACAACCACTCTTGCAACTCATGCGCAAATGTCACGAAGAATATCTCGTGCACCTCTATGAAGATATAATTATTCTTCCACTTTTCAGTAGACAACTTATTACTTATGTTTTATTTAAGGGAAAACTCCTAGATCTTCTTTTCAAACCACTCGTCAATTTCAGATGTTTTTGGGATCTACAAACCCTGACTCATTACCTGGTCTCTCTCTCAAAATGCTCACGGTCCTGGCAACAGAACCATTTTTTAGTTTGAAGGGGTCTTGACCCAGGGTCAAATTTGAGGTTAACCAAAAAATCCCTGTACTACTGGCCCTCTCGGCAATGACCTGCTTGTGCAAGTCAAGGTCTCACCCGAAGTAGTATGGGAGGGTGCTAGAACCAAGTTTCCTCACCCTGAGAGAGATATTTTAATGATGTGGGTGCCTTTAGATCTTGAACAGTTTTGTGCAAATAAAGCCCTAACCAGAAACACCTAACAATATAACATAATAGAATGGCTTGTGCACAGCCTGTAACTCATGATATAACAAGAGAAATATAACCCGATATCAAGAGATATATGCATTCATTGTTCTTTTAAGCATGTAATACATGTGCGCAACTGATCTACTAACAATATTCAATAACACATAAATAACATGGAAATAACATGCACTGCAACTCATAACATATCACAGAGACATTTAATATCAGCAAAACATCCTTCTATTCATCAAATAGTTCAGGTTCCTCTTACAGACTCGTTTACATACCCGCGCACACAGCCAGTGGGTTCGCATACATCCAGACTTAGGGTCTCTGCGCACACAGCTAGCAGGAGCCCTTACCCCAAAAAATCTGCACAAAAACCTCATAGCAGATCTATCATGAACAAATGTACCATAAAACTCACTAGGGTTCGCAAACCTTGGTTTGCGACCTCTAGGTCTACCTTTTCTACCCATTAGAATGCATGAGGGACTTTGACCTGCCCAAAAGTCCCTTAAATTGTGTTGCACATGACTAAACTACTCAAAATATTCCAAGATTATATCCCAAAATTGCATTCGGGGGGGCCCGCTCCAACACATTTGGTGGTCATAATCTCTCTTTTGAACAATGTATGCCATTTTTTCAATGTCCCTGAAGAGAAAATAAAGTATGTTGATCATTTGACCCTTGTGAAGTGCATTAATAACCTGATATGGTAGGTGTAGAGTCTACAAAACCTTCCTTCACAAGAAAAGTACCTCATGATTATTTTCATCATGGGGACATACCTATCCAGGAGGTAAGAGAAAGGAAATAACCTTTTTCTTTCATTTTTGTAGCTTGGCCTCATTTATGGGTCATAGTAATGACTCTCCAAGTCATTTGCATTGTACCATTTTTAACAAAAATTTGGAATTTCGGTGGAATCTACTATGATAGATGTAGATATTATGAAAGTGACATTGGCAAGGGTTACCTAGTTATCATGAAGATTATAAATGAAAAGATTTCTCAAAACAGGATGATGTTGGTCCTTTTGTATTTTCTCACAAAATTCAAATCATCCTACATGCTTCAAACATGTCACTGTCATGGGAGAGGCCATGAGTTCTCTGGTGTTTGTAGGTTGATGTCTGAGGATCTTCCCTCCTTTGTGTCGTCTCCTCTCTTCCCTTTCTTCTTCCTCATTGAATTCTTTGTTTTCTTCTTCCATAGTGTCTTGGCTAGAAACCCTAGGGGTAAAATGTAGGTTTAGGGAGTGGGGAATGGGATGGAAAAAATTAGGGAGATGGGGGAAGGGATTGTTGAATTGAGGTAGGTGACAGGGAGTGGAAATGTTGTGGGATTTAGGAATAGAAATTTTCTTACACGTATGGGGATTTGGGAGCCTAGGAATTTGAAATACCTAAGTCTCAAGGTTTATGGGATAAAGGGGTTTGGGATAGGGATTTGATGATATAGGGGTAGGGATAGGATTTATTATGATGTAGGAAGGGTAAAGGGGTCTTTAAAGATAATTTTCTTGGATTAGAAGGTTAAAACTAGGGTTTGTAGCCTATAACTCTCCAAATTTTTCATAAAAACTCTAATACAATGAAATTTTCATTTGAGGAATGGAAGGAGGGTGTATTTGCAGGTTACTTACTTGATGGGAAGTGATGAGACCATTTTTTTAATTTTTGGAGTACTGACACAAAGTTTGGGAGCATGCAAGTGAAGCTTTCCAGGTGCGTAGCACCTCTATGTCTATGTGCAGTGCCCTGGCTCTATGTGCAATGCCCTAGATCTATGCGTAACACCTTCAAGAATTTCATCCTTTCACCCTTAAATTCTGATTTTTTGAGTTGTGTGAGTGATTGCTTGATAACATGGAGAGAAAATGAATATGTTTTGATCTTTGAATGGGCTTTATACTTGATGAATTGGATGTTTTGAGCTTTGGGACCCACCTCTCCCTCTTGTTTTCACTTTAAGCCTTTGAAAATATACCTTTGATTTTGACTTTTTTTCTTTGTCAATTGATCATTTTGATGGACTAGGAACTCTTTGAATTTACATTTTGATGTTTTGGCATCTTTGGAACACCAAGTCAGCTTTGAGATGGTGAAATTATTACATTTGAAAGACATAAAATTACATAATAAAAATATTTGAACTCAAAATTACATGCTGAAATGAGATATTTTCTTCACAAATCATCTTCACATAGTGAAGAGAATATTATTTGGATCACCCTTTACTTGCTGGTATTATGCATGAAATGGATTTTTATCGAACCTTGGAAACCCTAATGACCTAATGAAACCTTGAAAAAACCTAAAAGACCTAATGAGACCTTGAAGGACTAAATTTCAAGATGACATGACTGATATTGATTTTATGGATGGTGTAAAGTCAGCAAGGTATGAAGATATGCCAACAAGTAATCAAATTTGTGGAAGAGTGATGATTTTTGGACTTGGGGCTACCATCAGTGACTAATTTTTTGCATGACCTAGTGGGATGATAAAAAAATTGTGAGTGGGACTCCTAAAATGATATGAAAAGAGGATTTTGATCACTAATGGCAGGATGAAAATACTGACACTAACAGGGTGAAAAAAGAGAAAGTCTTTCTTCTCAAAGAGGTGAAGCAAGCAAATTTTTCGGGGTACTGAACAGGTTCGCTGGAAGCAAATTAATGCTTGTAATTCCTTGAAGTGACTATGTCTGGGTATCGAATAGGAATTTTGGTAGAAAAGAAACACCAAAGATGATACTAAAAACTCTGAGCATCTTAAATTCATATAATTACATACTCTTACTCCCTAATTGAAATAACTGAAGTTTGACTAGCCTTGTGAAGTGCGTTAAGCCGAGAAGAGGAGTATAAGGGACCACATATTTAATCAAGATAAGTAAGGAAGCTAGGATGATAAATAGAATGAGATAATACTTCTAGAAGTCTAGACCTCATGCTCATAGTTATACCTAAATAGATATGCTATGGTTCTTCCCGTGTGTCACCAAGTGTTGTCGATGCTACAATTGATCAGGAGTTCATGAATTTTTCTCAAAATTGAAAGTGGTCAAAACTGAACTGAACCTAAGCGACCGGGTAGATATCGTCGTTCTGATTTTGGCACCGTGAATTGTTTGAAAAACTGATGTTGTATGAGGAAGATATCGCCTTCTGATCGATTTCCTAAACAACCAAAATTTCGACAGGTTTGACTGGGATACCCAGTCAGCAGGAAGGTGTACAGTCAACAAAAAAGGGGAATATTCCTAAGAATATTCTATTTTTCCAAGCCTATAAGATTTCTCCAAGTGGCACCTTTTGGATTTTTGATGTGGTTTAACGTATATTTTAGGGCCAATGGTTGGGTGACATGTGGCCAGCCTTCAGGCTGCCATGTGTCCCCTGTTTGGTTGTATAGAAAATTTTTGAAGTCCGGGGGGTTTGACCGCGGGACCTCCAAGCGTGCGCACAAGATTATTTATCATCCGGGCTACCTTGTGGTTCCTACCCATATAGGGCACCACATCTATTTGAAGTTGAATAGAATTGTATATGGGTGGTGGGGAGGGGGGGGGGGGGGGGCACAGACCGCCGACAGTCCCTACCCGTCGACGGCCCCAAACCTTGGTCGCATGTTATAACAAGTTACTGCCACATATATTGTTAATCGACGGTTATGAAACCGTTACCACCCAGTGGAATTAATCTTCAACCCATTAACATGTGCAATTTCCGATGGGCGCGCTGATGGTTAGTGGAACTCTGCCACTACTCCAAGTTCTGCGCCAACATATTAATGCGGTAGTTAATAAACCATGGGTTTGGGGGTTGGAATGTGGCCACCCCCTACCCTAAATTTAATGTTACGGTTAGTTTGACTGGCGGGATTTTAGCCCTCCACCTAAATTTCAGAGGTTATGCAATTTTTAACTGCAATTAATTGCAATCCTCCATTTTTAGTGGAGGTTTTGTAGGAGACATTGAGAAAAAGCCTAGTGGGGTCAATTTTCAACCAATTTGGGTGAAACAAGAGTCTACCTAGACTAATTTTAGCATTCTGGAGCCATTGATGTAGAGAAAACAACCATTGGAGGTTATTAAATACATGTATTTGCAAAATTTTGAGAAAAATGAAAGATGGACATGCCATTGGGAGCTGGACCAGCAGATGTAACCCAAGAGGGGTGAACTGCTTCATCATGCCTATTATGTAAATATTATGTATGCTTTTATTTATCTATTATACACTTCTGTTCAGTGTGATTTAGGCTTATTTTCGTGCTTAAAATTCACAATTTCATCTATCTTTCATGGTTAAATTCCTCAATCCTTAAGCAAAAAAATGGAGAAAAATATGTACATGTTTTGTAACTGAAATGACACTTAGCACAAAAAAATAATAGGGTCCTTTCAGATCAGGTTGGTATTAGAGCTAGAGTTTATTCTCTGGTGTTGTTGTGTGCAAATATTTTTTTAACTATTTGCAAGTTTTCACATGCTTACTAGGCTCAAGCTCAACAGAGGAGAAGGAAAATTGATGGAAGTAAGAGGGTCTTAAAGTGAGCCACAACAAAGGAGGGCAAGATTGCCACATTCTCCACCACCTAGTTCACCTCCTAAAGAATCAGAAGTAGCATTAAGCATGCCTCCAGAGGAAGGAGAAATCCATGAAGAAGTGGATCCAAAAGAGGAAGAAAGAGTGTCTAGGAAAGCATTCCTTGACATGACTGAGATGGCGATGTTGGCTCGAGGGGTCCTGAACCAAGGTTGGAGGTTAAGGTTTGCCAAAAAACCCCTATACTACTAGCCCTTTCAGCAGTGACCTGCTTGCACAGGCCAAAGTCTCACTCGAAGTAGTATGGGAGGGTGCTGGAACCAGGTTTCTGCACCCTGGGAGAGAGCAAGTAAGTAAAGCCGGTTCGCAAATATTAGATCTATACAGCAAGAGGTTGTTCACAAGAGTCTCAATAAATAACCAAATTACAGTTTATCAGATCTAATTAACAGGTTCTCATCCATGTGCGTACTATCAACTATAATCACAGAAAAACATAATCGTAGCAAATTAACAGATCACATATACATGTACCATCAACGCAGATAGTTTGCAGCTACTAACAGATACATAATCATATAACTCAAGTCCGCATTAACCACAACAGGACAGATTCAGATAACATCAAATATCTGCCATAATTCCGCACATATATATCATTACCCAAAATCCTCTTACATTCCCAATTTACCTCTTACGCACACAACCAGCAGGGTCCACACAGAGCAAGACAGAGGATCTCCGCGCACACAGCCAACAGAAGTCCTAACCCAAACAACCCTGCCACAGATCTAAAAATTTGTACTTCTAATCAATCTCTATTATTTCCTACCTATGACTGAAAAAGGTTCATCTCTTTGTAGCGATTTAGCCTACACATCCAATGGTCTGCAAACTGTGGTTTGCAGACTCTTGGTCTACCCTTGACCCACATACAATGCGTTAGGGGATTTGACCCACTCCAAAACCCCTGTATTAGACTAAAAAATACAAAATTATACAAAAATGGACAAAATTCATAGCCTTTGGGAGACCCTGCTCCAACAGTCCCCCAACACAATCTTGTGACTCGTCCTGAGTCACTGTGCCGGTGGGGCTTCGACCTGCGCTTGAAATAATCTGATCGCCTCGGCTAATGGAGGCAGCATGCCTTTACTTTGGACAGATACATTCTTTGCAATGTTGACCAACTTTTCTGATAGCTGTCCTTCAGTTGCGACGGTGACACTTTCCAAAGTTTGGTTTAGCTGCTTGATAACAACATAGAAATCCTGTGAAAGTTTGAGGGTTGCGTCAGCCCATGGCTTCAGTCGGTCACCAAGGATATTCTTCTTTTGCCGAAGGTCATTGATATCTGCTTGGAGCGCTTTTCTGGTACACAGTTTTTGCAAGCGCTGGGCAGGCACCAAAGTGGGCAAGGTGGCTTCAGTTGTCTCGAACTCTTCTTCTTTTTGGTGCAGGTCTTGGTTCATCCCTCGCAATATTGGATCACGCTGGACCTTATTCCATAACTACATGGCGGTCTCTAGTAGTTGGGCTCCCTATGCAATCTTCCCTGTGATGACATTCGTAGCCGCGGTGACGAGCGCAATTCGCTCGGCCTAGACCTTCAGAGGTGTTTTGGGCTGTAACTTAGCCTGCAGATCTGCGGTCTGCTGCTCCATGCATGTCTTGACAACTTGAACTTCATCTCTAGAGGCCTTAAGTTCTGCAACCAGTCTTTCTAATTTTTCTTGAGGGGTGGCGAAGGCCGAGATCTCTGCGAGAACATCTGTGCACAGTTGGTGAATCATTTATTCGAGCTCTGGGTGCTTTGCGGTGGCAAGGAACACCTCAACATTATTTGCATTAATTGTTTGTTCTACTACGCCGAGTTGTTGGTGCACTTGCTGGTTTCGGTGGTGGATTTCCTAAAATACAATAGTGTGGAGACCCTGCAAGGCCTCATGAGGGAGCCTAGCTAATTTTAGCTGGACTTCTATATATACTGGCCTGGACTTGAGGTCCCAGGTCGCGCGGACTAAGGACCAGAGCTGCGCCAGGGAGAGAACAAAGGTGGTTGTCATCTGTAACTAGTGCTATGCCACTGGTGGCGGGGGTTGGCCATACCGAGGTCGCACTAATCTGCAATGTGTCTATATTTAATTGTAGCACTCACAACTCAGCCTAAATTGTGTTGACCACAGCCCTATGTTGCTCTTCTAAGGTGGCCCATCTATCCTCGTTGGCCAAAGTGACTACATCAACGATTTGTTCCAGGTCTCTGTTAGTCAATGTGACTGTTTCGTCTCGTTCCGCTCACTGAGATTGCTGCTTTTTGCGAGGCGTTCGGACAGGCTCACTTGTTCGCTTTATGCTGGGGGGGAGGTAGGTCCGCCTGCAGCCAGACCTTATATACCCAAGTCGGTCTGTGAATCCGTCTCGGTCTCCACCTCGACGTCCTTCTTTTGATGCGCCTCCTTTTGGGTGGCCACACCGGTGTCTTGTCTAGTATTCTTGGGCATACCTTTGATATCTGGGATGACGATAGGGGGGGTGAATTTGGATGTGCTGGTGCCTCCAATGCTCTTCACGCCAGTTTTGAAGCCGATTTTCCAATTAGGGGGTCAGAGCGCAATGAAGTTGTCGCTTTTTTCGTCCATCACCATATAAGGAAGCGAAGTCCAAGCTTTCTCCTTGTGTGCTCCGATCTAAACATTGTGCAGAGTGACCTGAAATGAAGCAATGCCCTTGTATCTGTCATACACGGCATGGGACAACTGTGGTCGGGAGTTAATAGCTATGGCCACTATTTGGTCTCAATCTAGTCTCCTAAACTGAGCTCATTTAATTGTCAACCAGGGTTGGTAAACTGCTGAAGTGAAGTGTACTGTATGTACCTAGGTGCTTATTTCCTAATGCGTTGTGTGCAGTGTTTTGTGATGTTTTTAGTCTTTTGTGATGATTTATGATGTTTTTGGTATTTTGGTGGTTTTATGTTCACAAGGAAAATGCCTAGAAAGCTAATGGAAAGGAGCTGGTGATTAAAAACAGAGTTAAGCCTAATTGATGGATGACAAATGACAAATGCAATTGGAAACACTGAAGCAGAATCAAATCTAAACTATGACTAAGTAAAAGCAAAGCTTGATAATGAATTTTAAGCAAATGATTCAAAACACAAACTAAACTTAAGAAATGATCACTAAGTATGCAAATCCTCTAACTACACAGTTAAACAACTAATCTTACAATGATGCAACATTTTGTCCTTGATTAGAGATTCGAAACAGATTTGGAGGAAAAACATTGATACCATCCTAAGATCTTCTATTCTAGGACTAGTTCCTAACTCTATTCTGCAATTTAATTGAATGTCACAAGACCTTACTCAAGAGTTATTGATTTCTTTTCAAAGTAGTCTTTTGAGGGAGGACTCTGTTTATGAAATGATAAGGAAATTGCAGAGGTACTTCAGGCCTTAAAATGATGTTGTCTTCTGTTCTTATGGTTATAGATCAATTGTAGATTTTAGAACAAGAAGATGTTTGTAAATAATGAAGGCTGTTTTGTTAATCTTAACAACTGAAGTAATCTAATGTGCAGTGAATGACAATCTGAATATGGAGTGCAATGTAATGAGTTAATCTAAGAATGAACTTAAGATGCCACTAATCTAAAGCAATGTTGAACTACAAGTCATTATCAAACTCAAAACAAAGTAACTGAACATGAGTTAAGTGCAATTAAACTGCGGAGTATCCTAACTAAGCTACCATGCATTATTCTATGGAATTATACAGTCTGTTTGTCCATCATTATTGATATTTTGGAAGAGTTCCTTCTTTTGGAAGAGATTTTAGAACAATTCTGACTGTGTAATTGAGTGCAAATGCAAGAAAAAAGACTGAAAGCAATGAAAAACTAAGATATCATAGCCATCTCCTACTCGTCATTATGATATTTTGGGCAAGCGTTTAAGAGCAAGAACAGCGATGATACTTAGTACAAACACACAACTAAAACATTCATTATCACAGTTATGCCTTGGACTCCTTAAGGATTTCTTGGAAGAGTTTCTTCTTGTGGAAGAGTGATTAGAACAAGTGTAACTGTGATAGTGAACAACAAAAATTACAACTAAATCCTACAATACTATAGCCATTTCCCATTCATCATTATAATCTTTTGGAAGAGCTTCTTCTTGTGGAAGAGTTAGAATGAGTATAACTACAGTAGCTAATTAAAACAACTACTAACTCAACTTCAAAAAAAACATAAAGGCAGCTAGAATACTTATCTAATTTACACAAATAAATCCGTGCAAGAGGCAAGGGCCCTCTACCACCTGACGGAATTCAACTCCAAATTAAATCAACGCTTTCAAAACAACATTGTCTGCTTCATTAAAGATGAAATAACTTGAACATAGCACTCTGCGTCTTCAGAAATGTAGCACAGAATCTAAGCAAAATCTAGAACAAAATCTAGCATAAAATCTAGCCTAGCTCTCGGTTTCCCAAGTGTTTATATAACAAATGTAAATAACAAGATTTGCAACAATTCAGGAACACTGTCTTTCCTTATCGGAATCACATTAGGACTCTTGAAGTGGCTGCGTGAAAAGGAAAAAGACATCTGGACTGAGACAGTCCTAATAGAAGTCTTCCTTCCTAGATGTGTTCCCACGTTCCAAAACCATACCCAGAATTCGTTTCTTCCTTCATGGTGAGCAACGAACCATGTAGACATGACGTGGAATATGCCCATATGCGGTTTTTCTCGAGAGGCCACCTGGAACATACCCAAACGTGAAGACAGCTGCAGAATCGTCAGTTAGCTACGGAATTTCTGCATTCTGTAGCTAGTTCCGGTCAAAATGCTTTACAATGGCAAAAATCACAAAACTTAGCAAGTTAGTCATGTAAATCATTCTAAAAGTAATTTTAACTAAATTCATTGATCAATTGGGTCTAGGATAGCAATGGACAAAGGAAAATGAGGTAAAGTGAGATGAAAGAAAGCACAATTTTGAGGCTCAACATACCCCCACTGCTGTCTCCTTGCATATCCTCATGCAAATTATCCTATGAACTCAGAGGCTTCTGCAAGAACATCTAATCCTCTCCTTCTCCTTTGTCTGGAAGCTAGAGATCTTCTGGGTTTTCTGATAACAAGTTTGAACCTTAGGTTGGTGAGTGCCCTGATTAGCTTCTTGTTCCTTTTCTTCAACTTCTCATTGGTCTTTTCCACTTTGTCTATATGTAAGGATAAGGTTGAGTTCATATCAGTTTTGAGCTTGACTTGATCCTTGAGAATTTCATTCTCATTTTTGATGTGTCTATTAAGTAATTCCAACTCATACCTATCCCTTCTTAATACATCTATTTCAGACAGTGGAGGACTGGGGGTTCTCTCTCTTCTTTCTGAAGCTCTCCTCTCCAAATTTTCCACATAGTCATAAATTTCTTGTTGAGCAGGGTCAATTTCAGGGGTTCCTTCATTAAAATCCTCTTCAACATCTTCTTCAATGGATGTTTCCTCATCTTCTATATTAATCACCCCTGTTTGTTTGATTTGAGTTTTCTTTAGTTTTCCCTTTAGTCTGTGGCTTCTTCTAGGCTGAGAGGATCCCTCTCCTTTCTCTGTGACAGATTTCTTGATTACCTTCTCTTTCTTAAGTTGCCTCTTGATTTGAGTCAACTTCTCTAAAATGATTTCCTCACTGCTCTCTTGGACTGTTTTGTCAATTTCAACTTTTGAGGCTCTCCATTTTCTACTTCTCCTCGTAGGTTGTGGTTCAGGTGATGGTTCTTTTGGCTCTTCAAAATGATTCCTTATCAAGAAATTGTCCCATGTATCATTTGTTTTAGCTAGATGGCGTTCAATCAAAATTTTGACCAAACCATGATGATATAGAGTTGTCTCTAAAAATTGAACCCTTCTTTGAACACAGGAAGCCATCTTCTTCAAACTTTGAAGTAAGAAATATGGTAGGTTTAAGTCTTCCCCCAGAAAATGCATTATCAGTCTAATGTGGTAGACATAAAATGTCCCATATCTACCCTCACATGCAATAAATTTTTGCAGAAGAAGTAGTATGTTTCTCCATTTATTTTTCAATGCAGAACTGGGAATTCCTTTCTTAAATACAGTGACATCCATACCTGGTGATTTTAAAATTTGTTTCCAGGATTCATTGTGGAATTATCTATTTTTGAACCATCTCTCTCCAGTTCTGAGCAACCCTGTAGCCTCTGCAATGAAAACTTCAGTGACAGTAAATTTGACATCTCCCACTTCAACTTCAGTTCCTTGAAATGATTTTGCAAATGTTTTAGTGACTTCCTTGTGGAAGCCATTAAATTTCTCCAAAAATTGAAGCCATCCTATTTGTTGCAACATTTCTTTACATTGAGGGTAGCCTTCTAAGTATTTTGAACCCACTGGTTCTGTTATTACAATGAAACCCATAATTTCTTCTTCAATGTTCAAATTAACACTCTTCTACCCACAGAAACAATAACTTTCACCTTCGAATTGAAATGGCTTTAAGTTCTAGATAACAATGGCTTCAAATTTTGGAATGACATACCTCTGGTTGACAATGAAAAATGTCTTCAAACTTCGGAATGATATCCCTCTGATTGACAATGACAACAGCTTCAAATTTCGGACTAATATGCCTCTGGTTGACAATGAAAACAATTTCAAACTTCGAGCTGATATGTCTCTGTTTGACAGTGACAAATGGCTTCAAATTTCCCACACTACTATACCTCTGTCTCTCGGTGGCAAATAGCTTCAAATTCCCATACTGTTATATCTCTGTCTCTTGGTAACAAATGGCTTCAAATTCTTCAATGCTATACCTCCGTCTCCCGGTGACAAATGACTTCAAATTCTTCTCTGCTATACCTCTGTGTTTATAATGATAATGCTCAATCTCTACCCACAGTGATACTTTGTCTACCCACGGATTCAAATGGCTTCAAATTCTCACGCTGCTATACCTCTGAGTTTACCCTTTTGCTCTGCTCTGTGTTTACAATGATAACGCTTTAATATTCAAACTGATACCCTTTTGCTCTGCTCTCGGTGATAAGAATATCTCTGTCTACGGAATGAAATGCCGGCTACAGAATGGAGTGATGGCAGTGGTCACGGAATGAAGTAGTGGAGTGAGGTGGAGGGAACGAATTAATGATTGAAGAGACGGCGGAGATTTTTACAATGGCAAAGAGAATCATCATTGAATGATTTGGTTAAGAGACGTGAAGAATTCAAATACCTCGACCATTTTAACCGCTTAAATGATGTCGGATATGGAATTTGAAATGAGATATTTTAATCCAAAGTCTGTGGAGGGTTTATTGGTCTTGATCAATAAAAATAATTAAAACAACCTTTTCGAACAATCCATAACTAAAACTATGCTAAACTTTTATGAAATTCCATTATAATTTAAACTTGTTACCTCTGCCTTTCATTTGATTTTTGTAGTCTTTGTCTTCTTTGTTCACCTTTGGAAGAGTCTTCATGGTCCTTCTTGATTTTTCTTATTTATGGATACACTGGATCATTTTGTTGCAATTCTAATGTCTGTTGATTGATGCCTTCAGGATTTGTAGCTGCGGAAAGACTGTCTGGCTACAGAAAGGCTGATCAGCTGCAGAATGTCTGTTGAGCTGCAGAATGTTCTTGTAGAGCATTTTAATCATGGAATGGAGTGTTTTTGGAATATAGGTGAAATGTTACATGGTATGAATGAGGATGGATGATGGATTATGATATGTATGAAGTGGATGATGAAATGGAATGGATTCAGTTTATGAAATGGAGTGAAAGAACATAAGAAATGTACTGCAATTCATGACATGTTTTATTCACTTACAGCAAGACATCAAATTTTGTATTTTGACATGAAAATGAGATGGATGGAGGATGGAATGAGATGAATGATATGTGGAATGGAGTAGAATATGAATGAATGAATGAGATGGAGTATGGATGGATAAGTGAATGGAGTGAAATGAAATGAGATGGATCATAAGCACTATGGATTTGAACTTATGATTTTTGTAACAGCTGCTTGTAAAAACAAAAATGGGAAAAGTTAGAGTGTCAGAGAGACTCTGATTTTCACCCTATCTTTTCTGTATAAACATGCCAATCAATGATTGGTTTTCATGTTTATACCTTTATTTTTATTTTTTTATTTTTTTTTATTTTTAAAGAGAAATGCTTCAGAAAATTTAATCAAGTTGATGAAGAAGAGAGATTCTTCTTCATTAACTTCACATCACTACTTTCTTGAAACTTCTTGACAAATTCTTCTCTTGAGAGTGGTTTGTTATATAGCTTCAATATATGACCATTCACAAGAAAAGTGACCTCTTCTTCATCTATAGTTCTGATTTTTACTGCCCCATTATCAAAAATTCGAACAATTTCATATGGCCCAAGCCAATGTGTCTGAAATTTCCGTTGAAAATCCTTGAATTTTGAATCAAACAAGAGAGCCCAATCACCCTCTTTAAATTTCTTCTCTTTGATGTACTTGTCATGCCATCTAGCCCTTTGCTGTTGGACTAGACTTGTTTTCCGAACTGCATCTTGTCTGATCTCATCCAATTCATTAATTTGCTCCAGTCTATGCTTTTGTGCCTCCGTTAGATCAAGTCCTAGTTGAACTGCCATCTTGAAGGTTTGAATTTGGAACTCTATGGGAAACAAAACTTGCTTTCCATAAACAAGCTCATAAGGAGTATGGCCTGTTGTGTTTCTCCATGTAGTTCTATAGGCCCACAAGGCTTCAGGATGCCTATCTACCCAATCTCTTCTATGTAAATGAACAGTCTTTGTTAGGATTCCTTCAATGACTTTATTGGTAGATTCCACTTGACCATTTGCTTGTGGATGATAAGGAGTTGTTTTTCTATGTCTGATTTTGTACTTCTCCATTATTTGCTCCACTAGCCTTGATGTAAATTGAGCTCCTTGATCTGTAACAATTTCCCTTGGGACACCAAAACGAGTAAAAATATCCTCAAAAAGAAAAGTAACTACAAATGCTTCATTAGCAAAAAGTAATGGCTTGGCCTCTACCCATTTGGTAACATAATCAGTGCAAACTAATATATATTTCTTTTGTCTTGATGGAGGACTAATAGTTCCTACAAAATCCAAAGCCCATTTTTCAAAAGGTTCAATATGTACCTGAGGTTGTAATGGCATCTCACCTGAAGGAGAAGGTTTCCCTACCCTTTGGCAACTGTCACACCTTTTGACATACTCTTTAGCATCTTTAAACAAGGATGGCCAATAATATCCTGAATTAAGGATCTTATAGGCTGTCCTCTTATCTGCAAAGTGTCCGCCACAAGGTTCATCATGACATGCCTTGAGAATCTCAGGCATCTCATCTTCACGAACAGACCTTCTAATGATCAAATCTGGACCTGTCTTGTACAACTCATTAGCGACCCATGAATAATTTGCACTATCATTAATGATTTTTCTTTTATCCCTTGCATTCATAATTGAAGGAAATTTTCCTGAAACTAAATAATTAGCAATATCAGCAAACCATGGAGTTTGAGTAGAGATTGCAAAAATATATTCATCAGGAAATTGATCTTCAACCGGAGTGTCATCTTTGATATTTTGGAGTCTAGATAGGAAATCAGCCACCGTGTTTTGTTTTCCAGGCCTATCTAGAATAGTAATGTTGAATTCTTGTAAGAGAAACAACCATCTTATAACTCTGCCATTAGTGATTGATTTGTTCATTAAGTATCTAATTGCAGAATGATCAGTGTGAACAAAAGTTTCATAGCCTGTTATATAGTGTCTAAATTTGTTTATGGCATGAACAACAGCTAAAAACTCTTTTTCAATTACAGTATAGTTTAACTCTGCAGGAGTCAAATTTTTACTGATATAATAGATGGCATAGGGAATTAAATCTTTCTGTCCCAATACTGCTCCCAGAGCTGTATCAGAAGCATCTGTCGAGATATGAAAAGGTAACTTCCAGTTAGGTCCCTTTAATATAGGTGCTTCAGAAATTTTGGTTTTCAGGGTTTCAAAAGCTAACTGGCAATCAGAAGTCCACTTAAATTCACAATCTTTGGTGAGTAATTTGAAGAGAGGAGATGCTATTTTGGTGAAGTTTTCTATAAATCTCCTATAGTACCCCGTAAATCCTAGAAAACTTCTTACATCTCTTTGAAAACTTGGAATGGATAGGTTAGAAATAACTTCAACTTTCGCTTCATCAACTCTAATCCCATCCCCCGAAATGTGGTGCCCTAAAACAATACCTTCAGTAAACATCATAAAACATTTTTCATGACTAAGAGAAAGGTTTGCTTCTTGACATCTTTTTAGGACTTTTTCCAAGTTTTCTAAAGCCTCTTCAAATGTATCCCCATAAACTCGTGAATTCATCCATGTACACCTCTCACACAATCATGTATTAGGATCCGAAAAATTTCATTATTGCTCCTTGAATGTCGCTGTGCATTACATAATCCAAAATGGCAATATCACTGTAAGTATAGGTATTCCCAAGGACAAAAATGTGGTTTTATCTGCCCTATGCTACTGACGCAATTGTAACTACTCACACTACTCAAACCAATCAGAATGAGAAGTACTTTTTGCCAGCTAATGTATCTAATACTTGATCTATGAAAGGTAAGGGAAAATGGTCTTTAAGAGTAGCTTTATTTAGTTCTCCGTAGTCAACACACACCCTCCATTTTCCATTTTTCTTTGGCACAATTACCAAAGGAGAAACCCACTGACTATCTGAAATAGGATAGATAAAATTAACATTTAACAATTTTTGCAATTCCTCTTTAACAATTTCCCTAAGATTTGGATTCATCCATCTTTGAGGTTGTCTGATTGGTTTGCAATTTGCCTCTATATAGATGTGATGAGTACAAGTCTTGGGGCTTATCCCTTTCATGTCAGTGTATTCCCATGCATATGCAGAAGAATGTCTCTGTAATACTTTGACTAACTCCTCTTGTTGAGATTTTTCTAGGTTCTTATTTATGTTCAAAGTTTTTCCTGGAAAATTTTCACTTGTAGAGCTGCCAAATTTGTCCATAGAATGAAGAGACATCTGCCTAGATGACAAAAACTCAATATTGGATCCCTCTTGAAATGATTCATGTTTGTGTTCTAGAGAGGATTCAAATTTTTCTAGAGTATTCAGAATTTGATTATCTTCACTAATTTCTGAAATTGTGAAGAGTGGTTGTAAATCTTCTTCATCCTCTATCCATCGAGTGTCATCTAGATCTGTAATTGTCCTAGCTGGAGGATATAAATTGAATTTCTTAGTTGAACTACCATCAGAAATATACATATCACCGGACCTACAACTAATAAAAGCATCAGCTGTAGCCAACCAAGGTCTTCCTAATATAACAGGATGGCCTCCTAGATTATTCTTGGGAGTTAGGATCATGAAATCCACAGGGTATTCCCAAGAATCTAGGGACACTGGAATGTCTTCTATTACCCCATCTGGTCTGATCACAGATCTATCTGCTAATTGTAATAGTGTGGGTGTAAAGAGAAGATTAGGAAGTTTCATTTTGTCCATGATTTGTCTACTCATGATATTTATTGCTGCTCCTAAGTCAATGAGTGTGTTTTGAATTTCAATTCCATTGATGTGGATTTTGACAATTGGATTTCCTGGGTCAAGGTACTTTGGAATAGTAATCTTACCCATCATAATGTCTGCTATTTGTCCTACCAGTTGAATTTTCTTGGTTTCTCTTATTCTTTTTCTTTTTGTCTTCATACTCAACTCCTTTATTGTTTTGGCTAAAATTGGGATTTCCTTGATGGCTTGCAATAATGGAATTTTAATGCAAACATTTCTCAATTCATCTAAGAAATCACAATTAGGCACCATGATCTGTTTTTCTACACCTCTATCAATTTGTAATCTTTCCGGAAAGGGAGGTATAGAAGTAGATGTGGATGGTTGCTCTAATACAGGAGTTGGATTTATTGGATCTTTTTGTTTTAGTTTTTCAATGTTTTGGTCTTGAAAGGATGTATCTTTCTCAAGACTTTTATTAACCCGTAGGGAGTCTTCCTCAGAATTATCTTGTTCTTGTATGATCACAGAAGGTTTCCTCTTCTCAAGTATCCTTCCAGACCTAAGTTGAACATCACCAAGGTCTAGAGGAGTAATTAAATAAGTTGGAAATTGTTGTCCTTCTATCATGTATGTATTCTGAGGGTTTTTATTATTGGGGTTTGGTATGGGCTGAGCTGGTAATTGATTGGATTTTTGAGGGAATGGTAATGGAAGTGGTTGATTTTGATGAGGTTGGTTCAGATGATGTTGTTGAGGATTTTGTTGAAAATTTTGTTGAAGATTTTGAGGAAAATTTTGTTGAGGATTTTGAGGATAAAAATGTGGATATGGTGGATAGGATGGTGGATACTGATAATATGGAGAGTATCTTCCATAGGGACTTTGTATTCCTTGTGCCCAAGATTGAGATTGATTTTGAAATTGGGGCCAAGGTTGCTGCCAAGAATTCCAAGGTGGAGGTTGATTATACATTTGATCATGGAATCCTTGTGTCTGAGGTCCCTGCCAAGGTCTTCTAGATACAAAGTTAAGAGATTCTGTGGAGTCTGTAGGAGTTTCTTCTTGAAAAACAGCCTTGAGACCAGAAAGAGAAGGACAATTCTTGGTCTCATGTTTCTCAGAACAAATAACACAGGTTTCTACAACTTTTACATCCAAAGGGCACTCTCTCAAGGCATGTTTCTTCCTACATTTGGGACAAAAGATTGCCAAGGCATCAGATTCAGCCTTTTGCTTGTTTTGTATCTTGAGGGTGTCTATTTGTTCACTAATACTCCCTAAGATGTCAGATTTAAAATCATCAAGCATGTGTCCTATTTCTGATCTACTTACTGTCCCAGAAGCAGATTTACTTTCCCTTGCAAGAGCGGGATCTCTTGGACCTTTGACAGTTTTAGATTTCCCTCTTGAAAGGTTAATACATAACTCCGATATTTCAGGTAATGTAAGTTGTGATATATCCCCTTTTCCCATCATGTTAAGAATATCCAACCATTCATCCCTAATTGTTTTCAACAAAAGAGCTTTTAAGGTGTCTTGATCTAGGTTTTCCATTTTTTCCCTTTTGATGTTGTAATTAAATCTTTCCAACAAATCTTCCAAATTTTCATCTTCTTTTTGTAACATCTTGAACACTTCTTCCTTATGATTAACCGGCATACAATAATCCAAATATCTCTCTAGAAATGTTTGTTTCATGTCTTCCCATGTTCTAATAGAACTACTGATTAGACTCATAAACCACTTCAATGTTGCTCCCTTCAAAGTTGAAGGAAATAATTTCAGTTTTTGAGCATCTTGTAAGTAGTCATAAGTTCTACACAGCACTTCAAATTCGAATAAGAAAGTTTCAGGATCTTTAGTTTTAAGTCCATAGAAGTTTGGAAGGACAGAGGGTGAAATGTTTTTCATGGTTGTATTGGTTTCTTCATCAAGTATAGGGAACCCAAAAGAGCTTCCTATTCTACCTCTTCCTCCATTTTCACCTCTACCTCCTTCTCCTCTACCTCCTTCTCCTCTACCTCTACCTCTACCTCCAAATAGTGTGTTTTCTCCATTAAAAACTCCTCCTCCTCCTTCTTCTGCCATGGTTGACTCTCCCGTGGAAGTGGAAAGGTTTGTGTCCCTAACAGGAGTTTTTAGATCTTCTTCTATGGCAGGTTCAGTGGATGAAGTGGAAGGTTTCTCTAATGGAATAGTTGACCTTAGATCTTCTAGAAGTCCAGGATCAATAAAGGATGGAAGATGGGTTTGAGTTGAAGGTGTACGAGCTCTGGATCTAGATGAAACAAGTGGTGTTCTAGAAATCAAACTTCTGCCTCTGCTGCTTATAAATATTCCCCTTGAATCTCTCTCCCTACACATAAAATTGTTTTTGGATGCTAAGAAACAAAGGTTACCTAGTTTTCACTTCCCCGACAACGGCGCCAAAATGTTTGGTCTCAATCTAGTCTCCTAAACTGAGCTCATTTAATTGTCAACCAGGATTTGTAAACTGCTGAAGTGAAGTGTACCGTATGTACCTAGGTGCTTGTTTCCTAATGCGTTGTGTGTAGTGTTTTGTGATGTTTTTGGTCTTTTGTGATGATTTATGATGTTTTTGGTCTTTTGGTGGTTTTATGTTCACAAGGAAAATGCCTAGAAAGCTAATGGAAAGGAGATGGTGATTAAAAACAGAGTTAAGCCTAATTGATGGGTGACAAATGACAAATGCAATTGGAAACACTGAAGCAGAATCAAATCTAAACTATGACTAAGTAAAAGCAAAGCTTGATAATGACTTTTAAGCAAATGATTCAAAACACAAACTAAACTTAAGAAATGATCACTAAGTATGCAAATCCTCTAACTACATGGTTAAACAACTAATCTTACAATGATGCAACATTTTGTCCTTGATTAGAGATTTGAAACATATTTGGAGGAAAAACATTGATACCATCCTAAGATCTTCTATTCTAGGACTAGTTCCTAACTCTATTATGCAATTTAATTGAATGTCACAAGACCTTACTCAAGAGTTATTGATTTCTTTTCAAAGTAATATTTTGAGGGAGGACTCTGTTTATGAAATGATAAGGAAATTGCAGAGGTACTTCAGGCCTTAAAATGATGTTGTCTTCTGTTCTTATGGTTATAGATCAATTGTAGATTTTAGAACAAGAAGATGTTTGTAAATAATGAAGGTTGTTTTGTTAATCTTAACAACTGAAGTAATCTAATGTGCAGTGAATGAAAATATGAATATGGAGTGCAATGCAATGAGTTAATCTAAGAATGAACTTAAGATGCCACTAATCTAAAACAATGCTGAACTACAAGTCATCATCAAACTCAAAACAAAGTAACTGAACATGAGTTAAGTGCAATTAAACTTCGGAGTATCCTAACTAAGCTACCATGCATTATTCTATGGAATTATACAGTCTGTTTGTCCATCTTTATTGATATTTTGGAAGAGTTCCTTCTTTTGGAAGAGATTTTAGAACAATTCTGACTGTGTAATTGAGTGCAAATGCAAGCAAAAAGACTGAAAGCAATGAAAAACTAAGATATCATAGCCATCTCCTACTCGTCATTATGATATTTTGGGCAAGCGTTTAAGAGCAAGAACAACGATGATACTTAGTACAAACACACAACTAAAACATTCATTATCACGGTTATGCATTGGACTCCTTAAGAATTTATTGGAAGAATTTCTTCTTGTGGAAGAGTGATTATAACAAGTGTAACTGTGATAGTGAACAACAAAAATTACAACTAAATCCTACAATACTATAGCCATTTCCCATTCATCATTATAATCTTTTGGAAGAGCTTCTTCTTGTGGAAGAGTTAGAATGAGTATAACTATAGTAGCTAATTAAAAACAACTACTAATTAAACTTTAAAAAAAACGTAAAGGAAGCTAGAATACTTATCTAATTTACGCAAATAAATCCGTGCAAGAGGCAGGGGCCCTCTACCACCTGACGGAATTCAACTCCAAATTAAATCAACGCTTTCAAAACAACACTGTCTGCTTCATTAAAGATGAAATAAATTGAACATAGCACTCTGCTTCTTCAGAAATGTAGCACAGAATCTAAGCAAAATCTAGAACAAAATCTAGCATAAAATCTAGCCTAGCTCTCGGTTTCCCAAGTGTTTATATAACAAATGTAAATAACAAGACTTACAACAATTTCAGGAACACTGTCTTTCCTTATCGGAATCACATTAGGACTCGTGAAGTGGCTGCGTGAAAAGGGAAAAGACATCTAGACTGAGACAGTCCTAATAGAAGTCTTCCTTCCTAAATGTGTTCCCACGTTCCAAAACCATACCCAGAATTCGTTTCTTCTTCCATGATGAGCAACGAACCATGTAGACATGACGTGGATTATGCCCATATGTGGTTTTTCTTGAGAGGCCACCTGGAACATACTCAAACGTGAAGACAGCTGCAGAATCGCCGGTTAGCTACGGAATGTCTGCATTCTGCAGCTAGTTCCGGTCAAAATGCTTTACAATGGCAAAAATCACAAAACTTAGCAATTCAGTCATGTAAATCATTCTAAAAGTAATTTTAACTAAATTCATTGATCAATTGGATCTAGGATAGCAATGGACAAAGGAAAATGAGGTAAAGTGAGATGAAAGAAAGCACAATTTTGAGGCTCAACAGCCACGCTACTCTGAAAGAGGACCCAGAACACCTGGTTGTCCTCGAGTCGTTGCGGATCTGTGGAATCCCATAAGTGTGCATAGCGAGCCCCTTCACACATATTCGAGGTAATCTCAGGGAGGAATGACTCCACAAGGGCTTCCCAGGAAACCAATGCTATGAGGAACAACAACCAAGAGTAACAAAAGGCACAACCCCGCTCTTGGGACTCGCGAACATTAGTGAGAAACTCATCACACAAATATTGTGCCCAGTTAAAACATACTCCTTTTCTGCATTGGCCGGCCAACCAAATTACGTAGGCTAGAATGGAGGTGACTTGACATTTCCTCATCATTTTACAGGCTAATAGCATGGTGCCCAACTGCGTACCTTGGTCACTTATGGTCTTTATGATAAATCCTTGAGTATTGTGATCCACATGATATTTTTGGTGCATGAACTCTGTAGTCTCCAGGGGGTTTGGTCCGCTCATGGGGAGACCAGTAATCCGATAAAATAGTGCAGCATCAATGGGGATCCTGTCCTAGATCCACAGGAATCCATCATGAATCAACGCGATCAATTGTCATGCGAGCCGGTCTGTGACATTATAGTGTCCAAAGTGGGGCATCCTAAGCAGATTTAGGAGCTTGGACCCAGGAAAACCACGTACCCAGCATTGGGGGATAAATTTGAATCCATCAACACCGTGAACTGTATCAAGGTATAACTCAGGTGCTAGCTCAGGGAAGGCCTCAAAGTTGACCAAATCATGATCGTCAAATTTAACTTCATGAAGATGTCTAAAAGGTTCACATATGACAAGAACCTCCCCCGGGGTCAACGGCGTCTGCAGGTAGGTGATCAAGCCATCAAGGTTATTTGGTGTACGCATCGATGGCCTATGTGGTCGAATGAAGGGGGGAAGCTAGTTGATCAGCTCAGCGGGCTAGGCCTCCTCCGAAGCAGCCCTCATATATTTCATGTTTCGCAGGGAAGTACGAGGCTTCCCTGTAGCCCATTTCGTAGGTTTCGGAGGCTTGCCTGAGCCCTGTGCTTTTTCTTTTCCTTTTCTTGTGGCAGGGCTGGGTGTGGAGAGTACCTCTTCAACTTCGAACTCATCCTCCACCATTTCCTCAGTGTCTTGTTCTACCGAGGTCACTGGCTCCGAGAGCTCGGCAAGTTTTGTGGCCATCATTCTGGTGTGAAATATAAACTCAGGATTGCTATTGTCAGAGGGAGTGGATGCTTGACATGAAAGAGATGTTATAGGCACAAAATTTCTCACAACACAACTGCGTCCAGGACAACCAGGCTAAGTACAAGCTATTCAAGCAAGACAGAACCTGTGTCTAATCTAGCACACCTGTTTTATAGCCTTGGTGGTCGCCCAACGGTAGGGTAGACTTCACGCAGGACTTACCATCAAGTAAATGGTAAAAAATCTCCCAAAATCACCGCATTAAATGCGGCCCGCCCGCCCCATCCAACAGTAATTTTCTCTTTTTACTTGATTTGACTGTTTCAACGACTATTTTTCGCTTTCGGGGTGCGCTCAGTGGACCCCTGTGATTCTCGCATACCCCTGTGCTCTAAGAAAACCGCTTGCGTTCCCAACGCACCGCCTTCATTCTGATGTAATTCCTTCCAACAGGAATTCTGTGGTACCATAGCCTAGCCTTCAAGATCTCTTCTACCGTCGTCTTTCCTGTGTGGTGACCTCCTATTATGCCTCCATGGGCTTCTACCAAGAGAGTGTGGTTTACATGCTCTGAGCCATCTCTGCGCAGTACTTCCTGAGCTGCGATAATGGTAAAGTTCGCTGCTCAGTGAACCAACACCTGCTTTTGTCGTACCGAATATTCGGCAGGTGCCATACCTGTGGTCAAGAATGGAGAGATCTGATTGAAGCATGCATCCACAACCTTATTGGAAAACAACTACGTATCAGGCAATCCTTTCTTCCAGCTAGTGGGCCCGTCACCCGTCACAATTCAGGACAAGTGCTCCCGTTCCGTACTCAACTTTCCTGGCTTGACGATGATTCTAACATCGTATTCTTGAAATAGTAGCCACCTCCAAACTGCTCCCCCCAACATAGGCTTACTCCCAAGGCACTCTAAAACTGAATGATATGTAATCATCTTATATTGATCTCTTAACAGATTGTGTTGATACTCCTGTAGCGTATAGGTCAGGGCTAGTCCTTCCCTCTTCGTGGTGGCATAATTGCGCTCCGCACCCGGGATTGCCCGACGAGCACATGTGATTTGGTGATTACTGTCTCTAGTGCCAAGTTGTGTACAGGCCGCTTCCAGGGAAATTCCTAAAGTAACCTCATGAAATATCGTCGCCCAATTAGTGGAAGTGAGAATAGGTACAGAGACCATCTTTTACCTGAGTAGCTCAAAGCTCTTTTGGCATGCATCACCCCAATTGAGTGAAATATCTTTCTTAAGCAGCGTTTTCAAAGGTGCAGTGATCAGTGCATATTCCTGATTGAATTTTCTATAGTAGCTCATATGTCCCAGGATCGAGCGCAATAGCTTCGTAATCGTAGGCCTTACCCAATTCGCCCGTGTGATTGTTTTGATGAGCGTAATGTCGATCTCATCCCTAATCTTCTACATATGATAAGGTCGCATTTTCAATGACTACACATATGAATTGAGAGTGACGTGCCTACCACCAAAATTCCCATGATCTCCTTAGGCCTTGAAAATTTGGTTGAACCTACATCTTGATACTCCATGAGCAGTTCCGCAACCTTGTCTATTGTCCCATCATCCCAACAGTTCCCAATTGTAGCCAACTTGAGTTGTACTATCGTATTCATGTTAGCGCTTTGGGGTTCTAGTGGTTTCATACCATCAACCTTATGTACCAGAGGTCCTGCAACTGTGTGTTCCCCTCCTGACTCCATGATCAAGACCTTGCATGGATCTTCGTCACAATTTTCCATAGTGGTCTTGTGGAACTTGACATTATCCTACATCTGTGTGTCCCATATGGGTCCTTCTCTTACTTCGTTAGGGCTGTAGTCATCACTCACAAAAGTATCAATAGTCTGCAGAGCTTCCTCAAGCACCTCCAATCCTTCTGTTAGCCCAAATGTCCCCAAGAATTCGTCTTTTAAGGTTTTCCATTGGTGGTTGCGCTGGTGTAGCTCCGCATTGAGGTACCATACAACGGGAATTGGTCCCAAGGCATGAATAAACAAGTGAACCCATTCTTCTACAGTATGATTACACCATTGCTCCATCCAAGTGAACAAATGTTCCCATGGATTTCCTGGGCCTTAGAACCTTTTGACGCGCACATCGATCAGAGGTTCAAATTGTAGTACCATCATATCCTGACATTTCTCCCATTCTTGGAATTCCCCCTTATGTGTGTCCCACCATTTCGCAGGCATTGCGTGCATAGCTAGGTTAAGAGCCCATAGCCTTCGTTCTCTGGGAACCTCATCTTTGAAGGTTCGAAAAAATTCCTTTATACTACAAGAGCAATAAAAAAAGGGTAATTCTCATACCTCGAAAGATATATAATGGAAGTCCCTGGTAATTTGTAGGCAGCGCAGTGTAGAGATTTCCTGCAGTTGATTTTGCCAATTTTCTAATTCTTCATTGGAGTCAGAGAAGCATTTGTTGCTCTTCTTCCAGCAAGGCATACCATTGGTCGCAGGGTTGATCCAGTCTTCGTCCTTCGCAGTTATCTTATAGATGTGATCCATCTCTTCTTCCTCCCGCGCTAGCTCAGTATACCTTTCTCCTTCTGCAGGGTCTAGTGGTACGATCACCCATGTTCCATCTCTTTCAAACACCATACTTCGTTTCTTTAAATTGATAATTCCACCCATATCAATGGGCCCAATCCAACCCAGGAGTGCTGGGTAAGGGTCTACATTTTCTACAATTTGAATGACTTCAAAGTCAGCTCGTACCTTAGCCTCGATGATATCTACTACAATCTCTAACAATCTTCCCAATGGTATGATCTTCTGTTGATTAGCCATATGCAGCTAGATAGTGGACCATTCCAATTTAGGTTCTCCCATTCGTTGCCAAGTCTATTTAGGTAGTACATTTGCATCTGATCCTAGGTCTATAATTACCTGGTCCATTTCATAATCACCAATATGTGCAGTTAATCACATCTCTCGGCCAGTGCATCTCTTCTGCTCATAAAGTTTGTGCACATCCTTAATATCCATGACTGGGTCTACTTTCCTTGTGCAACTGTCGAGTAGGGTTTGGAGGTTTTCTACAACTTACTAATTGTGCAACAGCTTCATGCATGCCTGTAGGAACGGTTTGACCTCATCTTCAATTCTACTGTTTGGAGCTGATGTTTTGTCTTGATCACAATCTTGTCAAGCTACGTCAGAGATCACGTTCTCCTTCTGTAAGCCCACGCCTTCCTGTTTAGTAGCTGCTTTATGGATCAGAGACTCTGTTTCATATTTTTCCGCCGACCCCCCGGTGGCTATACCATTGCGCATTATCACATTAATGCTCAAACCCTCTTCATAAGGTTTCACCTTAACCCGTTGTATATTCTGTGTAGGAGTCTGCTACTTTTCCTATACCTTGGCCATCAGAATCAGGCAGTCCTCGATCACATGGTCCAACTGTTTGAAATATTTGCAGGATTTTTGAGTTGGGTTAATGCAGTCCCTCGCAAAATGACCTACTTCCCCGCAGTTATAATAGATCAGTTAGCCTCTACCCCTACCCGCGCTTCCCCCTCGTTCCCCTCCCTTTCCCCTGGCCGGGGAACCTCCTATACCTGTGGGGGATCTAGGTGATGAGGGGTCTGACTGTACCCTATATAAGGTTCCCGGGTCGATCATCAGATCATACATTCGACAGTTCTTTTCATCATGTTCTACAGACCTACAAAACCTACACCATTGTTGTTTTACTTCTGGGATTTATGCAACAAGATAGGGGAAGTGGTTGGTATCATGCAGCCCAGTAATGTGGAAGTCATCGCACCATAGCGTTGGCCCACTTGGTCCCGCAGCTTACCTAGGGCGCAGCGGGCTGGGTCCCCTAGCCTGCATATAGTCTTCAAGCAGCAGACAGTTATCTTTGGTGTGGCCATTCACCCTGCATCGCATGCACCATCTTTCAAGGTTGGCCTCCGTCCCTCACACCTTGCACAGATTCTGAATCTCCATGTGCATTGCCTCTAGTTGGCCTTGTATCTGATGTAATCCTAACTGGGTGTCATCTCTTGGTGCAACTTCTAGTTTCATGGCAAGCTGAAAGGCCTTCTCCTACGTTTCAATGGCCTGATGACCCATAGGTACATGCAGGTGGGGCAACAACATAGCAATAAACCACTCCATGTGTTGCCTGTCATCATACTGAAATCCTCCTTCTCTGATCACTTTCTTTAATCGTTGATCTGCTTCCCATACAGACTCAGATAGTCCTTGCTTGAAATCTTTCAGGTCGTTTACTATCTGAGAGTAGGACTTACGTTTCTTGAACTGTTGTTTTAATGCGTTCTTGATTTCCTCAATAGTCGCATTCGCATGTTGGTCAATTTATCCCATGTACCAGTCCAAGACTCTCCCCTCGAATGCAAGGGATAGTTATGCTCGTTTCACTGCATCGCTTGCTACGTTCTGCACAGTCCATACGATCCTGCGACAAACCAAAACCAATCCATTTCCTCACCACCCACGCCCTTGAAGGTAGGTAGCTTCATGTGCGAGGCCATATCATCTTCTAGTGGGGGTGGAGGTGATTTTTTTCCCCTATGAGGGCTCGAAGGTGGCGTACATGGAGAGCTATGTGCAGCAAAGTTTCTTACTGGACTATAGACAGATCGATCCCTTTCTTGGTTAGTCCTGTAGTACTTACCACTGCGTGTTGTACCTTCGCTCTGGTCGGAGCTCATTAACTCTATATGGCTACAGAAAATGTTTTTTTCGCACAATAGGATCTTAATCATTAATGGCAAAGTTTTCAAAAACTTACCCTAGAAACCATTGAAGAACCTTCGTTCTACTTCTGAATAGGATACGAATTGGTCGACTACAAATTCTGTCACAAATCCTCCTATCACACTGTCCACACAGTGATCTACCATGTGAGTGATGGTGTTATCAATATTTTCTAATTACAGGATCTGCTCAAGGGTCCACTATGTGACTCGTTCGTCTTTCCAACACTTCTGACACTCGACAAGCCTTGCGAGCCACTCCTGGAGCTCGATCGCAATTTTTACAAAGAAAATATCATAGATCTCTGTGAAAATGTACCTATTCTTCCACTCCTCTGTGGTCAAATTCTTACTGCGATTTTATTTTACTACGAATTCATGAACCTATTTTTCAAACCACTCTTCAATTTATTTTCTCTCAGGTTTCCAATACGGCCTTGGCATTACCAGATCCCTCTCAAAATTCCCTCGGTCCCGGCAACAGAACCATTTGTTGGCTCGAGGGGTCCTGACCTAGGTTCGGAGGTTAAGGTTTGCCAACAACCCCCTATACTACTGGCCCTTTCGGCAGTGACCTGCTTACGCAGGCCAAAGTCTCACCCAAATCAGTAAGGGAGGGTGCTAGAACCAGGTTTTCGCACCCTGGGAGAGAGCAGGTAAGTCAAGCCGGTTCACAACTATGTTGTGAAACCAGCTCCACAAATAGAAGAAAAGAGATATCAACGCCTTAGAATAAGCCACTTCGAGGGGGAAACCTCCAATAAATTACATGAATGAACAATTCTTGGATGATACAAATTACAAAACCTCCTTTCTATATATAGGAGTCCATGGGGCCACCAAATAATACAAATCTGGGCGACCTAACAACAATAATTTAAGGGCACAATAATAACAATATGGGGGTTACAGGGGTACAATAATAACAATAAGGGGGTTACACTAACAACAATAAGGGACTATACTAGTAATATAGGGACCTAACATGCCCCTCTCCTTCAAAAAAGTGTTGTCCTCAACAGTTGAGTAGCCCTGGGTGCTTCTGTATAAAATTCTCATCCTCCCATGTATAATCTTCAGTGGTTAAGTTCTTCCACTTGATGAGATACTCTGAAATTGATCGATTTTGTAGCTATCGAGTTCTTTTTTCCGTGATCGCTTCAGGTTCCAATATTATTTTTCCTTCCTCATCAAGTTCTGGCAATATTGTTTGAACTGGAATATTTTCACCTATAACCTTCTTTAAGCATGAAACATGGAAAACTAGATGCGCTTGTGAAGAAGTAGGAAGCTCCAATTTGTATGCCATAGTACCAATATTTTGCAACACCTTGTAAGGACCATAGTACTTTGGCGATAATTTATTATCCTTCTTAGCTTACTTGAGGGACATTTGTTTGTATGGCTGTAGCCGGAAAAATACCCAGTCTCCCACATCAACACTTTTCTCACTGCGATGTTGATCTGCCTGTTGTTTCACTCAATTTTGTGCGAAATTCAGGTTATCCTTTAAGAGTTGGAGAACTTCTTGTTGATGCTCGATGTGATCTTCCACTGCTTGAACCTTTGAATTTTCTCTTGAAGATGATGTGATGGATGGTGCATGATATCCATAAAGTGCCATAAATGGGGTCATTTTTGTTGCAGTATGGAAGGAAGTGTTATACCACCATTCAGCGAGAGGTAACCACTTGACCCATTGTGTTTGTTTATCGGATACAAAACAACGAAGATATCCTTCCAAACATTTATTTACTATCTCAGTTTGACCATCAGATTGAGGATGATAAGATGAGCTATGAGCTAATTGAGTACCCAAACAAGAAAATAACTCCGTCCAAAAATTTCCAGTAAAAATGGGATCTCTGTCGCTCACAATAACCCTTGGGTTTCCATGTAGGTTTTGAATTGTGTCCATAAATGTAGTAGCAACTGTACTTGCTTTAAATGGATGAGATAATGCACAAAAGTGTGCATACTTGGTAAGTCTATCAACTACCACCATGATGACACTCTTTCCTTCGGACATAGGTAAACCTGTGATAAAATCCATTGAAATCTTATCCCAACGTTGACTTGGAATGGATAAAGGTTGTAGAAGTCCCGGGGTCTTAATTGTCTCAACTTTATTCTGCTGGAAAACCAAACATTTTGCCACAAAATTTTGAATATCAGATTTAAGGCCATCCCAAAAAAATTCTTTCTTCACCCTGTGGTAAGTTTTTAAAAATCCTGAGTGTCCTCCTAAAGGAGAAGTGTGCAATTCCAGAAGAATATTTTGTTTTAGTTGGGAATTCTTACAAAGATATAAGCGGTCTTTGTACCATAAGGAATCATTTTTCCAACTAAATGTATCAGATGTACTAGGATCTTGCTACAACTTTTGAATGAGTGTCCACATTTCTTCGTCCTTCTTCCATTCATCTCTTGCTTTGGTTATCCAATATGGTTATATAATAGAAATGGCACAAAGCAATGCTTCCACCTCTTCATTCTTTCTTGAGAGTGCATCTGCAACAACATTTAGCTTCCCTTTTTTGTAGATTATTTCAAAGTCATAACCCAACAACTTTGTGACCCATTTTTGCTGCTCTTCTGAAGATGCTCTTTGTTCCCAAAAGTGTTTAAGACTATCATGATCAGTTTTTACCTTGAAGTGTCTTCCCATTAGGTAAGTTCACCATTTCTTTAGTGCATGCGGTATTTCTAACATTTCCTTCTCATAAATAGGTTTCTGTAAATACTTTCCTTTGATTGGGCGACTTTCAAAAGCAATGGGTCTTTTCTCTTGCATTAAAACAACACCAATTCCATTTCCCGAGGCATCACAATCCACAATAAAGGTTTTTGTGAAGTCTAGTGTAGCTAAGACCGGTGCTAGGCACATTGACTCTTTAAGATGTTCAAAGGCCTTAGTTGCTTCAAGAGTCCATGAAAATGTATCTTTCTTCAATAATGTTGTTAGAGGTGCTGCTATTCTCCCATAATTCTTAACAAACTTGCAATAATACCCTGTTAACCCGAGAAATCCTCGCAACTGCTTTATGGTTGTGGGAACTTTCCATTCCTTAATGGCTTTAATTTTGTTAGGGTCCACTTTAACCCCCTCGTGAGATACAATATGACCCAGATATTCCACCTCTTGTACTTCAAAGAAACATTTGGACTTTTTTGCATATAATTGTTTCTCCTGCAATAGTTTGAGCACCCTGTCAACATGTTCAACATGATCCTTCCAAGACCTGCTGTAGATTAGTATATCATCAAAAAATACTAGCACAAATTTTCTAAGGAAGGGTTTGAAAATGGAATTCATCAACCCTTGAAATGTAGAAGGTGCATTGGTAAGACCAAAATGCATGACCAAAAATTCATAATGACCCTCATGAGTTCGAAATGTTGTTTTTGGAATATCTTCAGTCTTCATTCTAATTTGATGATATCCTGAACGAAGATCCAACTTGGTAAAATAAATTGCTCCATGTAGTTCATCCAATAATTCATCAATCACAGGAATGGGAAATTTATCTTTAATGGTGAGCTTATTGAGCTCCCTATAATCCGGACACATTTTCCATGATCCATCCTTCTTGTGTACCAATACTACGGGAGAAGAGAAATAACTTTGACTAGGTTGAATTATACCCGCCTCTAACATTTCTGCAATCATACGTTCAATTTCGCTCTTTTGGACATAAGGATATCTATAAGGCCTGATGTTTGGAGGAACACTTCCTGGAATCAAATGAATAGCATGATCATGATCACGAATAGGTGGGATTCATTTGGGAGTTTCAAACACCTTGGAATGATTGTCCAAGACTTTTTGGAGATCTGCAGAAATAGATGATTTTGATGTTGGAACTTTTGGTGAGCATAATTGTGCAATTAAGCCTCTTTGTTCCTTCTTTATAAGATTTTTCATGACATTAGAGCTTATTATCTTTCTCGGCTTCCCTGCAATACCCCATAATTCGACTTCCTTTCCTTCTAAAAAAATTTCAAGAAAAGTTCTTGAAAATTAAAAGCTACCATCCCCAAAGATTGTAACCATTGTACTCCTAGTACAACATCAACACCTCCCATAGGAATGGAAAGCATTAGACTATTAAATACATATTCCCCCATGGTTATCTTGATATTATGGCATTTTCCAGAGAAATTTATAGCTCCTCCATTTGCAACCATCACTTGACATTCTGGTGCTGGGTATAGGAAACAATTCAATTCCTTAGCTACCCTACAATGACTAAAATTATGGGTACTACCTGAATCAATCAACACTATTACATTTTTCTTCTTGATATGTCCTTCTATCTTAAGATTTTGAGGAGTGGTAATTCTTGCCAATGCATTACATGATATGGTCAGACTCGTTTCTTCCTCTTCTAGGGCTGGTTCATGGTGTATATCGTCTTCTTTTGAAGATTCTTGTTCATTTTCTTCTTCCTCTTCACAATCTATGTAAAATAATTTCTTCTCAGCACACGTATGACCTTTAGTGTATTTTCTATCACAACTGTAGCAAATCCCTTTTGCTCTTTTTTCTTCCAAATGTTGTGGTGTCAACCTTGTAGGTTGTGGAAATCTAGGAGTAGCAACACTTCCATCTTTATAGAAGTGAGTGGTAGGCTTCCTTGTCGCCATAATTTTACATTCAATTTTTCTTTCCAACCTGAATGCCTTCTCCAATGAATTAGGTTCCAAAATTCAAACTTCATGTTGGATGTTATCCTTTAAAGTACCGATGAAGAGATCAATCCTGTGTTCCTCTGGAATATCAGTTACCCTTATTTTCAATTTTTGGAAGTCCTCAATGTGCTCCCACACTGAACGCTTTTGTTTTAGATTTATCAAATGGCTAAAGAAAGTGTTGCTCTTTGTATCCTCATAATGTGCTATCATTTCCTCTATAAAAATTGACTAAGTGACAATTTTTTTACGAGAGCAAATCCATCGATACTATACAAATGTATTTTTTTTCTAAATGTAAAGTTGCAATGCGTACCTTTTGTGTGTTTTTCACATTATTGAGATCAAAATATTGCTCCATATATAGTATCCATGTTACAGGATCCTTTCCATCAAACTTCCTCATATCCATTTTTGGAATATGGTGGTTCTCCCCTCCAACATTAGAGTTTATGAAATCACGATTAACATTTATTTTGTTCTCATCATGAGTTTCCTCTACTATATTTTCACCATTAGGAGACATTTCTTGTATCAACTTTGTCAAACCTTCCATGTCTACTTGTAGATCATTCTTCGTGTTTTCCATCTTAGATTCCATGTCATCCATCTTATATTCCAGGCCAACTTCAATGCCATCCATCTTATCTCCCATGCCATTCTTCAAACTATTCATCTTAGATTCCATGCCTTTCTTCAAAACTTCCATGTCATTTTTTGTTGCTCTTTGCGAGAGTGAAATTTGTTGCACTTTCTCTTGCAATTTTGATATGTCATGTTGTCATTCTTCGTCTTCATGAGTCATACTAGAGCCTTCTAAAGGATTAATGTGTGTTGAATTCTTTTTAGGGGCCATTTTATAATCCAATACGGATATCTATTCTACAATATGCCCTTGGAATCAATTCAACTTGATTCTTGAAACAAGACTTATGCAATTCGGAAAAACAAATACACACCTTTTACTTGCTTTTGAGGAGCGAAATATTGAAATTAACTTATATCTATACTTGTAGATCCTCAATATATAAAATTCAGCCCTGTAGTATTCCTCTAAAGCTTCTTTCAAATGCCACATGTCTGACTTGATTTGGATTCTTCAAGGCAAAGTTATGTCCAATCTCCCACAATGACCTAATTATGGACTGGTTCAGTAGAGCGAACTTGTACGACTTTCCATGTGTCACTGTTTTCTCCTTTGGCTCTGAAATTTATAGATAGGAAACTACAGTCCGTGTAATTCCAGTCACTTTTTACAGAATTCCAATCCGATGCTCTGAGAGAGAGTTATGAATATTTTCCCATGATCACCTCTTTTAGATGAAATTCGGGAGCCTGAAAAAGACCTAAATTCCACAGATCATATCTCCGAAAATATTACGAACCAAGCTCTAAAATTTTGTGACAATGTTCCTAAGGATTTTTCTTCGAGCTCTAAATATTTCAGCTTCTGGACCTTCATAGAAAAAACGTTATAGAGAAAATTCCGCAATGACCTTTTTAAGTGAAATTCAGGAGCCTGCAAAAAGCCTTAATTTCCATAGATCGTATCTCTGCAAATATTGCGAACCAAGCTCTGAAATTTTGCGATGACGTTCCTCAGGATTTCAGCTTTGTATTCTAAAAATTTCAGCTTTTGAACCTTCGTAAAAAAATTTATAGAGAAAATTCCACGATGACCTGTTTGGAGCAGCGAAACCCTAGAATCCAAAATTATGATACCAAATGTTGTGAAACCAGCTCCAAAAATAGAATAAAAGAGATATCAACGCCTTATAAATAAGCCACTTTGAGGGAGCAACCTCCAATACATTACATGAATAAAAAATTCTTGGATGATACAAATTGCAAAACCTCCTTTCTATATATAGGAGTCCATGGGGCCACAATGTAATCCTAGCCGACCTAACAATAATAATTTAAGGGCACAATAATAACAATATGGGGGTTACAGGGGTACAATAATAACAATAAGGGGGTTACACTAACAAAAATAAGGGATTATACTAGTAATATAGGGACCTAACAAACTATTAGATCTATACAGCAAGAGGTTGTTCGCAGGAGTCTCAATAAATAACCAGAAGACAATTTATCAGATCTAATTAACAGGTTCACATCCACGTGTGTACTATCAGCTATAATCACAGAACAACATAATCACAACAAATTAACAGATCATAGATACATGAACCATCAACATAGATAGTTCGCAACTACCAACAGATACATAATCATATAACTCAAGTTGCATTAACCATAACAGGATAGATTCAGATAACATCAAATATCCACAATACTTCCGTGCATATATATCATTACCCAAAATCCTCTTACATTCCCATTTTACCTCCTATGCACACAGCCAGCAGGGTCTACACATAGCAAGATGGATGATCTCCGTGCACACAGCCAGCAGGAGTCCTAACCCAAACAACCCTAATACAGATCTAACAATTCATACTTTGCATCAATCTCTATTCATTCCTACCTATGACTCAAAAAGGTTCATCTCTTTATAGAAATTTAGCCTACGCATCCAATGGTCTGCAAACTGTGGTTTGCAGACTCTTGGTCTACCCTTGAACCATTTACAATGCGTTATGGGCTTTGAGCCACCCCAAAACCCCTGCGTTAGACTAAACAATACAAAATTATACAAAAATGGAAAAAATTCATAGCCTTTTGGAGACCTTGCTCCAACATGCGAGAATCCTTTATCAAGAAAGGAATAAGAAACTAGAAGGACAAGAACCCAAACTTCACAAGGAAGGACAAGGATCATCAGGAGGTCAAAATGATGAAGATAAATCAAAGAAGGGCAATGGAGGAAATGGAGGCAGTGGAAAGTCACCATCCTCACCCTCATCATCATCATCCTCTACTTCATCTTCAGCACATCAGCCAGACAAGTCAAAGAACACTGGTAAAAGTCCTTTTTCTAAAAATTGATGTTAATTTTGAGTTTCCAATGTTTAAGGGTGAAGTCAATGCAAAAAATCTTGATAATTGGATTAGGCAATCGGAGGTCTATTTGAGAATTCATAACCTTCATGATGATGATACCAAAATCCAATTAGCTTCATTGAGAATGGAAGGTGAAACACTTGTTTGGTGTGGATCCAAGACAAAGGATGAGATCAAGAAGCATGGTAAGATTATTCTATCATGGATTGATTTCATTATTGAAATAAAATAAAAAAATTATCCATTAGCTCATATGCAAAAAGCCATAATAAATTGGCAAAAATTTAGACAATTAAAACGACAAAATGTGCAAGTTTACACCCAAGAATTTAGGAGAAGAGATCTCTTATTAGTGGTATATTTGCAGAGCCAAGATACTTTTCTCAAGTACATAGGAGGCTTACATAGCTACCTAAGACATACTACCCTCATGTTTAAGCCCACAAGTATAGATGAGGTATGTGTTCAGGCAACATATCTAGAAGCTAGAGGGAAAAACATTTCTAATGAGGGTAGAAACAAACCTTTTAAGGGGTAAAAGAAAGAGAAGACCTCAAAAGGTAAAGGAAATTATAATGCATCTGTAAAGAAAGAGGGAGAAAAATTGGTCTGTAAACATTGTTCAAAAGAAGGCCATTATAAAAATCGTTGTTGGAAATTACATCTCGAAAAGAGGCCCAAACATCAGAACAACAAAGGGAAACATAAAACTGCAGCTACAACTCAACATGATTTAGGAGAGGATTCAAGTGATGAATCTAAAATTACAGCCATGGGATTGAAGAACATGAAGGGGAAATAAATTTAAACTAAACCTAGTACTAGTACCTCAAACTGTCACATACATGCTCCAAATGAAGAAGAGAGAATTGAACTGTTTCATGTGAGGGTCATATCCAAACATACCAAGATTGACACATTATTTGACAGTGGGTCAAAAGAAAACTTAATCTCTGAAGACTTGGTCAAGAAACTTAATCTTGAGACCATTCCACATCCAAAACCATATCCACTTGGTTGGATTTGTAAGGATGCAAATTTACAGGTTTCAAAGAAGTGTATATTGTGGTTTGCAATAACTACACATTTTGTTGAAACAATTGAATTAGATGTGGTTCCGCTTGAAATTACAGGTATTGTGTTGGGAAGTCCTTACTTGTATTACAAGAAAGTGATCTTCCATCGCCATGAGAACAAATACCATTTATTCAAATATGGCAAGGAGTACATTGTTAGAGAAAATCACAAGAAGACAAATATTGCTATGGTAAATGCTGGACAGGTAAAAAGGCTAGTGAATTCAAGTAAGAAATTTTTTCTTCTAATTATTAAGCCTAAAGATGACATTAATCATGAATAATTTGAGGTTTTTTATCCTAAGTTGAAATCAGATTTATATGATGTGGTTGATGCAAATCATGAGATGTTTCAGGAGCCAACAGGATTGCCTCCAAAAAGAGAGATTCAACATGAGATTCAGTTGCAGCAAGATTGTCCTCTTCCAAACATCGACATGTATCGCATGTCGATAATGGATAATTAAGAGATAAAGAGGTAAATCAAGGACATGTTGGACAAGGGACTCATAATGCCAAGCACTTCGCCATGTAGTTCACCCATAGTTTTGATTCCGAATAAATATGGGACTTGGTGCATGTGTGTAGACTTCAGAGCTTTGAAAAAGATAATGGTAAAGAATCGATACCCACTCCCAAGGATATATGATTTGCTTGATCAGCTGAAAGAAGAAATTTTTTTCACTAAGTTAGATTTACAAAGTGGATATCATAAAGTAAAAATTTCAGAAAGTGATATATGGAAGACTGCATTCAAAACCAAACAAGGACTCTTTGAGTGGTTGGTTATGCCATTTGGTTTGTGGAATGCACCAACAACTTTCATGCGTGTTATGGATAATGTTTTGCATCCATTTATTGATGACTTTTTGATTGTGTGTTTAGATGATATAATGATTTTCAGCAAAAAAAGAGAATAACATGTCTTGTATGTAAATAGGGTGCTTGATGTTTTGAAGAAAGAGAAATTGTTTCTTAAGATGTCAAAGTGTGAGTTTGGAAAGACTTATTTGGTTTATTTGGGACACATTGTAGGAGGAGGTGAGTTGAGAATTGATCCTTCTAAAGTGGAAGCCATTGTGAATTGGCCCACTCCCAAAATAGTAACTGAGGTAAGAAGTTTCTTAGGCACAACTTAGTATTGGAGAAAGTTTATTGCTAACTTTTCTGCCATAGTAGCTCTTATGCATGCAGTGACAAGTGAGAATAAAGGCTTCCAATGGGGAGGAAAAAAGTAGAAATATTTCAAAGGTTTAAAAGACAATATCAGTTCATCTCCAGTCCTTGCATTACCAAATTTGAGATAGCCATTCGAGATACAAACTGATGCTAGTGATTATGCCATGGGCACAGTTCTTTTGCAGCATGGTAAGCCTATCGCTTTTCATTCTGAAACATTCAATGGTGTTGTAACTAATTATCCTACATATGACAAAGAGCAGTATGCATTGGTACAAAGCATAAAGAAGTGGAAACACTACTTGACAGGTAAAGAGACGATTATACATACCGATCACCAACCATTACAGTACTTGCAGTCGCAAACAAAATTGCAGAAATCACGACATTTCAGGTGGATGGGTTTCCTTCAACAATTTCATTTGGTTATAAGGTACAAGAAAGGTATTTTCAATAAAGTTTTTGATATTCTTTCAAGGCCGATTATAAGTGCTTTTACTTTACTTAAAAATTATTCTATTGTACATGAGAGTTACATAGAACAATATGCACATGATGTTGATTTTCAAGATGTGTATGCTAGTTTGAGTGAAGAGAATCAAGTTGAGGAAAATGATTATCACAGGCATAAAAATTTGCTGTTTCATTTGGGCAAGTTGTGTATACCACAAGGAGAGAGGCTAAGTGTCATGAGAGAGGCTCATTTGTCTCTTATTGCTGGACATTTTGGGGTAAGAAAAACAATGGCGCATCTACATAGGTATTGCTATTGGCCTCACATGATAGATAGTGTGTCATGTTTTATAAGAGGTTGTTCTATGTGTGCAACAAGCAAGCCTAGTAATAGGAAGATTGGGTTGTACACGCCACTAATGGTACCATTAAGGCCATGGGAGAGTGTCTCCATTGACTTTTTTTGAGTTCTACCTATGTCAAGAAAACAACATGATTATATTTATGTAGTTGTGGATAGATTCAGTAAAATGTGTATACTTATGCCATGTAAGAAAACCATAACTGCTGAAAAAAATGCTGAACTTTATTTTCAAAATGTATGGTTTCATTATGGATTGCCAACTTCTATTGTTAGTGACATGGATTCCAAGTGCATTGGGAATTTTTGGTCCAATATTTGGAATATGATGGACACAAAGTTGAAAAAGAGTACTGCTTTTCATCCGCAAACGGATGGCCAAACCGAGGTGGTGAACATAACCATTGTGCATCTATTGAGAGGATATTACAGCAAACATCCCAAGTTGTGGGATGAACAACTGCATTACATTCAACATGCTTACAACTGGACAAAGCACTCTTCTACAACTACATCACCTTTTGAGGCACGCTTTGGGTATTTTCCAAAATCACCATTAGACTTCATCTTTGAGAAGGATTTTGAAATTGATGGGCATAGTGATATTGACAAGGCTCGAAAGTTCATTGAGAAAATTCAGATTATTCATCAAAAATTTCAAGAACAACTTGAGAATAGTCAAATCAAATACAAGGAGAGGCATGAAAAACATAGAGTTTATCACAAGTTTCAAGAAGGAGATGAGGTATGGTTGCACATAAGCAAAGAAAGGATGCAATGAGAAGGTAAAAATCTCAAACCCATTCGCTATGGTCCATTTAAGATCGTAAAGAAAGTTTATCAGATACAAAACAACACCTTTAGCAACATTCGTTAGTTATTATTAAATGTTCTTACAATGTGTGGAATAAAATGTAAACATCATTACCAAACCACATGTACGCCCATACATACAAGGGAGGGGCAACTCCCTGTTAATAATGAGTCCGCCCAGATAATATGTTTCATAAAAATATGAGTACAATGTCCAATCTAGCAAAATCCACTCCTGCTCCTTGGCAAGGCTATTTGCCTTGCGACCAAGCTCTAAGGCTTGTCAATCATCAAAATAGACTACAACAGTCATTTACAATCAAAGGCTTTGACCTGCAGAATTTCCTGCACAAAGCTGCCCAAGTGCTGTCGGGTAACCCGGGTCACTCAACCATTGCTCCAAATCAATTCAGAACGTTTCTTGAGCTATCCATGTGTCCAATCCACCTCCCAACTATATGGTTAGATGCGGCCCATCAATCATAAGAACATTCATCACTTTACAACACTCAAATCTGACTCTCGATGCTCTCGGAATAGCGTTTTTATTGACGCCCAGTCCGTTCAGAGGCGCCCAGTCGTGCATGACCCGACCCGCCCATCGTCAGCTGCGCTCGACCCGACCCGACCTGGCCTACGGTGCGGCCTGCAGTGGTCTACGGTGCGACACGCCCAACTACGGCCCGACTCGCCCAACCTCTGTTCGTCGTCGTTCTTCCACCAACGAGTTGTTGGTAACTCGTGGTGCTCCACCCTTGACTGTTCTTGATGTCTTACTTGATTTGTTGATGCCTCCACTCTTCCACATGCCCACCAATATATATGAATGCCCAAGTGAAGTTTGGGTCACTCGATCAACCTGAGCCTACCCATTGTTTGGTCGCTCGCCCATGAAGTGTGGCGTCAGCCGCACCCAACACGTTGGCCTCTCCACCGATTCGCCCGTCGGCTTGGCTTGTCCAAGGTGCACCTCTTGGTGGTATAAAAACGTCTTACCAACGTCGTCTTGGTCAAGTGTGATGCGCCTCTCCTCCAACTCGCCCTCATGACGCGCCTCCGCTACACGCATGCGCCCGTGCCTCTCTGGTGCGGCGTTTCGCCCGTTTCGTCGCACAGTGCCCGAACTCATCCAAACGCCCAACAAGCGCACCCGTTACCCCGAACGCACCCATGAAGTCATGGGGCATTACATCCTCCTCCACTTCAAATATGACTATCTTCCTCGATAGTGCTACCATCGTTGCATCATATCGTCGCAACATCGTTGCATAAACCAGCAAAGTTAATGTCCATGAGATATCTACTCAGTCCGTGATCATCAACATATCTGCTACAATAATCACTTGCCACACCATAGCGGGAAATCAATCTCCTCAACAAGGTCACATGCTACTGCAACATATATCGTGTCAACCCACCACATATCATCAATGTCATGTGAAATTCTGCATCAAGTACTCCAACCAACTCAACACAACAAAAGCTGCTATGTATCCGGCATAACTCTGCACACTGCGCGCTCCCATAACTCGAACTAGTTGGGTAGCTAATACAACCATAACTTCCTCATCGTGAGAATGTCCATCCTCATACCATGTGTTATTTTTTCCTTCTGCAATCTGTCACATCCATCAACTCGATCAAGTCTGAATCTCATCCAAGTGTGCCATGTTTGGGTCCATGAAGTGTATCCATCTCGTCCACAACATGTTGTCCATGATGCTAATCCATGTGCTACTTGTATGCAAAGTAGAATCATCCTCCAAACATCATCAAAAGTAAGAAGTGTGGCTAATTCAAGTAGACTCAAGCCCATGCCAAAGTGTATACCAAGGCATCTCCATCATGAACTCCCATGCCTCATCATATCCAAAGCGTTGGTAAGCCTACTTGTATTTTCCATGAGTGCCATCACAATTTCTCACTCTGCAAATCATAGGAATGTCTTATAGGCTACTCATCCAACCAATGTCCAAGTTGCTCATGGTGAACAACGTCCCATCAGTCCATCTATAAAATATCTCCATGTAGTCCATGTCCATGACTTTGGCTGCCCATGTGTTCATATAAGTGAACTCAACTCAACTCTCATCATCATCATGTCCATACATATCAAAGTGAAGTGCTCTCGGTCACTCCTACCTTCATCATATATGAGTACTCCCTTCAAGCTTCTCCTCCACTAAAGGTCTGCCAAGAGGTCCATCTTGGTTGAAGCCATGAAGAATTCTACTCCACCAACGTGCCCTACCACCAAGGTAGTGTATGGGTCATGCTGGGCACTTGCCATTCTATGTGGCTAAGCATGACCCTTTCCATCACAAAGGTCATCACGTTCCACCCTTGTCCCGGGCATTTGAACCATCAAGTGTAAGGTCAAAAACTGCCCTATCAAGGTTTGTAACATCCCATGTCCCTTTTTCCATCAATGTACAAGGTCTCATCGTAGGCACCCAAGGAGTAGTCATCTGTGGTGTTAGCAAAGAATTCATCTTCTTCCTCATCCCCATATGCGTTCCATGCTCCTTATGCTTCCATGAAACACAAGTCATCTCTCCATGAAGACTCCTCAATCTGATGGTCAAACTGAGATAGTAAATAAATGTTTGGAAGGATATCTTCGTTGTTTTGTATCTGATAAACAAACACAATGGGTCAAGTGGTTACCTCTCGCGGAATGGTGGTATAACACTTCCTTCCATACTGCAGCAAAAATGACCCCATTTATGGCACTTTATGGATATCATCCACCATCCATCACATCATATTTAAGGGAAAATTCGAAGGTTCAATCAGTGGAAGATCAAATCGAGCATCAGCAAGAATTTCTCCAACTCTTAAAGGATAACTTGAATTTGGCACAAAACCGAATGAAACAACAGGCAGATCAACATCGTAGCGAGAGAAGTTTTGATGTAGGAGATTGGGTATTTTTACGACTACAACCATACAAAAAAATGTCCCTCAAGCAAGCTAAGAAGGATAATAAATTATCGCCAAAGTATAACCAACTCCAAAAATAGAAGAAAAGAGATATCAGCAAAAATTTCTCCAGCTCTTAAAGGATAACCTGAATTTGGCACAAAATCGAATGAAACAACAGGCAGATCAACATCGCAGTGAGAGAAGTTTTGATGTAGGAGATTGGGTATTTTTATGGCTACAACCATACAAAAAAATGTCCCCCAAGCAAGCTAAGAAGGATAATAAATTATTTTCCAAAATCACCATTAGACTTCATATTTGAGAAGGATATTACAATTGATGGGCATAGTGATATTGACAAGGCTCAAAATTTCATTGAGAAAATTTAGATTATTCATCAAAAATTTCAAGAACACAAGTCATATCTCCATGAAGACTGTGTAACCAGCTCCAAAAATAGAAGAAAAGAGATATCAACGCCTTAGAAATAAGCCACTTCGAGGGGGCAACCTCCAATACATTACATAAATGAACAATTCTTGGATGATACAATTTACAAAACCTCCTTTCTATATATAGGAGTCCATGGGGCCATAATGTAATCCTAATGGGCCACAATGTAATCCTAGCCGACCTAACAATAATAATTTAAGGGCACAATAATAACAAAATGGGGGTTACAAGGGTACAATAATAACAATAGGGGGTTTACACTAACAATAATAAGGGGCTATACTAGTGATATAGGGACCTAACATGCCCCTCTCCTTCAAAAAAGTGTTGTCCTCAACACTTGAGTAGCTTCGGGTGCTTCCGTATAAAATTCTCATCCTCCCATGTAGAATCTTCAGTGGGTAAGTTCTTCCACTTGATGAGATACTCTGAAATTGATCGATTCCGTAGTTGTCGAGTTCTTGTTTCCATGACCGCTTCTGGTTCCAATATGATTTTTCCTTCCTCATCAAGTTCTGCCAATATTGTTTGAACTGGAAGATTTTCTCCTATAACCTTCTTTAAGCATGAAACATGGAAAACTGGATGTACTCGCGAAGAAGCAGGAAGCTCCAATTTGTATGCCATAGTACCAATCTTTTGCAACACCTTGTAAGGACCATAGTACTTTGGCGATAATTTATTATCCTTCTTTGCTTGCTTGAGGGACATTTGTTGTATGGTTGTAGCCGTAAAAATACCCAATCTCCTACATCAAAACTTCTCTCGCTACGATGTTGATCTGCCTGTTGTTTCATTCGATTTTGTGCCAAATTCAGGTTATCCTTTAAGAGTTGGAGAACTTCTTGCTGATGCTCGATGTGATCTTCCATTGCTTGAACCTTCAAATTTTCCCTTAAATATGATGTGATGGATGGTGGATGATATCCATAAAGTGCCATAAATGGGGTCATTTTTGCTGCAGTATGGAAGGAAGTGTTATACCACCATTCAGCGAGAGGTAACCGCTTGACCCTTTGTGTTTGTTTATCAGATACAAAACAATGAAGATATCCTTCCAAACATTTATTTACTATCCAAGAATTGTTCATTTATGTAATGTATTGGAGGTTTCCCCCTCGAAATGGATTATTTCTAATGTGTTGATATCTCTTTTCTTCTATTTTTGGAGCTGGTTACACAACAGTTGGTATCAAAGGATGATAAGATGAGCTATGAGCTAATTGAGTACCCAAACAAGAAAATAACTCCATCCAAAAATTTCCAGTAAAAATGGGATCTCCGTCACTCACAATAACCTTTCGGCTTCCATGTAGCTTTTGAATTGTGTCCATAAATGTAGTAGCAACTGTACTTGCTTTAAATGGATGAGATAATGCACAAAAGTGTGCATACTTGGTAAGTCCATCAACTACCACCATGATGACACTCTTTCCTTCAGACTTAGGTAAACCTGTGATAAAATCCATTGAAATCTCCTCCCAACGTTGACTTGGAATGGATAAAGGTTGTAGAAGTCCCGGGGTCTTAATTGTTTCCACTTTATTCTGCTGGCAAACCAAACATTCCGCCACAAACTTTTGAATATCAGATTTAAGGCCATCCCAAAAAAAATTCTTTCTTCACCCTGTGGTAAGTTTTTAAAAATCCTGAGTGTCCTCCTAAAGGAGAAGTGTGCAGTTCCAAAAGAATCTTTTGTTTTAGTTGGGAATTCCTACAAAGATATAAGCGATCTTTGTACCATAAGGAATCATTTTTCCAACTAAATGTATCAGATGTACTAGGATCTTGCTGCAACTTTTGAATAAGTATCCATACATCTTTGTCCTTCTTCCATTCATATCTTTCTTCAGTTATCCAATCTGGTTGGATAATAGAAATGGCACAAATCAGTGCTTCCACCTCTTCATTCTTTCTTGAGAGTGCATCTGCAACAACATTAAGCTTTCCTTTTTTGTAGATTATTTCAAAGTCATAACCCAACATCTTTGTGACCACTTTTTGCTACTCTTCTGAAGATATTCTTTGTTCCAAATTTTTTTTAAAGACTATCATGATCAGTTTTTACCTTGAAGTGTCTTCCCATTAGGTATGTTCGCCATTTCTTTAGTGCATGCATAATTGCTAACATTTCATTCTCATAAATAGGTTTCTGTAAATACTTTCCTTTTATTGGACGACTTTCAAAAGCAATGGGTCTTCCTTCCTGCATTAAAACAACACCAATTCCATTTCCTGAGGCATCACATTCCACAATAAAGTTTTTAGTGAAGTCTGGCGTAGGTAAGACTGGTGCCTGACACATTGCCTCTTTAAGATGTTCAAAGGCCTTAGTTGCTTCAGGAGTCCATGAAAATGCATCTTTCTTCAATAATTTTGTTAGAGGTGCTGCTATTCTCCCATAATTCTTAAAAAACTTGCGATAATACCCTGTTAACCCGAGAAATCCTCGAAAATGCTTTATGGTTGTGGGGACTTTCCATTCCTTAATGGCTTTAATTTTGTTAGGGTCTACCTTAACACCCTCGTGAGATACAATATGACCCAGATATTCCACCTCTTGTACTCCAAAGAAACATTTGGATGTTTTTGCATATAATTGTTTCTCCTGCAATAGTTTGAGCACCCTGTCAACATATTCAACATGATCCTTCCAAGACCTGCTGTAGATTAGTATATCATCAAAAAATACTAGCACAAATTTTCTAAGGAAGGGTTTGAAAATGGAATTCATCAGCCCTTGAAATGTAGAAGGTGCATTGGTAAGGCCAAAAGGCATGACCAAAAATTCATAATGACCCTCATGAGTTCGAAATGCTATTTTTGGAATATCTTGAGTCTTAATTCTAATTTGATGATATCCTGAACGAAGATCCAAGTTGGTAAAATAAATTGCTCCATGTAATTCATCCAATAATTCATCAATCATAGGAATGGGAAATTTGTCTTTAATGGTGAGCTTATTGAGCTCCCTATAATCAGGACACATTCGCCATGATCCATCCTTCTTGTGTACCAATACTACAGGAGCAGAGAAAGAACTTTGACTAGGTTGAATTATACCCGCCTCTAACATTTCTGCAATCATACGTTCAATTTCGCTCTTTTGGATATAAGGATATCTATAAGGCCTGATGTTTGGAGGAACACTTCCTGGAATCAAATGAATAGCATGATCATGATCACGAATAGGTGGGAGTCCTTTGGGAGTTTCAAACACCTTGGAATGATTGTCCAAGACTTGTTGGAGATCTGCAGAAATAGATGATTTTTATGTTGGAACTTCTAGTGAGCATAATTGTGCAATTACGCCTCGTTGTTCTTTCTTTAGAAGATTTGTCATGACATTAGAGCTTATTATCTTTCCTGGCTTCCCTACAATACCCCGTAATTCGACTTCCTTTCCTTCTGAAAAAAATTTCAAGAAAAGTTCTTGAAAATTAAAAGCTACCGTCCCCAAAGATTGTAACCATTGTACTCCTAGTACAACATCGGCACCTCCCATAGGAATGGCAAGCATTGGACTATTCAATACATATTCCCCCATGGTTAGCTTGATATTATGGCATTTTCCAGAGCAATTTATAGTTCCTCCATTTGCAACCATCACTTGACATTCTGGTGCTGGGTATAGGAAACAATTCAATTCCTTGGCTATCTTACTATGAATAAAATTATGGGTACTACCTGAATCAATCAACACTATTACCTTTTTCTTCTTGATATGTCCTTCTATTTTGAGAGTTTGAGGAGTGGTAATTCCTGCCAATGCATTACACGATATGGTCGGACTCATTTCTTCCGCTTCTTGGGTTGGTTCTTGGTGTATTTCCTCTTCTTTTTCATTTTCTTCTTCATCTTCACAATCTATGTAAAATAATTTCTTCTCAGCACACTTATGACCTTTAGTGTATTTTCTATCACAACTGTAGCAAAGCCCTTTTGCTCTTTTTTCTTCCAATTGTTGTGGTGTCAACCTTGTAGGTTGTGGAAATCTAGGAGTAGCAACACTTCCTTCTTTATAGAATTGAGTGGTAGGCTTCCTTGTCGCCATAATTTTACATTCAACTTTTCTTGCCAACCTGAATGCCTTCTCCAATGAATCAGGTTCCAAAACATGAATTTCATGTTGGATGTTATCCTTTAGAGTACCTAAGAAGAGATCAATCCTGTGTTCCTCTGGAATATTAGTTACCTTTATATTCAATTTTTGGAAGTCCTCAATGTGCTGCCCCACTAAACCCTTTTGTTTGAGATTTATCAATTGGCTAAAGAAGGTGTTGCTCTTTGTATCCTCATAATGTGCTATCATTTCCTCCGTAAAAATTGACCAAGTCACAATTTTTTTACGAGAGCAAAGCCATCGATACCATACAAATGTATTTGGTTCTAAATGTAAAGTTGCAATGCATACCTTTTTTGTGTTTTTCACATTATGGAGATCAAAATATTGCTCCATCTGTAGTATCCATGTTACAGGATCCTTTCCATCAAACTTCCTCATATCCATTTTTGGAATATGGTGGTTCTTCCCTCCAACGGTAGAGTTTATGAAATCACGATTAACATTTATTTTGTTCTCATCATGAGTTTCCTCTACTATCTTTTCACCATTAGGAAACATTTCTTGTATCAACTTTCCCAAACCTTCTATGTCTACTTTTAGATCTTTCTTCATGTTTTCCATGTTGTCTTTCATTTTTTCATCGATCTTAGCTTCCATGTCATCCATCTTAGCTTCCATGCCCACTTCCATGCCATCCATCTTAGCTTCCAAACCATTCATATTAGCTTCCACGCCTTTCTTCAAACCATCCATCTTAGTTTCCACACCTTTCTTCAAAACTTCCATTTCATTTTTTGTTGTTCTTTGCGAGAGCAAAATTTGTTGCACTTGCTCTTGTAATTTTGATATGTCATGGTGCCATTCTTCATCTTCTTGAGTCATAGTAGAGCCTTCTAAAGGCTTAATGGGTGTTGAATTATTTTTAGGGGCCCTTTTAGAATCCAATACTGATATCTATTCTACAATATGCCCTTGGAATCAATTCAACTTGATTTTTCAAACAAGACTTATGCAATTCGGAAAAAAATACACACCTTTTACTTGCTTTTGAGGAGCTCGATATTGAAATTGAGTTATCTCTGTAATTGTAGATCTTCAATATCTGAAATTCAGCGCTGCAGTAGCCCTCTGAAGCTTCTTTCAAATTCCATAGCTCAGATCTGATTTGGATTCTTCAAGACAAAGTTATGTCCAATCTCCCACAATGACCCAATTTTGGGCTGATTCAATAGAGAAAACTTGTACGGATTTCCACGTGTCATTGTTTCGTCCTTCGCCTCTGAAATTGATAGCCAAGAAACTATAGTCTGTGTACTTATGACCAATTTTTATGGCACTCCAATCCGATGCTCAGAGAGAGTGTTATGAATATTTTTCCACGAGCACCTCTTTGAGACGAAATTCGGGAGCCTGAAAAAGCACTACCTTCCACAGATCATATCTCCTAAAATATTATGAACCAAGCTCTGAAATTTTTTGAGGAGTTTCCTCAGGATTTCGGCTTAGCACCCTAAAAATTTCAAATTCTGAACCTTCGTATAAAAAACGTTATAGAGAAAATTCCACGATGACCTATTTAGAGCAGCGAAACCCTAGAATCCAAACCTCTGATACCAAATGTTATGTAACCAGCTCCAAAAATATAAGAAAAGAGATATCAACGCCTTATAAATAAGCCACTTCAAGGGGGAAACCTCCAATACATTACATAAATGAAAAATTCTTGGATGATACAATTTACAAAACCTCCTTTCTATATATAGGAGTCCATGGGGCCATAATGTAATCCTAGTGGGGCCACAATGTAATCCTAGCCGACCTAACAATAATAATTTAAGGGCACAATAATAACAATATGGGGGTTACAAGGGTACAATAATAACAATAAGGGGGTTACACTAACAACAATAAGGGGCTATACTATTAATATAGGGACCTAACATTATTCATCAAAAATTTCAAGAACAACTTGAGAATAGTCAAATCAAATACAAGGAGAGGCATGAAAAACATAGAGTTTATCACAAGTTTCAAGAAGGAGATGAGGTATGGTTGCACATAATCAAAGAAAGGATGCAAGGAGAAGGTAAAAATCTCAAACCCATTCGCTATGGTCCATTTAAGATCATAAAGAAAGTTGGTAACAATGCATTTCAACTTGACTTGCCTTCATATATGCAAATGTATTCAGTTGTTAATGTTGAAAACTTCCATTTGTATGAGCCATCTTTGATCGATGATCAAGGAAGTGATGTTCAACTTCCTTCTATTGAATATTTCTCGCCAAAATTTTTGTATGATCTCAAAGAAGAGACAATTCTTGACAAGAGGACAAGAGCATCTAAGAGGGGAAGTGTTGACTACCTTCAAGTTGGGCTCAAGGGAAGTAAGCCAAGCAAGGAAAAGTGGATGGAAGTTGGAAAGGTGAGGGAGTTGTACCCTCATCTACTGAATAGGTAATCAAGTATTTTGGGGTCCAAAAGATTCCCAATGGGGAGGTGTGACCAAGAGTTCATGGATTTTTCTCAAAATTGAAAGTGCTCGAAACTGTACCAAACCTGAGCGACCGAGTAGATCTCGTCGTTTTGATGCTGACGTCGTGAACGGTTTGAAAAACTGATGTCGTATGAAAGAGATATCACGTTCTGATCGATTTCCCAAACAGCTAAAATTTTGATAGGTTTGACTGGGATGCCCAGTCAGCAGGCAGGTGTACAGTCAGTGAAAAGGGGGAATATTCCTTAGAATATTCCATTTTCCCAATCCTATAATATTTTGCCAAGACATGGCACCTTTTGGTTCGTTGATGTGGTTGAACGTATATTTTAGGGCCAATGGTTGGATGACACGTGGCCAACCTTGAGGCTGCCACGTGTCCCCTATTTGGTTGTATAAAAGTTTTTGAGGCCTGGGGGGTTCGACCCCGCAAGCTCCAAGCTTTACCATCAAGGCTACCATGTGGTTCTTACCCATATAGGGCGCCACATCTATTTGAAGTTGAATAACGCTGTATATCGGGGGGAGGGAACCGCCGACGGCCCCAAACCTTGGTCACATGTTATAACAACTTACCGCCACATATATTTTTAATTGGTGGTTATGAAACCATTACCACTTGGCGGCATTAAACTTCAACCCATTCACATGTGCAGTTTTCGACGGATGTGCTGACGGTTAGTGGAACTACACCACTACTCCAGGTTTCGCGCCAACATATTAATGCGGTAGTTAATAAACCACAGGTTTGGGGGTCAGCATGTGGCCAACCCCTACCCTAACTTTAATGTTATGGTTAGTTTGACTAGCGAGATTTTAGCACTCCACCTAAATTTTCGAGGTTATTCCATTTTTAACTACAGTTAACTGCAGTCCTCCATTTCTAGTGGAGGTTTTGTACGAGACATTGGGAAAAAGCCTAGTAGGGTCAATTTTCGACCAATTTGGGTGCAACAAGAGTCTACCTAGACTAATTTGAGTATTCTGCAGCCACTGGTGCAGAGAAAATAGCCATTGAAGGCTTGTAAACACATGTATTTACAAAATTTTGAGCATAATGAAATACAAACATGTCATTGGGAGCTGGAGTAAGAGTTGTAGCCTAGGAGGGGTGAACTGCTTCATCATGCCTGCTATGTAAATCTTATGTGTGGTTTTATTTCTCTATTATACACTATTGTTCAATGTTATTTAGGCTTATTTTCATGCTTAAAATTCAAAATTTCATCTATGTTTCATGGTTAAATTCCTTAATCCTTAAGCAAAAAAATGGAGACAAATATGTACATGTTTTGTAACTAAAAAGACACTTAGCACAACAAACTAATACAGTCCTTTCATATCAATGACACCCTCCAAATTTTTCCTACATTAAAATTTTGCAGCCTCCTTATAACCATGTCATTCTTTGCTTCAAGCCATTAATGTATTTCCCAATCATGTTGTTTATGTGTTCAAGTATCCCTTTATAGGAATATTAAATGTCGAATTACTTGCCTTCACATGCATAGGTCTTGATAGCTTCACAAGCACACTTCTTCGAAGCAGGAAAGATAACACATCTCTCGTTGAGAAACAATGATTGCAAAATCTCTAGAGACAGTGACTATGAAATTCTTGCCAACAATAATTGTGCAGTTGTCAGTGGCAGTCACTACGCGACCCTTGCTCACAGTCATTGTGTGATATTTGCTCACAATGATTGTGCAATCCTTTCTCATAGCGACTGGAAAGTTTCCAATGACAGTGTAAGGGAAACATCTATATATAGTGGTCATGCACTCTTTGTTGACAGTGGCAGTGTACTTCTTCAAGTCAGTACTGCCACACCTCTTAGTGGTAGTCAATTCAATCTCAACTCCTAGATTCCCAACATGAACTAGGCACACTCATAAATATTAACCCTATTTGCATGTATGATCTCCATATTTAAAGGGTATAGTCCAGAGCTCATGTTCACATTCATCTTTCACTTTTGATCTCTACACATTTTTGGAGTACAAGGAGCATTCTCTCATTCATGGTTACAAATTCCCATCTTTTGTGTGAGTTTCTCAACTGTCACTTTTGCTTTTCCAAGTGTCACTTTTTATTTCTTTTTCTCTTACATGTGTTATTTTATTTTACTCGATATTTTGCAAGTGTTTCTTTTTCTTGTTTTAATTCTTGCATGTGTATTTTTTGTTTCCTTTTGTGTTCGCATGTGTCACTTTTACTCTTGCATACGTCACTTTTTCTTGTTTTCGCATATCCTAAGAGCACCTTAGCACATATTCTAGAGGCATCTCCAACAAATTCTCTTGAATTAGTGGATCCTATCTACCATAGGACATGCACTTGACACATTCTTAGGATTTTACACGTTATCTTTGTTGTCGACACTGTGTCATGAAGGGTTTCATCTTAAGTGTTGCACTTAGAGATAAGTGTCGCTTTGTTGTTGTTTCACTAAATACAAGTTGATTTTGGGTACTATGCATCCTATTGTCATGTGGTTTATTGTATATGTGTGTGTGATCATGTTCAAGACTTGTTACATGATTTTACTCTCTTCTCTGATTGATCTCACACTTAGTCAATTTTGGAGTTCCTCCTTGTCCTCACATCTTGCACAACTCACGAACACATTCAACCTCTATCCAAGAAATGAGGGAGTTGCACATTCCTAAGCCTCAGTGATGGAATCCTGATCTTATAGAGCTACACATTGTGAAATCCTAGAGGAAAACATCCTTCAACTGTGCATTAATCAATTTTAGAGCTGAGTCACTTGGCCTTGTTAGTTACACTTTCCCAATGCACAATTTGGATCATCCCTTCCTTACCTTTTGCACTACACACTTCTAGTGTAAAATGGGGTCATTTATGGACCCTTGCAGAAGCCAATTATGTAATCCTGAGAGCCTCCTCCTTAGTTCTTACGCATTCACAGTGCCCAAGCTTGCCACCCTTGTCTCATGAACTTTCCCTCTACACAATGCCTTGACTAACCTTTCCTTCAAAGCACACTACATAATTTTAGTGAATCATATTTCATTCCTTGCAATGCTCAATTTTTCAATTCCTATACCCTTCTCCTCAAGCACTACACACTTCACATTCTCAATGAGCAAGCCTACCATCTCTGCCTCCACGACCTGTGCAATGCACATAAGTTTTCCTCTTCCTTCCTTGCCACTATTCATTGTGCACTCTTATATATGAATCCTTCACTCCATGCCTCTTGATCCTACGTACTACACCCAAGGAGGCCTCTCTCTCATCCCTTGTGCATTTTCCCATCACAGTCAGCCTCAAATGAGCAAAAAAAGTTATAATAGGTGATTTTGGGACTGATGTTTTCTTGTCATGAATTAACTTAATTTTCAGGTGGTATCATCCTATAATGGAAAAATGATTCTCAAGGAGGTGTTGAGGCCCCGAAAATCGGTGCAACAACATCAGGGAAACCACCCGGTCAAGGACTTAAAAATTGTCCCTTATCCGTTTGGAATGGTGTCTCCAACTGGATTTATAGGACCAGTTTCCCAGTGGAATATAATTGGGTGAATGGATGGATTTATAAATATCTATAACTTGGTAGATGGAAGTATTAGAAAGCTTGCAATAAATAATATATCTATCTACTATGTATCCCAGGAGTGAAATATATGCTCTGTGTGATTCATAAAAATGATCTTTCAATGGATGCAAATGAAGATAATACATACACTTATAGATATGAAAGTGATTTGAAGTAATTGATTTAATTAAATAGTTAATTAAATCAATTGGATAAATCTTATATCGCAACTTTTAAATGCTTTTATTTCATATGTATCAAAAGATAACAATATAAAATGTTCAAAAGTGAGTTAATGCCAAACTGTATTCAAATAAATACATGAAAAAAAACATCATAAGATAAATAACCATTTCTCATTTGAAACAAAAATATAACACATAGGATAAAAGTACCTTGTATATGTTCACTTTGCTCATTTGAGAAAAAGTACCTTGTCCAGCCCTTTCTATTCAGAAAACTTAAAGAGTAAAAAATTGAAACATCTGTAAAGTATTCCTTTCAAAATTTCAGTACCCCTTCTTCAAAGACATAAAGGGGTTTAAATATAAAAATAAATTCTTAAAATAGTTATTACATTAAAAAGATGAGGAGGTTTTAAAACAACCCTCCTTAAACTAAGTGGAAATTAAACAGAAACACAAATTAAAGGGGTGACTTGCTTGATAACTATCCTATTGTCTCCTTAGCCATTTTTTCCTTCAACTGAAGGATGTTAATCACAGGCTTAACCTCTGGAGGTTGGTCTGGCCTAATGTGCAGTTGTCCAGTGAAAACAACATCATAAGGTGGAGGAAGCATGTAGGAGGATGTATATGTAAGACAACGCAACATAAGCCACTACCTGTGAGGCTTTACTAAGTATCTCCAATACTTATCCCAATCTAGTTTTTCCAGCTTCCTGATGCGTTCCTCTTTTACTTTTGAAACTTCTTTCCATTGTCTCATCAAGTCTTTCACGATAGGCATTGCACCGAGAGGACATCTGTAAATAAGTTTTGCAGTGATGATATTTTGACTAACCATTTCCACAATGTTAGTAGCCACATCCTTTTCTCTGCAAATGGATCTATCTACTTGTTTCAACTGTATGTCCCAATATGTAAACAATATTTCCTTATTTGAGTCTTCAATCTTGGGTAGGTTGGCCTTTCGGCCATTAGCAGAATCCTGCCAGGTGACATACTTTGAAACCTTTTCATCAGTCCCATCAAGACTAATCCTCTGATCTGAAATGTGATTCATCAGTGAATCGATATGCTCACATAATTCAAGAATATTTGATAATTTCTGACAAAAAATGAATTTTTTTTTGTGGAAATAAAGTATTTAGTTCCAAGGCCTATTTTTTGGATTCATCAATCCTAGGACTATCCTTCAATTTCTCTGCAGAAAGATGCAATTGATGGATTTGAGTATCCTTTGAACTAATTTCATTCTGATGTTGAATCTTTAATTGGCTCATGCTCTTATGGAGTTGTGTGACCTATATCTGTAGTCGTTGATTGACATTTTGTTTCTCTGCATGTAGCTCAAGTTATAGTTAGATGATTCTTTCATCCTTTTCTTTCATCAACTTTTGAACTTCAGAATATTTATCAATAGTTGTAGAGGCATACGCTCCTCTTAAATGAGTTAGGTGTGTTAGATCCTCTGAAGGATCTTCTTATGATTATTTCCAAACAACATCCATTAAGACATCTTCTTGGACAAGGGGTTGAGATTGCTCTGATATCCTTCTTTTCTTTTGTCTTCTCATAACTTAATTTTGTTTGGGACTGTAGAAAATATCCAGAGGAGGAATTTCCTCAATTTTAAGTACAATTTCAGTAGTGGGGAAGGCCGGGATGAATTCCACTCTCTCTATGCTTACTATGTTTTCAAAGGTCTCAGCAGCAAACGAGTCCTGACTTTTATTTTGAGGCGTACACACAATATGTTCTTGATCAGTAACTATGAATCCTTGGTATTATTGGAGTTTTAGGTTAAATTCCTTCCAAACTTCACTCATATTACTTGGAAAATCTAAATCCATAGTTTGAACCTAGACAGATTTGTCTTGGTTAGTTTTGCTAAGGAATTAAGTTTCCTTAGTTGTCGGTTCATTCTCTTTTTCCTTCTGAGCTAGGGGTTGAGATACTTCCAGCATTTTTAATGGAATTGCTTCCAATCTCTTGTTCCTTTATTTTTTAAACTTTGGTAATTGTTGTGGATGGAGGTGTAGAGCTGCCAACTTTTGAACTGTAGAATAATTATTGAATAACTGAAATAAGTCTTCGAATTCATATTCTTCATGAAAAAAAGGCCTAATTTTATCTTGAGTAGTAAAATTATTGGAAACTTTAATTAGTTCGTATTGTTAATTTGAAATTGTAAACAATTTCAAACATTCAATTTGACTGATCTCTAGAAATGCATGCTTTTAATTTTCCAGACAATAAACACCACAATTAATTGCAAACGAAGGCCATGATGCTTTCTTAGCCTCCTTTAGAAACCTGGTTAGTATGTTTCCAACAGTTTGATATGCTACTTCCCTTGCGAGAAGCTTATTAGGAACATACAAGGGTAGAATGTGTGGTCGAGATAAGCTCCCAAATACTCTGACATAGGTGAACAACTCTTCTTCAAACCATTTTCCTATGTTGGAAAAATCCGCTTGAGGCTCTTTTGACAATCTTGGGGCTTTCTCATTGAAGACAACTTGAAACAGAGGGAGAATGACTCCATGGAAAATTTTATAAAAATAATTCTCAAATTTTGATTCCAATAACATGCTATGAAATATATTAATGGGTATAGGGTCTTGGGTAGTCCATTTCCAACCCATGGCTGGAAAATCTGAAGTAAAACACACAGTGTCCATGATATATGCACTCATATAAAACGGGGGGAAATTTTTGGAGGAAATAGAGCGATTTTTACTATATTCCAAAATTTGAGTAGAAATATTATTAGACAGAATGTTTCCCTAATCCATAACATAAGAGTCTGCAATTGCTTCCATGAGAGGAACCCATTCTACTGAAAATCTGGTAGTGTCAGTCTGACCAAAAAGCCTAAACATCATGACACCAACATAATAGTAGGGACTTGCAAGGGAATCAGTGGAATACATACCCTTGTCGCCATTCTTGTGCTTATTGGGGTTGCTTCGCCATTGCTTGATTGGATTTGATTTTACCTCTTTCTCGCTGGCGAAATGTGCCATAAATTCCTTATCATAGACCTTTTCAGGGTCTGGGATGTGGTACATCAACTTCAAGTCTTCAAATTTGAAGGAACCAATCATTGTTTCTCTGCTAGTTAGAAAATTCCTATCCCCAATGTTGAGGTTATCAATGATCCATATTACCATATCAGTGTATCGCAAGATTTTCGGTCGTGCAAAAATTCGATGCAGGAAATAATTAGCCACTTCTTTAGTAGTAGCTTCCGAGGAATCAGAAGCATCAACAGTAGATTTCCTTTGAAATTTGTAAGGTCTTTCATCCTCGAACAAGATTGTACATGGATTCCCATGAGGAGGATCCGCTTTCTGGTCCACATGTAGTGCCTATAAATAGAGGAAGAATATTTGTTCTCTTGGTTGCAGCAGGTGCAGGGTTTATAGGGGCCATCTGTTTCTTAGCTTTCTTAAGATATTTAGACATCTCCAAATAATTCTTATTATTTGGGCTCGCTTGCAAATAAATGAGAAATGATAAGCGGAAACAGAGAACTTTGATTTTACAGATGCACAACTACCATAGTAATAGAAATGATTAAATGAATCAGACTTGGCACACTGCTAAGATATGAATTCAATGCTTATAACAATCAAATCATTATGGAATTAATGGTTGATATGGGTTGATGTGCCCATATAATCATTTCAACATTAAAAACCATATCTGTCGCGTTGCAATATTGTTCGTGTGTAAATATTCATTTAATACCGACCGTCTAATTTTTTTTTCGATTGTGATATTGCAATCGCAATATGGACGAAAATAGATGGAGTGCAAAGTGTTTATGTTGCGAAAGTGCGATGTGCTATTTGTGATAGACTATATCCCATCGTTGATATGGCAGGGAGAAGAATGATTATGTTTACGCAAATGCGATGCGATGGAGTATATCGCATCAGGAAAACATGCAGGGTGACAATAAGGTCGTCGGGTTAGAATTGTGAAATGCGAAATGCGATTTGTGATGGCCTATGTGGAGAAAGTGGGTCCCGCAGGCTTTCCCTTATGGAATTTGCTTGGAAAAAATGTCTTTTCCCTTTATAAAAGCACTTTTTTTATACATATCGCATTGAAATATGTTTTAAGTGACTTTTTAGGAGTCGTATGTGCTTCATTGCAGAATTGTGATTGCAATAATGCGGTATTTCTCCGCTTGAGTGCTTTTAAGGCCAAAATTCAAGGTTTTATCCCTTTTTTATTCCTATTTCTATCTAATGAATCACTCTGAGGGTCTTATTTGTTTAACTCTAAAAATTTTAAAAAGGGTCCCCATTATTTTCTAAGGTAACTAATGCTAAAATAATGGGGGTTGTTGAATAGCACAACAATTGTCGATTCACTGGAAGAACCATTTATCTCTAAAAAAAAATTCTTAGTATCTTTAAATAAGTAGAAATAATTTAAGGAAAAAAAATGTTTTGAAAATGTTTAACTGAATAAAATTACTCTAAATATAAAAAACTCAAATTTACTGTTAATATTTCAGAAACCTTTCATAAATAAATATCTTCATTCCTCTATATCAATCCTTATATAGTTTAAAAGATAAAGTCAATGTCTCTTTGTAACTAAGCCTTTTGATTTGCTCCTTTTGTCACAGGTAGAGCCACTACTATTAGTAGGCATTAATAGTCTTGGAAAGGTTACATTTTAATGATCAATGATTCAGTAACCCATCCATTTATCATTATAATTATTTGAGATAGATCCTTAATCATGATCAAGACAACAAAGCAATAAAGTGGTGTTGTCGAAGCTCCCTGCTCCTCTGGATGCCGCAAATTCCCAAACTAGCAGTCCCTGCGACTGCTCTCTTTCTCCAAGCTCAAAAATTTGTCAAAAAATGGATGCAATGAGCTTCCAAGCTAGAGAAGCCTGGGCCTCCATAAACCAGTTAGCCATAAAAGCTAGCAATGTGGTAGAAATATCCCCCCTGCCATTAGGAGTCACCTTGTATGCAACGGAAAAAATTAAGAATGGAATTTTTGCAATACTACATGCACTTAATAAATGGAGACCTTACCTAATGGGAAGACAATTCAATGTAAAATTCATTTTCCTGGCTTGATGACTAGAAAGTGACGATGCCATTCATTGGTTATAATTGAACTGAACAAGTTAGCTCGTGATGAGACCCCTCGTTTTATGATTTTGATAATCATGAGCCATTACCCTAGTTTGGTATGCATTAGTGGTAATGTCGGTTTATTATCTACCTATGATCAGGGAAAGGAGGTTCGTTATGAGACCTATTATCCTTTTAAGTTTTTATATTTTTGAATTACACTCTAAAAAATCATTTTCAATTAATGGGGAGAATCATTGACTCCTTAAGTGTTTGTTATGACAATTTAGAGTTAAATATGCTTATTAACAACAAGTATTTACTTTATAAAGATGAACCTTTTTCTGATTGATGCTAAAGTAAAAATACTTTACAAACTTCAGGTTTATAAAATTTACAATTTTTATGGAAAAATATTTCAGAGTTGTATAGTATTCATTCAATTTTCAAGTTTCATATTTATTTCCTCTAAAAGTTTCTATTCTTAAAAAATAAAAACATAAATAATTCAGAGGTGTTGCGAAAAACCAAAATTATGTAATCAAACATTATTTTCCTATAAATGTAAAAGTGTAGGTATAGTACATCTAGAAGAAAATTTTATTCTAAGAAAAAAAAATTCAAAATCAACTCATTGACAGGAAGAAAATATTTTCTCCCTTAAAGATCTTGTAACATGAAGGTTGATGGGCCAATTTGGTCTATGATTTGAAATGGTCCAAGCCACATTCTTTGGAATTTGGTATGCTTAAATTTTTCCTCATGTGCCTTGTCCCACTTAATTACGAGGTCTCCAACTTGGAATGTTTTTATGGAAACAAAATTTGCATCAAAATAATTTTTCACTATTTGTTGGTGTCGAGCATGAGTTAATTTGGATTTTTCTCTTTCCTCTTCCATTTTAAGGATTTGGGACATTCTTAATTGTAGGGAAGAAGAAGGTACTTTGCCAATAAATTGAACTAGGGCTAATAAAGGAAGAGCTATATTTGATGGAATTACAACTTCTTTCCCATAAACTATATTGAATGGAGAAGTTCCTATAGAGGCCTTTTGAGTAATTCTATCTGCCCATAGTGCAACTGTTAAAGAATTATGCCAATTTTTCTGGATATGATCAATAGTATTTTTTATGATTCTTATGACATTTTTGTTTGTTGATTCTGCCAAACCATTCCCTTGGGGATAGTAATTAGTAGAGTATTTAATCTTAAAACCTATTTTGAGAGAAAAGTCAGTCATAGTATTTCCCGAAAAATAAGATGCATTATCAAACATAAGTGCATTGGGTAAGCCAAACCCGGTAATAACGAATTGATAAATAAATTCCATAATGGCTTCAGAGTTAGCTACCTTTATTGGAACATCTTCCACCCACTTAGTAAAATAATATGTTGCATTGAGAATGTATTAATGATTTTGGGATGAGTTAGGAACAATCTAACCTATGATATCCAATCCCCATTGCTCAAAAGGTTGTTCAATGTTGATTGGCTACAAGGGTAAGGTTAGTTTTCTTTGTCTTCCAACACCATTTTGGCATGTTTTGTATTTTCTCACATATGCATAAGAATATTTAAATGGAGTGGGCCAGTAATATCCTGCATGAAGGATCTTATGTGCGGTGGTATCTCCACTGAAATGTCCACCTGCAGGTTAATGATGGAGTTCCTGCAAAACCCTTTGTGCTTTGAAATTATAGAGGCATCTCAGTAGTACAGAGTCATAGTTATTTCTAAGCAAAACATTGTCTATAATCTGATATTGACTAGCTTTCAATTTTAAAGATATTTTTCTTTTTTAATTGATTTATGTAGGAGCATATTCATTTTTCAAATAATAGATAAGATCATAATACTGTGATTCAGAGTCACTCAAGCTTACCTCAGCAATGTGTATAGTGTTACGTGACTCTTCATCATCTGATATGTTGGATGCTCCAGATAGTAGTCTACAGAGACCTTGCCTCTGATGATTTTGTCTATTCTTCAATGTCATATTCCTGTAGAGCAGTTACCCAATTTTCTCTCTTTTCTCCTATTTCATTTTGAATAAGTAGTTTCCTTACTACCGAAAATGGAACTATTAACTTGGTGTGTGTTTTAAGGAGAAAAGGTCTAAAGTGCTTTAAATATTTGTAAACAGAAAATTCTTGTTTTTTTTACTTCTGAATAATTTAGTTCAACACCTTGAAGATTTTAACTAAAGAAAGAAATGGGTGCTTCAATATTTTGATCTTTTATTTGTGTTAACACAACAACATAAGATATTTCAGATGAAAAAGTATATAAAATGAAATGATTAGAAAAAATTGGGGTAGTTCGAGAAGGAGAATTGATGATGGATTAATTGATTAGATCAAAGCTTCTCTTTCATTATGTCCCCATTTGAAGAGTGCATTTTTCTTAATCATTACTTGCAATGGTAAAAAAAATTGTGAAAATTTTGGAACAAATCTCTTGACAAAATTTATCTATCCTAAAAAGGATTGCATGGATTTATTTTTATGGGGATGAGGGAGTTAAGAAATTTCCTTTATCCTTTCTAGATCAATGAAAATGCCTTCTTTTGATACAATAAATTCTAAAATTTTGTGTTCCCTTAAAGCAAAATAGGACTTTTTTTGGATTTAAATAAATTCCATATTTCAAACAACGTTCAAGGATTTTCTTAAGATCATGATAGTCATTTATTTTCTTGGAGTAAATGGTTATATCATCTAAATATACATCCACGGTTTTATTTATCAATCCTCTAAAAGCAATGACCATTGCTCTGTGAAAATTTTCTCCTACATTGATTAAACCAAAGGGAATTTTCTGATAGGCGTAAGTGCCCCATTTAGTTCTAAATGTAGTCTTTAATCTATCTTCAGGATGAACCAATACTTGATTATAGCCTAAAAATCCATCAAGGAAAGACATTAATTTAGAACCAGCAACTAATTGCAAAATTTGTTCCATCGCTGGTAATGGGAAATTGTCTTTTAGGAAAGCTTTGTTTAAGTTCCTAAAATCAATACAAATAAGAATATAGCCATTTTTTTCCTAACAGGGACTAAGTTTGAGACCCACTTTGAATGCCTAACAGGGAAGACAATATTAGCCTTAAGGAGTTTGTTGATTTCACTTTTGATTTGACTTTCAAGATCAAGGTGAATTTTCCTTAAATTTTGTTGTATAGGCTTTTCAGTGGATATCGTTGGGATTGTATGCTGGATGATGGAAGTATCATAAGTTTTTAGATCCTCATATTTCCATGCAAAGAAATTCTTGTATTTCTTTAGTAGGTGAATGAAGGCTAATATTTCTTCAGAGGAAAGACCAAGTCCTAAGTTAGTGTTCTGAGGAATAATATTTGTGCCAATATTTACTAGTTTAAACCACAAAGTTGAACTTTGTAGCTTAGAATTAGTAACCTTTTTGAATCTATATTTGAGAACGTAAAGATCTTCAAGCTTAACCACAGACTTAGGTATGGAATTTTCTTTAGGGTTTTTTTTTTCAATTGCCTTTCATGTTAATCTTCATCAATTAATTGATCATCATATGATCCTTCTGATGTAAGAAAAGTTATAACATCATCATCATCATTGAATAATCTCCAATTAGAGATATTATCAAGAATAGATGGGCGAAAAATCAACTCTATAGAAAATCTATCTCGACTATAATCTTTCGAAGGAATAAGTTTGGATCTTACATTAGCTAGAAGGTCTGCACTTGCATTTTTAATTCTTGGAACAAACGAGATATTGAATGCTAAAAAATAAGAGGTGAGAGATTGTACTAATGACTGGTAATGTTTAAGATGACCAAAAATATAGTGAATGGTATTTCTTACCTGTTTGACAATTATTTCAGAATCACCATATACCTTGAGATATTTGACACCAATATCAATTGCTTTGTATAACCCTTGGACTAGTGCCTCATATTCTGTGGTGTTATTTGTGCATTCAAATTCAAGCCTGCATGTCAGCATTGTCTTTTCACCTTTCAGATTGATTTATATACAACCAACTCCTACACCTTCACCGGATTTTGATCCATCAAAGTATAATGCCAAGAAAAAATTATTAATACAAGGTTTATCTATGATATTTATACACTTGGAAGAGTTTGACTGAGAAAAAATTTCAATCTGAGAATTAAGTGAGTTGGTGAGAAATGGAGATTTCTGAGCATTAAAATTCCCCAAAAAGGATTCAGCAGAGTAATTGCCGAGAATGTTATTAGTAAAAGCCATGGGTTCATTCTCATCTTCGAATTCAGTTACTCAGTATTTCATGTGTTTTTCACAGTCTACTTGGATTTGATTCGGCTTTCCATTATATGGAAGCCACATATGAGACCAATCAGTGGAAAAATAACCATGAAGCTTTTCTGACCAGTCTCTACTTAGGATTAGACCATAAAAGTTAGGGATATCATAAAATAAAATATCAATTACTTGATGAACTTTTAGATTGGATGCTAATATGATAAGGACTAAATTCATTTCTCATAATACATTAACCTTTGTTCTATCTAATTGCACAATGTGTACTGCATAATTTTGAGGAGAAATGTTCAACTTTAAACAAACAGAATATCGCATGATGCTTGAAGAGGCTCCAGAGTCAATGGGACAATTATGCACATTTTTGTTGAATAATTCAAAAGTTAAAAGGAAGGGAGGAGTATTCGAAATAGATCTATCACCAATTAAAATAACATCACTGGCATCAATTTTCTCAGGTGAATCACTGGGAGGCTTACCAACTCCTTTTGAAGCTTTAGAAGTAACAGGGGCAGCTAAGGATGAAGCAAGAACTGCATTCAGTTCTTTATGTAAAAATTTTTGTTGTTGCTTTAATTTTCTCAACTCATGAATGGAGATATTTTCCTTTATCCTCTTCATATCTTCCACTATATTATATTCAATAGTATCGAATACCACTATTGTCTTAGATGTAGATGGAATAGTATAAGAAGTTGGATTTGATTGAGGATAATATTTTTTCTTGTTAATCACTTTGTCCTTAGCAATAGAGGATGTCGGCTTTTGTTTTTTAGGAGACTAAGGAAGGTCGGTAGAGTTTTTACTTCTAGTATTAATTGGAAGTGCCTCATGTTCATCTTAATTATCAGATGTTGGAAGGATAAAGTCCCACATTCCATGAAGTTCAACTAATTCTTCTTCTTGAGATTCTTTTGTGAATGAGATTGTTTCATCTTGATCTTCATCTTGATCTGATTCAACATTCGAGTACATTTGGAGGTTGGGAAGCTTGATTTTTCATAAGAGATCTAAAAGGTTTCTTCGAAGAACACTCATATACTTATTTGTTTATCTTGACCATATCATTTGACATAGTTTTGAGGACCTTTTGTAATCCCTCGAGATCATAAGGATATTTAGATGTTTTCTTCTTCTTTTTTCATCCTTTTTTTTCTAGGGAAAAAATTCGCAATTTTTCATTAATGAAGAAAAATTACATATTGCATCATCAACATAATTCATCTATGCAAGGATCACGTAGGAATAAAATACTCTATAGAGTCAAAAATTGCCAACATCAATGCCTAGTAAGTGCAGTAGCAAATAAAATTAAAAATAAATACAGATATATGTACATAAATATAAAGGGTATGTATCCCGTCGCAAAGTATCCAAAAAGCCAAAAATGTGCAGTTTGTAACTAGATTTCCCCTAGTTCTTCCATCCCTTCAATGAATGGTCGACGATAGTATTGGTACTCCTGCAGACCATCTTGTTCAAAAATGTGCCATATATCACATTCTACCTACGAAGCTTCTTTGGATAGTTTGTCAGCCATTTGGTTCCTTTGCCTATAAATATGAGTAACAAATATAAAATCAAAAAGAGATTTTAAATGTAAGGCATAATCCAGTAATGATCTAAGAATGCATGACATTGTGCCGCAACATTAATCCAATTGACAATAATTTGAGAGTCCCCATAGATCTAAATTATGTTGCAAATTTTTTCGCAGGAAAACAGGAGAAGAAGTTTGAGGTTGTTAAGTTCAACATAATTGTTCGTACTAGGTCCTAGTCCCATCTTGAGGTGGAAACAATGAATTTTTTATAGGTGGAATACAGCCCCTCCACCACATCTGGTCACATTAGATGAGCCATAAAAATATTCCCATGGGATGGATCTATCAACTGCTTCAGGGATGATGATATGGTTGTGAGATGGCGGGTCATCGTTGGGAATGATATGGAAGATAGAAGAGATATGCTTGCTGATGTTTTCTCAATCCGAAGCCTTGCCCAGAAATATGGCCTGATTTCTGGCCAGCCAAAGCCCCCAAGAAATGAGGAGGGGGATTTCGCGATCATTTGGTCAGGTAGAAGCTTGCCACCAGTTGTTCCAAGCCAAAGCAACTGAGGAGCCATGCCATAAGAGTGTACAACCCAAAGATGATGTCATAAGATGCCAAAGATGCTTTCTTGTAGGAAATTCTAGAAACATATGATTTACATTCTCGGCATGCATGTGACATAGACTGCATCTAGATGGTCCATGAATATCCCTTTTGATGAGATTGTCCTTTGTGGGTGTAAAATTGATAAGGATGAACCACATGAATAACCTGCCTTTGGGGGGTGCTTTTAGTTTCCATAAGTGTTTCCACCACCAAAGTTTCAGTTGTGGCTCCAGTGATTCACAAAGAGTTAAATACCCCACCTTTGGGATATATCTATCGCTGGGGGCAATGGCCCAAATTATTTCATCTTCCTAATTGGTCAGTCTGATGTTAGATGCCATGAGTGCTCTTATAAATCGGTGCCAGATATGCCTCCATTCCTCCGGGATTACCAGTGCGTCAACCGAATTCCAAGCTTGAGGTGCCCAAGTAGTTAGCAGTGGGTCTGCAATATGAGAGATAAAGAGGTGTTCAGATCGGGCCAGATGTTTCCTAATGCCCACCGGCAGATGGTATTCCTTGCCATTATCCGACCAAGCATCAATGCCAATTTTAACCTGCTCACATGAACCAATGCACCAAGCCAAACCTTTTTTAATGAGCTGAATAGATTGAGTGATGGAATTCCATATGATCGAAGAGCCCGGGGTTTTTTGGATGTGACCTCTTATCCATTCCATGGTACTTTTAGGAGAAATGTATTTGAAATGTCTAACTTACTGCCACAAGTTGTTGCTGGTGATGAGGTGCCAACCCATTTTGGCAGCCAAATCCGACGAAAATAGGTTAAGGCCTTTAAGTCGCCATCCCCCCCAGCCTTTAGGTTTTGCAATCTTGCTCCATGCAATCCAAGCATAGGTGTGGCCATCCTATTTTCCTCTCCAAAGGAATCGCCTACATATTTGTTGGATTCTAGCTGTAATTCCATTGGGGATCCAAGCTAGGGCCATCCAATACATAGGAATAGCTTCAAGAACATATTTGATAAGTACTATCCTTACAGCCTTCGAGAGCCATATTTGCTGCCAAATATTGGCTATGTGCTCTAATTTTTCAATAAGCTGGTTCTAGTCATTGATGCAATAGTCATTTGGTTTTAGGTGAAATCCAAGATATTTTATGCCATCTTCCAACTCTATTCGAACAAAATTGAAGAGCTCCAGGGCATGTTTTCTTTCAAAATCAATGCATCGCACCAAAATGATGGTAGATTTAATTTTGTTAGGATCCATACCAGTAGCTATACAAAAAAAATTAAGTAAATTCAAGAAATCAATATTGTCATAAGGAGTTCCATCAAGAAATATAAGAACATCATCCACAAATAGCAGATGGGTCAGTTGTACAAAATCAATAATTCTAACACCATGAATGGAACTGTCTTCTTTAGATTTTGCTAGAAGAGTGGAAATCCCTTCCATGATAATTTAAAATAGTAAAGGAGAGAGTGGGCATCCTTGCCTAAGCCCCCAACCTGCATGGAAAAAGTCAGTTGTTGCACCATTTATAAGAATGTTGAAAGAGGCATTAGAGATACATCCCATAATCCAATTTTTAAAGGAGTGTGGGAAGCCTATATGAATGAGAATGAGTTGTAGATAACTCCAATTGGCACAGTCAAAAGATTTTGCAAGGTAAATTTTGAGGATATTTCATTTGGTGCTCCTAAGTTTGATGGAGTATAAAGCCTCTTGAGCAGTACCAATTGCTTCGTGGATTTTCCTGTGATTGAGAAATGAAAATTGTTCTTTAGCTATGTGGTGGGAGAAAATGGGCTTGATGTGATTAGAAATAGTCTTGGATATAATCTTATATATACAATTACACAAAGAAATTGGTCTATAGTCATTGAAATATTTGGGTTTATCAATTTTGGGGATGAGGGAAATGAAGGTAGAATTAAACCCATCGTATATCTGACCTGATATCTTGATGGCTTCAATGACCTGAAGGAGATCCTTGCCAATGAGGTCAAAAAATGTAAGGTAGAATTCAATCGGCCACCCATCAAGGCTGGATCTTTTGTCCTTTTTAAACCATTTCAGAACTCCCTCAATCTCACCCATGGTGACCGGACCAACCAGATCCTCCATATTATCCTCCTCCACAAATTTGTGCATAGATCGCACAATCTGCATGATATCCAATATATTTTCTGACCCTGGTTCCATATATTAATTAGAGAAGTGATTTATTCCCATATCTACAAGCTGGGCATGAGTGTGGGCCATTCTGCCATGTAAGTACTTAAGGTCCCGGATAGTATTGATGATCCTTATACCTTTGGCAAATTGTTGAAAGAATCTTGTATTTTCATCCCCATCTTGTAGCCATATGGCCCTATTCTTGAGCCGCCATTCCTCCTCCTGAATCATAAGGATTTTGGCTTTCTCCAATTCTAGGGTGGTGAGTCAATCCTTATTCTCGGTAGTTTTATATCCGAACCCATCTGGACCAGACAAACACCTCAATTCATTCTCAATGTTTGATAAAGACTACTCCTCTTTTTTTTCTTACTTCTGGCCCAACAGATGGTATGATACTTCAGTCTAGCTAGGTCGTTGTATAGTACCTGAGCAGGCTCCAAATCAAGACATTTTTCACAGTGCTTCCATTTTCTTTTGACCATAGTGTGAAATTTAGGCTCATCAATCCAGTTGGAATTAAACTTGAAGGGGGAGCAGGGTTTAAGTTGGCCCATATGAAATTCAAGGTAAATTGGATAGTGGTCTGAGGAGCCCCCATCCCCGACCCATTGACGGGCTTTTTCAAGTTTCTTAGCCAAAGAGACCTTGATTAGGAATCAAACAAGTCTTCTGGCCAAAGCAACCTCCCCGGTCCTTCTATTCCTCCACGTAGGAAGTTTTTTTAGCATTGCGAGATCTAGGAGATCCACCTCATCTATCATTCTCTCAAAGTATGCATATTTTGGGTCTGGGGTGGCACATGTACCCCAGGATTCTAGGAGACCAATTGAAAAATTAATATCCCCACCCATGATGATGTTGTCTCTTTAAAAAATAGTGTTGTGCATCCAATCATCCCATAACACCTCTCTATGGTGGCAAAGTCCATAAATGTTTATTAATGTACTAGGGATATCTAATTCACGGGTAGTGATATCAACACCCAGGATTCCATCCCTTCCACACCAACTATGGATTAGGGAATATATATTGTTATTTCCCATCGCACATCCACTAGATCGCCTCCAGACATCAATAGCCTAAAATGACCAATCGGGGAGCAGCGAAGACAGAAAGTTTGCAACAAAAATACCATCGCCTCGAGTTTCCTGAAGAAATAGGGTATCCACACGAACATGCACCAAAAGTCGTTTGAGCACTAGTTTTTTATCAAGACTAGCCAACCCTCGACAGTTAAGGGAGAGGTAGATCATGGTTCACCACTACCCCAGGTGTTTCTTGCTCTAAGAACTCTATCAATAGAATATTGAGTGCTAGCTGCGACCTCGAGGCTGGCATTTTTGATGGCTTTGGTAATGGACGAGCATCTGCCCCTCGAGGGTTTAGGATTAGAAAAACCAAAGTCTGCATTGAGACCAAAATCAAGAGGGTCATTAGGCTGGGAAATTGATCTGAGGTTATATCGATGTCTCGCAGATGGACCCGAATCAAAGAGAGATAGGGCAGAGGTTTCACTAGTGATGGTGTGGGGGTCTGGCTAGGAGACAATAGGCAGAGAAGTTGCAACAAGACAACTTAGGGAACCAAGATTACAATTGATAATAACAATAGATGGTGGTGTAGAAGACAAAGAAAATGAAGTATTACAATGCATTACAGATGAATGTGAATGGGAAGATGGGAGATTAGTACCCGAGATAGGTGTGAAGTCATCCTCTAGTTGATGGGCAGATTGGTGATGTGCGGTCAGTCAAGATGAAGGTACCGATGAGTCGACAGCATGAGGTACATGAGCAGGAGCAGTTGGCCCCGAGGCATTGTTGGCTCGAGGGGTCTTGACCTAGGTTCGGAGGTTAAGGTTTGTCAACAAACCCCTATACTACTGGCCCTTTCGGCAGTGACCTGCTTGCGCAGGCCAAATTCTCGCACGAAGCAGTAAGGGAGGGTGTTGGAACCAGGTTTCCGCACCCTGGGAGAGAGCATGTAAGTCAAGCCGATCCGCAGCTATCAGATCTATACAGCCAGAGGTCATTCGTAGAAGTTTCAATAAATAACTAGAATACAGTTTATCAGATCTAAACAATAGGCTCGCATCCACGTGCGTACTATTAGCTATAATCACATAATAGAATATTTGCAGCGGATTAACAGATCACAGATACATTTACCATAACACAGAAAGTTCACAGATTACTAATAGATACATCATCATATAACTTAAGTCTGCATCAACCATAACATGACAGATACAGATAACATCAGATATCCAAAATACTTCCGCACGTCTATATCATTACCAAAAAATCCTCTTACATTCCCCAAATTACCACTTGTGCACACAGTCAGTAGGGTCCGCACACAGTAGGACAAAGGATCTTCACGCACACAGCCAGCAAGAGTCTTAACCCAAACAACCCTACCACAGATCTAACAGTTCATACTTTGCCTCAATATCTATTCATTCCTACCTATGACTCAAAAATCGCTATAAATAGATGAAACTTTTCTGATTATAGCGATTTGCGGACTCTTGGTCTACCCTTGACCCATTTACAATGCGTTAGGGGCTTTGACCCACCCCAAAACCCCTGCGTTAGACTAAAAAATATAAAATTATACAAAAATAGACAAAATTCATAGCCTTTGGGAGACCCTCCTCCAACAGGCATGTCCCAATGACTCCTCCCCTCCCCACTCTGTTTTACTCTCCGTGTGAACCAATACTTTTTCCAGAACAGAGGCATATATGATGAGGAGACACTCCTTGTATAGGTGCCCCACCTTGTTATAGGCCAATTTGGGCACCATTCCCAATGACTTGGTTAAACTGGACATCATCACCAGAACAAATGAATAGATTCTATCATCCCCTATCATTTCAGTTGCTACATGCCCTAAGACAAAGAACAAAGACAAATCATTCCTAACTTCCATTGCAAGGTTTCCAAGATTTGAAGTATGTGTTATAACACCTATGAGCTCACCAACGTAGTCTCTCAAGGGGATAAGTGCGCTGCATATGTAAGCAACTCCACTCAAGGGTGCTCTGCAAAGCACTTCCCGACACTCAAGGGTGTGTTGGTCAATTAGGATCGAAATTCTCATTGTTTGAGAATCTCCATTTGGCCAGTGCCTTCTAGAAGAGTGCATATGTGTCAAACTTCGAATCCATGTGTCCATTTGATACCTTTGAGCTTGGGAACATGTCTTGCCTATTATTTGAAAGTCATTTATTGTAAAAATAACTTCATCTCATGTATAAATTGAACACAGATCCTAGTGCTTCAGAGGAAGAATTTGAGTAGAGAAATTATGGTGGAATTTCAATGGAGGAGCTGATTTGAGTGATATGCTGCTGAAGAGATGTTCATTGTGAGGAGGTTGGGATGATGCTAGAGATGGTGACATCAAATCAATCACTGGTTGTAACCTCCCCTTCTATCCATTAATAAATATTGATGTTTACTTTCCCACATATGTATATGTATAAGCTTCTTTCTTTCATTTTATGAATTCTTATCTAATATATATGGTTCATGTTTCATTGATTTAATTGAATAACTTGAATAGGCATCTGTATATTGCTATCTTTTTTGTTTAGTGTTAATTCTTACAGGAAATATTTTGGTGATCTAGCTTGGATTTGAAGCTACAACAAGAGTGACACAAGGAGAATTGGAAGCGATTGGACTCCAAGTAGGTTTCTTAATCTGTTCTGTGTGTCTATTTACTGTTAGGAAAAGTATCTGCAAAGTCTTTAACCTTTTGTTCTAAATGCATTGCACCACATTTAGCGAAGAATTTTGTATCCGTAATTCATAATTCCGCATAACAAATTTGTGACTCCACTGGGGAGTTTACCCTTCATCCTTGGTGTATTTTGCGTCTGTTATCAACCTAGTAGCATTTAATCTAAAAGATTAGGCTTTTTGAATTCAAATTTTCATTAGAAGTGTGTTAAATAGCTTTATTTTTTGTTCTCTACTACGCCCAACGCACTGTTGAACATGACACAATTCTTTTCATAGCATTTTCTCCCACTTAGGGATGCGTTGCAATACACTGTCTCCCTTTAGAGACTATGTTTCCCCCTAGAACCAACCAAATTCCATTGAATTTTTCATTGCATTTGCTTTCAGTTTGTTGTTTGCTGTGTTTTCAAAGTGCCTGATGCCTCATATTGACCAGTGATTTTACCTACCTCTTCCTCCTTTGAAAGAAAATTTTGTTCAATGTTTATTTAAAGTGTTTTTCTTTATCATTGAAAAATTAATTTCAAATTAATTTCATTACTGCATTAGATCCATTTGCTTTTGAAGAGGAAATTTTTGTTAAATTATTCGTTTCCTATAGGATAAATTGTAGTTAAAATCATCATTTTTCCTAAAAAGAGAAATTGTTTTTCAATTCCTCATTTCTCAAAGTAAAAGGCATTTGTTTTTATTGATTTGATGCACTTAGTTTCCTTTTCTACATTCACATTAAAGGGACCGAAAATAAAAACCTGCATTTGCATGTAGTGGATTGTGTGTTTTGCACAGGAACAATAATTAAATCTGCATATTATTTTGTGCTTTTTGTTGCTTTCTCTCAAATTGATTGCTCTTTCCCTCTAGTAGCTAGGATTTTCATTGAAAAAACTAAAAGTGAAAAGATTACTTATCATTTTAGTCTGCATTTTAGGAATTTCCAATACATCATCACGGTGAACCTTTAAAGGCAAATTGATAAACAAGATCATCTTAAAATTTACATCAATTTACCTAACAAAGCATTGGAACCATAACGATAACATTTATAAGGTCTAGGCTAGAGACGTGTTCCGGCATCGTAAAACATAGAAGTTGTCGTTAATTTTCTGTGATACATTCTGAGTGTGATACCTCACTCCACATACATAAGTATATCATAGCTCATCCACGTACTTTCGGGTATATCAGGCAGTGTTACAGTATGAAAAGTATAAAGGGGTGCTCTCACTATGCGGTATCGCATTAGATAGTGCTAATACGGACTTGGGCCTCCACGTACCTTTGGGTATATTTGGGAGGAAAACTTTAGGTTGTTATCCATCCATAGCGAACCAAGTTGGTTGCCTTGTAAATTGTGATACACCGAACATAACATTCGGGGAGATTGCCTACCCGTACTTCTTGGATCACCAGGAGGTATTCTGCAGATCACAGTTTCTTGGTAAAAAAATTTCCTAACACTACCCTTTTATTTTGTTTATTTGTTTTTGGTTAAAATAAATCATTCATCATGGAAGAAAAAAATCATTTTCCCTGTCGTTGGCGTAGATTAGCATTGAAACCACCTTTACCACCAGAAGTTACTCCTGGTCAGCGAATGCGAAATCACTCTACTGAAACCAGTACTATCGGTACCTCTGGTGAAGCATCATCTTCCCATATGCCAGAGATAGAACAAGTTGTTTCTACACATCCTGGTTTGTCTACTGTTGTCTAGACGGAGTCCTCACAGCTACCTGTGGTCATGATCCATCCAATCAGTGAGACCATACCTTCTGAACCCAACATTGTTAAACTGACAGTTGATCCAGATCCTATCTCTTCTTTGCCAGAGAATCTCGATCCTGAAGTTGAACAATCAAAAGTTGTTCCTGTATTGGTCACTCCACAATCTATTTTAGCCATTGATTCTTCCATATCACACAGTCAACCACCTGAAATATACTTCAGGCCTAACGACAAATTTCTTCCACCTATTTTGATTTCGATTGAAGAAATACCACAAGACGAGACACCTTTAACTCCAACTCATTTTTAGTAGGAGCTTTACCCGTACGATTCTTTTCCTCGATCATCTTCCTATGCTTTTGTTGATCCCGTTTCGCTTTGATTTCCCATAGATTCTATAGGGTATACATTGGGTCATTTGACCATGGATGAGATAACATCCCAGACTGAACCGTCTATTTCAGCTGCGACAACATCTACTATTGCTTCAGCTTTGATGTTTTGTCCATTGATTTCACCCATGTCATCATCTGGAATCCTATCTGGTTCCTCCTTTATGAGTATTGAACAGTTTGATCCTTTATTCACATCTTCAATGCAATATCAAGCTGGCCCCATCAATTATTCCCCTTAGTGGCCAGTGACTTCATAGAAATTACCCTTTGAAATTAAAAAATTCAATGAAAAACCTAGAGAAGACCCGTCAACGCATGTTATAACTTATCATTTGTGGTACTCATCAAGCTCCTTAAATGATGACTCCATCAGACTATGTCTTTTCCAGCGCACACTCACTAGTCCAAGTGCTTATGTGGATAGTTCTTTTTTCTTGTGTCAAACTCGTTAAAAAATGAAACAAGTTCCTTTTAGGATAGTTATTTTACTGTGTCAACCTCATTAAAAAATGAAACAGGCGATGAGCATATTTCTTTTCGTGTGTCAAACTTGTTAAAAAATGAAACAAATCCTCCCCTATAATGAACCTTCATTCCATCTAGCAATTAGTAACCAGTAATCTACTTAGGTGAATGAAATGAAGATTAGGGTGGAATATTCTCTCGCAGGGGGCATTAGACATGTGCTCTTGCAAGGGGAATTCAAAACATTCTTACCAATTGCGTGTAATCAACAGTTGAAGTTTGGGGGAAAAAACAGGTTCACAGCTCCAAAATGCAAATGGTAACTATTGAACGGTAAAAATTAATAGTAAAACTCTTTTTATTTAGTCATTTAATTGTTTTCAATGAATATCTATTGCTATGAATATGGTTTTATTATATTTTTATCATGAAACGGGTATTTTTAATCCATTTGATGTTGTTTTGAACATGTTTTACAACTGATGAACAGATTAGTCGTGCAGATTTATTTCAAAAATGATTTGACCAAAAAGCATACTTTTTATCCTTAATTTTCAAGCTTTGTTAAAAATGAAAAGGACTTGAAGCACACTTTTATCTCTTGTTCGAGCTTCGATAACAGTGAAAAAGGAACCCTTGGAGTCTTCTTTTAGCTCTTTTCATACTCCGATAATGTGAAAATATTGCCAAGCACTTGTCTTTTCGAGCTCAGAAAAGTAAATCAGTTGACATATACTCAGTATAAGTTTAACCCTTTTCCAGACCGAGATATATTATTTACAAAAAAGGAATACCTTGGTCAAACATGACTAAAGAGGGTCTCTCAGATATTATTTTACACTTTTTCGAATCTGAGTGACAACTTTATGAAAAAGTACTTATGGAGTTTTCTTTTCGTCCTCTTTTTCAAACTCTCTAAAAATGAAAAAGGACTGGGTTGTCACTGTCGTTAGGCTTGCTAAAACATAAAATAGCGACGGGCTTGTCAATCATGGCAAGAATCGAGTTTCATTCATTGCTAGACTCATTAAATTATTAAATAGAGATACATTTTTCACCTGAAGGATTGAATTATATATCAAGCATATGTTATCCTCCTCAAGCTTGTTAAAAAATAAAGAGGTACTGGTCGACAAATGAAGGGGGGAAATTTAGGAAAGTGAAGAGAAATTTTTACGGTAGCAGGTCACTCTTGAACATGGCACTTCACTCCATCACCGTGACTGTTTGGGTTGGGTAATCTTCTTGAAGGTTCATTCATACCTATGGTTCATCATGCCTTCACTTTGGTTTTGGGTCAATGCTACCAACTCATCTCAATGCCATCGATATGTTCAAGAGAAGTCATCCAATGAATACTCATCCTTCTGCAATACTCATAAACCTTCATTCTCATGAAAGTCATCCCTGAACATTGCTATATCAAGTCATCCTTTGTCTCTGAAATCAGTAACTCCCATTTCGCAATAAAGTGGCTTCCTATTGACGGAAAATAATCATCCAGGAATTTCACCTAGAAACATCATATTCCAGTACCATGAGGCTTGTTACAACATCGATAAGATCCTCGCTTCCGGATTTTTTACCGAAATATTTTGTTTGGCGTTCGGCATCGAATCATATATTCACGCCTTAATAAATGTACTGCGGTACCTTGAGGGCCATTTAAATCAATGGTGGTTCTCTCGCATTTGTTAACAGCTCACATAATTGGCTGGTAATCAAACGATGTCTTACCATGTTCGACTACAAATCATGTATTCGCATGGCTAGACTTGTACCTGAATGATCGAGTGAACGAGATAAGAAGACCCCAGATCTAGTTTCAACCATTCGGGCTATGATTTCAAGATTTTTGTACACATCATCTGTATGGTGACCTTACATACAAATCATCATCCGAACATGGGCCTATATCTGTAGGCATGTCTGTATTGGGCAACATTCTAATGTAGAAGACTTTCTGTACTATGTACATGTTATTAGATAGTTTATGTGCTGAGCATGGGAATGCCTTCCCTTAGAAATTCTTGATCAAGAGGATATATCATAATGTAATGTATTGTAAGATTGATGTAGGTTGCCACTCCGCTTTAGCTCCAACCCATCAAAGTGTAAAGCATCTCATTCAAAAAATATTGTTATTATAATGACTTCATGCTTTAGGGGGAAATCTGTTATAGGCCAATTTGGGCACCATTCCCAATGACTTGGTTAAACTGGACATCATCCCTAGAACCAATGAATAGGGTCTATCATCCCCTATCATTTCAGTTGCTACATTCCCTAAGACAAAGAACAAAGACAAATCATTCTTGACTTCCATTGCAAGGCTTCCAAGATTTGAAGTATATGTTATAACACCTATGAGCTTACCAACGCAGTCTCTTAAGGGGCTAAGTGTGTTGCATATGCAGGCAACTCCACTCAAGGGTGATCTGAAAAGCACTTCCCGACACTCAAGGGTGTGTTGGTCAATTGGGAGTGAAATTATCATTGTTCCGGAATCTCCACTTGGCCAGTGCCTTCTAGAAGAGTGCATATGTGTCAAACTTTGAATCCATGTGTCCAGTTGATACCTTTGAGCTTGGGAACATGTCTTGCGTCTTATTTTCCAAAGTCATTGATTGTAAAGCTACCTTTAGCTCATCTATAAATTGAGCACATATCCTAGTGCTTAAGAGGAATAATTTGAGTAGAGAAATGCTGGTGGAATTTCAATTGAGGAAATGATTTGAGTGATATGCTGCTGGAGAGATGTTCATTTTGATGAGGCTGGGATGATGCTGGAGATGGTGACATCAAATCAATCAATGGTTGTAACCTCCCCTTATATCCATTAAAAAATATTGATGTTTACTTTCCCACATATGTATCTGTATAAGATTTTGTCTTTCATATTATGAATTCTTATCTGATTTATATGGTTCATGTTTCATTGATTTAACTGAATAACTTGAATAGGCATCTGAATATTGCTATCTCTTTGTTGTTTAGTGTTCATTCTTGCAGGAAATATTTTGGCGATCTAGCTTGGATTTGAAGCTACATCAAGAGCGACAGAAGGAGAATTGGAAGTGCTTGGACTCCAAGTAGGTTTCTTGATATGTTATGTGTGTCTATTTACTGTTAGGAAAAGTATCTGCAAAGTCTTTAACTTGTTTTTCTAAATGCATTGCACTAAATTTAGGGAAGAATGTTTATTTGTAATTCATAATTCTGCATAACACACCTCATGGAAGCGCCTGCACCTAAAAGGACCCCTTCATAATCAAGAATCTGTACATGGACCATATCGTTAACAGGGAGGTTGAAAGCCTCAACGAGTCCATCCCTTGTGTCCAGATGAACAAGGATTTGATCCACAGAAATGTTTCCAGTCTCAAGATAATATCAATCATGATCCAAATAGATCCCCAGGTCTTCACCAATAAACTGAAGAGCTTCTTCATTCCATAAATTTAAGGGTAATCCCTGCAAACGGACCCAGATCGGACCAACGCCAGATTTCTCCTTGTTCGGGTCGAATAAGGGAGTCCATCTCTTAAGTAATACTGGTTTCATCTCGATGTGCCAGTATTTTGTGAGGACCCAGTCTGCCATGTTTGGTTGAGTGAAAATGAGAGCGAACCAGCCCTGGTTCATGGTCAAAACCCTTGGTAGCTATGCCAAATATTTTCCCCAAATATTGGTTGTCCAAATATTGAGACGAGCAGTGGTGTAGTTCCTACCCCTGACCCTACCCACCAGGACAGTTCGAGAGGTGTGTTCCAGGTTCTCCATGCCTACACCCTGCCCAAAGATGAGTTCTCTTCTATCGAACCTAATCTTGGTGTAACAGTGCTTCTTTGTACCTCTGTTAATAAATTTTCCCCTCCACACACCATCCGCTTCAGGACCGTCGTGCGAATCTGAGGTATAAGGTTTTTCGGACAGGGGAGAAATGTAAGGAATGCCCTCAAAACACCCGGAAGCCGCAACCATGGTTGGCACTACCAGTCCTGGAAGATAGTTGGGAGATGGTTCACCCTGATTGAGTTCAAGCTGCTCGAATCTGAGGTTTTCCTCCTGAGGTATGCACCGAAATTACAGCCCAGTCGCAAAATGCCCCAATTCGTCCAGAGTCTCCTGCGCTTGTTATTCCCATAACCTTAAAACTGAGGGCGATGGAATGGTACATGCAGGATATTCCATGGGGGGAAATAAGGGTTTTGTGTAGACCGTTTTAGATACCAGAGGTGGTTCCTCCAACATGTATTGCGGCATGGATGACTCCCTGATTTCCATAGCCACCGCATCATTGTTGCCCAAGTCCACCTCAATAGTTGCTCCAGATGTCCTATAGGAGTCATAGTTGACCCATATTTGTGATGGTTCTAGGTGTTATGATGAGTATTCCACCTCATCATCCGTCATTTTTGGACGCACAGTGGAAACCCCGTTCAATTAGTGAAACTCCCTACATGCCAAAAATGCCCAGTTCTGAGGTCTGTGATGCAAAATTCTTGGATGGGAACGAACAACTGGGGTTAGGTAGTAGTAAAGAGGAATAATGAGGCCCCTATGGTTGGGTGTTGGGATAGGGAGAGTGAAAAATAGAATTTTCCAAATACCCCCATTCCAGTCGAGGGAAGACTCCACTCATGAGATAACCAGAGTGAAAGAAGGTGGGGTATGAGGAGCGAAGATAAAAAAAAACTGTCTGAAAGTATAAAAATGGGAGCGAAAGTATAAAACCCCACCTCATATCAAAGATATGATAAAAAACTAAAACTGATGCCTCGTGCCTCAGCAAAAGGCCCGCATCTCGAGTCAGTCAAGACAAAGGAGTGGAAGGTACTGACCACCATCCCCGACCCATCTTGCCATAGTTGGTTCAAGCCAACCTCCAAGCACCTACTAGGGTTTCGTCATCTCAAGTTTCTCCATTTTCTCAAGGAATATTGTATTTATCCTTATACCCACAATTCCCTTTTGGGTTCATCTTTAAATGAGACCTTCTTAGTTTTTCTATCTTCTTGTGTAGTTTTCTTTTCTAAAGCAAGGATTATTTTTTCAACAGAAAGAGCTTCTTTCATGTTCTCTACCAATGTAACCTTATTGGCTCTATATACAAAAATAACAATATTAGAAGGAAGAGAGGATATGTACCATTCTATTTTTACATCTACTCCATGCTTAGATGTGGTTGGGATCTTATTGAGAAGCTTATTAAATCTGGAGTTGAAATATTTGATCTTTTCTCTTGTATTTTATTTAAGAATGGAAATATCATTAATAAGGGTAGAAGTAGTACAATCGTCACCAAATTTAGTAAGGAATTATTCTTCAAAAATATCCCAGCTAGTAATAGTTCCTTATGGTAGTGAGAAATACAATGATCCAGCTAATCCTTGAAATTTATAAGGAAATTGTCTAACTAGACAATCTTCTTCAGTGACATAATTAAGATTCATGGAAAGCATAAAATTATGAATATGTTCTTCAGCAGGTAGACCATGTTCTGGATTATACTTAGGCAACCATCTTCCATGATGCTTAGGTAAATGATGAAGAGGACCTGGTAATTGAACAGCTCCAGGATTTTGCCAAGTTTTGGCTACCATTATGTGAAGTGGAGGATTAGTTAGCCCCAAAGAAGGATTTGGAGTAGAGGAAGTAGTTCCAGTAGTGGTTTTTGGTATAGAAGAAAAAAATATGGAACTAATACTACTTGAGGCAACAGTTATAGACTGGGAAGAAGAAGGAATGTGAATTGATGGAGAAATTGTTTGAGAAGATGTAAAAGGAGGAGGAATCAATGATGGTGTTTAGGGGATAGAAGAGGATTGAATCTCGCTAGTAGATGATCAAGTTTCAGATATAGGATATTTTCTACGATGCGAATGGAGAGGAAATTCAAAAGGGATTGCTCTGATATTTTCACTCTTAGAACGAGTTAATACACCAGTGCCCTCAAATGTTGAAGTAAAACTTCCTTCTGAGGCTTCAGAAAGTACAGGTTTTCTGCCGAAATTGAAATTTCTTCCAATTTATTTATAAAAGTCTATACTTCAGGTGATTCTGGAGTATATCTAAAGAGAGTTATTTATGAACAGAACTAGGATATTTTGGGGGATATTGAACAACTTCTGATCTAAGAATAAGAAATCTTGAACTAGGACTAGAAGTTGTATACTTGGAGGGAGAATGATTCTTCTAATGGTCTTTGTTTTTTGGATTAAGATTTGGTGTCATTCATAGTCATATTTCCCTCCTTCTAGTGCCAAAAATGTTGAGGCCCCGAAAATCGATGCAACATTAAGGAAACCACCAGGTCGGGGACTTAAAAATCGTCCCTTATCCGTTTGGAATGGTGGCTCTGACTAGATTTATGGGACCAATTTCCCAATGGAATATAATTGGGTGAATGGATGGATTTATAACTATCTGTAACTTGGTAGATGGAAGTATTAGCAAGATTGTAATAAATAATATATCTATCTACAATGTATCCCAGGAGTGAAATATATTCTTTGTGCGATTTATAAAAATGATATTTCAGTGGATGCAAATGAAGATCATACAAACACTTAGAGATACGAAAATTATTTGAAGTAATTTATTTAATTAAATAGTTAATTAAATCAATTGGATAAATATTATATCACAACTTTTAAATGCATGAATTGCATATGTATCAAAAGATAAAAGTATAACATGTTCAAAAGTGAGCTAATGCCAAACTGTATTCAAATAAATAGACGAAACAAAACATCATAAGATAAATAACCATTTCTCATTTGAGACAAAAATATAACACATAGGATAAAAGTACCATGTATATGTTCACTCTGCTCATTTGAGAAAAAGTACTTGGTTCAACTCTTTCGATTCAGAAAAATTCAAGCGTACAAAAGTGCAACATCCGTAAAGTATTCCTTTCAAAATTTTAGGACCCCCTCTTCAAAGACATGAAGGGGTTTAAATAATAAAAAAAAAAAATCTTAAAATATCTATTACAATAAAAATTTGAGGAGGTTTTAAAACAACCCTCCTTAAACTAAGTGGAAATTAAACAGAAACAAAAATTGAAGGGGTGACTAGCTTGATGACCATCCTGCTATCTCCTTAACCATTTGTTCCTTCAACTAAAGGATATTAAGAATAGGATTAACCTCTGGAGGTTGTTCTAGCCTAATGCACATTTTTCCAGTGAAAATAACATCGTAAAGTGGAGGAAGCATGTAGGAGGATGCATTATCTATAAGACATCGCAACATAAGCCACTGGTTGTGAGGCTTTAGCAAGTATCTCCAATACTTATCCCAATCCATTTTTTCCAACTTCCTAATGTGTTCCTCTTTTACCTTTGAAAATTCTTGTCATTGTATTATCAAGTCTTTCACAATAGGCAGTGCACCAAGAGGACATTTGTCAATAATGTTTGCAGCGATGAGATTTTGACTAACAGTTTCCAAAATGTTAGTAGCCACATCCTTTGATCTGAAAATGGCTCTTTATGCATGTTTCAATTGTATGTCCCAATATGTAAACAATATTTCCTTCTTTGAGTCTTCAATCCTAGGCAAGTTGGCCTTTCGTCCATCAGCATAATCCTACCAGGTGACACACTGTGAAAACTTATCATCAATCTCATCAAAAATAATCCTCTAATCTAAAATGTGATTCATCAGTGAATTTCTCTGTTCACACAATTCAAGAATATTTAATAATTTCTGACAAAAACGACTTGATGTTGTGCCAATAAAGCATTTAGTTCCAAGGCCTCTTTTCTGAATTCATCATTCTTATGATTATCCTTCAGTTTCTTTGCAGAAATATACAATTGATGGATTTGAGTATCCTTTGAACTAATTTCATTCTGGTGTTGAATATTTAATTGGTTCATGCTCTCCTGGAGCTGTGTGGCGTGTATCTATAGTTGTTGATTAACATTTTCTTTCTATGTCTGTAGCTCAAGTTCTAGTTGGATGATTCTTTCATCCTTTTATTTCATCAACTTTTGAACTTTAGAAGCTTAATCAATAGTTTCAGAGGCATAAGCTCCTATGAACTGAGTTAGGTGTGTTATATCCTGTGAAGGATCTTCCTGTGAGTCTTTCCAAACAATATCCATTGAGACATCTCCTTGGATAAGGTGTTGATATTGCTCTGATCTCCTTCTTTTATTCTGTCTGCTCATAACTACTTTGTGTTTAGGACTATAGAAAATGTCCAGAGGAGGAATTTCCCCAATGTTAAGTACAATTTCAGTAGTGGGGAAGGCCAGGATGAATTCCACTCTCTCCGTGCTTACTAATTTGTCATAGGGCTCAACAGTGAATGAGTCCTGACTTTTAGTTTAAGGCATTTGCACAATACGTTGTTAATCAGTAACTATGACTCCTTGGTCTTGCTGGAGTTTTAGGTTAAATTCCTTCCAAACTTCACTCAGGTTACATGGAAAATCTAAATTCATAGTTGGAAGCTCGACAGGTTTTTATTGGTTAGTTTTTCTAAGGAATTCAGTGTCCTTAGTTGTCGGTTCATTCTCCTTTTCCTTCTGAGCTAGGGGTTGAGATACTTCCAACATTTTTAATGGAATTTATTCCAATCTCTTGTTACTCTATTGTTTAAAATTCGGTAATTTCTTTGGATGGAAGCATAGGGCTGCCAAATTATGAACTGTAGAATAATTATCGATTGAATCAAATAATTCATCGAAATCATATTCTTCATGAAAAAAAGGCCTAATTTTAACTTGAGTAGTAAAATTATTGGCAACTTTAATTGTGGCATATTCTCTGTTTGAAATTGTAAACAATTTCAAACATTCAATTTGACTGATCTCTAGAACTGCATGCTTGTAATTTTCCAGACCATAAACACCACAATTAATTGGAAAGGAAGGCCATGATTCTTTCTTAGCCTCCTTTAGAAACCTGGTTAGTTTGTTGCCAACAATTTGATATGTTGTAACTTGTCTTGCGAGAAGCTTATTAGGAACATACAAGGGTAGAATGTGCGATCGACATAAGCTCCAAAATACTCTGACATAGGTGAAAAACTCTTCTCCAAACCATTTTCCTATGAAGGAAAAATTAGCTTGAGCCTCTTTTGACAATCTGGGGGCTTTCTTATTATAGACAGCTTGAAACAAAGGGAGAATGAATCCATGAGATTTAAAAAAAAACGATTCTCAAATTTTTATTCCCAAAAATGCTATTAAATATATGAATGGGTACAGGGTCCTAGGTAGTCCATTTCCAGCCCATGGCTGGAAAATCCAAATTAAAACACACATCATCCGTGATATATGCACTCATATAAAACGGGGGAGAAATTTTGGACAAAATAGAGCGATTTTTCCTATATTCCAAGATTTGAGTAACAATATTATTAGACAGAATGTTTCCCCAATCCATAACATAAGAGTCTACAACTACTTCCATGAGAGGACCCCATTCTACTAAAAATCTGGTAGTGTCACGCTGACCAAAAAGCCTAGACATCATGGAAGCAACATAACAATAGGTACTTGCAAGGGAGTCAGTAGAATACATACCCTTGTCATCATTCTTGTGCTTATTGGGGTTGCTTCACCATTGCTTGATTGGATTTGATTTGATCAAGTTGTCATTGGTGAACTGCACCAAAAATTCCTTGTCATAAACCTTTTCAGGGTCTGGGATGTGGTACATCAACTTCAAGTATTCGGCTTTGAAGGAACCAATCATCGTTCCTCTTCTAGTTAGAAAAGTCATGTCCCCAATGTTGAGGTTATTAATGATCCATCTTACCATATTGGTGTATGGTAAGATTTTAGGTCGTTCAACAATTCAATGTGGGAAAGAATTATCCACTTCTTCAGTAGTAGCTTCTGAGGAATCAGAAGCATCGGAAGTAGCTTTCCTTTGAACTTTTTGATCCACTTTCAGGTCCACATGTAGTGTCTGTAAATAGAGGAAGCATATTTTTTCTCTCAGTTGCAGCAGGTGCAGGGTTTATAGGGGCCATCTATTTCTTAGCTTTCTTAAGAGCTTTAGACATCTCCAAAGAATTAAACTTATTTGGGCTCGCTTGCAAATAAATGAGAAATGATAAGCGGAAAGAGAGAAATTTGATTTTAAAAATGCACAAGTACCATAGTAATAGAAATGATTAAATGAATGAGACTTGGCACACTGCTAAGATATGAATTCAATGCTTCTTATAGTTAAATTATTATGGAGGCATGGCCAACAAAACCGTTAAGTTATGGAATTAATGGTTTATATGGGTTGATGTGCCCATATAATCATTTCAGCATTTAAAACTAGATATGTCACATCACATTATTTTTCGTGTGTAAATCTTCATTTAATACCAATCGACTTAGTTTTTTTCCAATTGCGATATCACAATCGCAATATCGACGAAAATGGATGGAGCACAAATTGTTTGTGTTGCAAAAGTGTGATGTGTGATTTACGATTTGCGATAGACTATATCGCATCGATGATATTGCAAGGGGGAAAATGATTATGTTTGTGGAAACAATACAAGGAAAAGACCCTCTAGCAGAGGTTATAAATGAGGTTTTTAGTGTTATAAAATTGGCCAAAATTGTCAAAAAAAAAATTGCTACAACATCCATTTATGGTTATGGAGGTTTTGGCGGAGCTTTCAACAGAAATTCAACACAACTAAAAAAAATGGGCAGTCTGAGGTTATTGCGAATGTTTTTTTCATTGGTGCGCTACTCACGCTTCAACGCACCAATGCGTGTCATCTAGAAGGTGGCCCGGGGTGGTCAAAGGAGCATGCGCCGGACCGTCAAGGTATAAAACTGCACCAGGCACAGTGTTAGTGATACAATGCACAGGGCCATTCTAATTGGTCTTGGGATTTGTGCGGTGCCCATAGGTTGTCTCAACACACCAGTACGTAGGCTTATAGAAACTCATCGGTGCGCAGTATCACACAAATGCACCGAGATTTATAATTGGTATCAATATTTGTGCAGTGCTCGTAGGTCATACAAATGCATCGGTGCGTAGTTCCACATAAACGCACCGATGTGAAGTATCACACAAACACACCGAGATTTATAATTGGTATCGGTATTTATACGGTGCCCATAGGTCATAGAAATGCACCGGTGCGTAGTGCCACATAAACGCACCGGTGTGCAGTACCACACAAATGCACTGATATTTTTAATTGGTTTTGGTATTTGTGTGGTGCCCATAGGTTGTAGAAACGCACCGGTGTATAGTAACTAACACGCACCAATGTTCATTTTGTATTTTTTAGAAACATTGACCTGTGACAGTGCAACTATTGTGATTTTTTAAAATTCATTATTCATTAAAAGTCGACACATCTTATAACATTATTCATATTAATTAAATTTTTATTAATGAATTTGAATGTGATGTTTGGATTAATTTGTTATATCATATCATAATTATTGTGATTTTTTAAAATTCATTATTCATCAAAAGTCAACACATATATATCTTATAACAACATTCATATGAATTAAATTTTTATTAGTGCATTTGAATGTGATGTTTGGATTAATTTTTTATATCATATCATAAAATTTCACATCTCTTCATTATAATATTTAATCATCCATAAATTTAATCAGTGGTGTTACATTTCACAGTGACAATGGAGAACGCAATAGAATAAATTAAAACATATATATATATATAGTCTTTGTCATACAAAATGGGATATTTATTGGTATCCCTTTGTCTTTCAATTGGGAGACTATGTCCATTACATTAAACAAAATGTCTGATTTCACATGATAATATTTCAAAAAATACAACGCCTTGCTTTGATATCCAAACATAGTGATCATCATTCTTCGCTTGAACTTTTGTCACTGCTAGAGCTACTTCCATGACTTGGGCTATTTTAAGGAATGTTTTGTTCACAGTGTTGATTGTTTTTTTCTTCTCTACCTTCCATTTACAAACATAAAAATAAATTGTAATGAGTGTATATACATTGGTGAGAATAATGAAAATTTCAATATTAAATCATATACATCAATGTCAATCGAACAGAAATGACATACCATTACAAAAATTGACTCATAAACTATACACATTCTTTCAAAACCATGTAACATGCCATCTTTCAAGATTTCATCTGTTGGCGTAGTTCCATACTTTGTTTATTGCAAGTTTTATACCCCATAAAAAATCATATATTTAATATAAAATATATTTTTGTTCTATTAATTATAAACAGAGATAAGTAAAACAAGATCGATATATGCTTACAAATTCCACAATTAATTTATGATATGCCAACATATACTCACACCCCATATTTAACCCAATGTCAATCAATTCGTTTGACGGTTCTTCTTTGTATGTTAGCACATGTTTGAAGACATTCAATGATGATTTTTGTAAATAACTTAAAAAATACAAAAATGAAATCTAGTTAAGTTGTTATAAGGAAGTAACAATTACTCACAAACTTAGATATCAACCCTTTTCTTCCTTGTCATCCTATTTTATGTGTTGAATGGGTTCAATTTTCTTTTCTTTTCTACAATAAAATACTTGAAAATTAATATTTAATGATAAATTGTTTATTATTGTACCTAATGATCAAAAAATTCAATGATTACATATTACATTTGAAGCACGTTGTTGTTGATATGGCTCCTCCTGCAATGAAATTTTGTCCATTTCTTTGACCATCTCCTTGTACACCTTTTTGGACATTCCTACTAGCATATTTCTGATATCAGCTCGTTCATCTTTTAATATTTTCATAATCTTCCTGAAAATGTAACATGACAATAAACTATTTAATTTTTATATTGATATATGAAAAGTAAATATAACAAAATTGATATTTATAAATAATTCTAGAGAAACATTTAAAGGAATATTACTTTTTCATTCCTTCTTTTTTGTTGTTGTACGTTTTTGCTTAAAATTCTGACATGTCTCATTGACCAATTCTCTGGAAACTCTTCCTGTAGTTTAGATAAAATTTGGTTCTTGGAATCATTGGATTGATTTTTGTATTGTAAGTGGAAAGAACATCTATACATTCGATCCACTAGATCCCTCAAACTTTTGTATAAGTTTTTCCCCCTTTCATTAACCTCTAGCACCACTCCAGATGAGCTAAGGAGCAATTCATTTTCATTTTCATGTTCTGTTTTTTTTCTTTTCTTAGAAAAACATTCCTTTTCTAATTTGTTGGTCCCTGTAGAACATTAAACAGATGTGAATTAATAGATTTTTTGACACATGTTATCTAATAATTTTAAGTATATTATTAATGAAAATTAAAAAAAGAAACTCATATTGGATTGATAGTATTTTTTCATTCACCTAATTCATCCTTTTGCAATTTTTCCATCAAGATTTTACACTCTTCTGGTCCTAGATCAGAAACAATCTTATCGAGCTTCATCATTTTGTGGCTCTGCATGATACACAGTAAAAAATACATATTAGTTAAACTTATACAATTCAAAAATAATATTTTTTGTAAATAATTTACAAAGAACTTGCCTTTTTTTCTTTTCTTGATGTGTTATTAGTATTTTTCAGACTTGATCTCTTGTTAGTAGTTTCTTTATCAATATGAAACCTATACCATATCATTCACTTATACATTTATAAATAAATTGTCAACTTTTCAGGTAAAAAAAAATCCTCAAGAAATCGGTGTGTCATTCATTCTGTACGCATTGATGTCGATGCATGGGGGTATTATAAATGCACCGCACAAACAGTATAATAGATCATATGGTGCTCTATGTCAACAAGGATCACCGATGCATTACATGTTAACCACCACACCGATTAACATAGAGAAAATAACAAAAATTGTCTAGTGTTAGTTTTTGTAGCATAAACGCCCCGTGCAAACAAGGGACCACCATACGGTGCTCTGTCTACTAGGAGACCCGGTGCAGTGCGTTATATGTTACATGGTGCACCGATTAACACAATAAAACAATTTTTTTGTGAAACAGCACATTCACAGTGCGCCATAATGAAATAGAGCACTAATGCCATATTTTACATATGGCGCACTAATACAAAAAAAATGTTTTTTAATTTTTTATCACACAGTACTTTCGCGGTGCGCTAGGTTACGCTGGGCGCACCGATGAAAAAAATCTTATTCTTTTTAATTCACGCAAGAGCTGACATGGATTGGGATCCAAATATGCAAATCGTCTCGTGGGTTGGATGTCTTAGGCCTAGATATAGCAATACAAACCCTATAAATCTAAAATGAAAATCCCTAACTCTGAAATCACAAAAAGAGGGAGAAGAAAGGGCAAAAACAAAAAGAATGTAGGGTTTGTTTCTAAAAATGGATTTTTTATTTTATTTTGTGCAAAATAGCTCATTCACGGTGTGCCATAATGAAATAGTGTACTGGTGCCATATTTTACATATGGCACACTGATAAAAAAAAAATGTTTTAAATTTTTTTATCACACGGTACTTTCGCGGTGTGCTAGGATAATACAGTGCACTAGTGCGCTAGGTTATGCCGGGCGCACCGATGAAAAAAAATCTGTTTTTTTTTAATTCACACAAGAACTGACATGGATTCAGATCTAACTATGCAAGTCGTCTCGTGGGTTGGATGTCTTAGGCCTATATATAGCAATACAAACCGTATAAATCTAAAATGAAAATACCTAATTCTGAAATCGCAGAAAAAGGGAGAAGAAAGGGCAGAAACAAAAAGAATATAGGGTTTGTTACTAAAAATAGATATTTTTTTTTTTTGTGCGAAATAGCACGTTCACGGTGTGCCATAATGAAATAGCGCACTGGTGCCATATTTTACATATGGCACACTGATAAAAAAAAAAAAAAATTCATTTTTTATAACACTATTTTCGCGGTACACTGGGATAATACAGCGCACCAGTGCGCTAGGTTACGTCGGGTGCATCGATGAAAAAAAAATCTGTTTTTTTTTTAATTCACACAAGGGCCGACATGGATTGGGATCCGACTATGTATTCTTCCCGTGGGTTGGATGTCTTGGGCCTATATATAGCAATACAAACCCTACAAATATAAAATGAAAAGCCCTAATTCTGAAATCACAAAAAAATGGAGAAGAAAGGGAAGAAACAAAAATAATGTAGGGTTTGTTTCTAAAAATGGATTTTTTTTTTTATTTTGTTTCTGAAAATGAAAAATAAATTGAAATTTTTTTCTTACTACGTAAAAAAAACTGCAGAAAAAAAGTGAAAAAAACTATAAACATTGAAATTTTTTTTCTTACTGCATAAAAAAGCTGCAGAAAAAGTAAAAAAAAGAATAAGCTTTAATCACGAGATCATTTGAAATTCTATGCTACAAGGTTTGAATCACCAGAGGTTTGGAATTCTGATTTCCTAAATACTTATATTCAAACATATTTCCCTGCTCCACAATGCTTTCGTGCTCTATTTTCTCCAGGTATGTCTCTTGCAAATCTCTGGATGAAAAGTTTTGCAAAAATAGTGAAATAATAGCACCACACCGGTGCGTCGGTTTATAAAACGACACCGGTACGCAGTAACAAAAATGCACCAATGCGGTGATATATACATTAGCACCGATAACAAGAAGTCCATTTTTAAGGCACCGAAATTAATTTTAGGTTTGTGCACCAAAATGTATTGTTGATTTTTCTCAAATGCAAGGAGAAAATATCATAATTATATCGAATGGAAAATTCTTCAAAGTCCAGCTCATTCCATAATATTTCTCAAAGTCCATCACGAAGTTCTCCCTATCCGTCTCGAGACGTAATATTTACTTCAGATTTTATGTATATTTTCATTATCTAATTGAATTTAAGTTTTTTATCCATGACAATCATGCACGGCTTAATTAAATTTATAATGTATACAAATTTGTAGGTTCATGCAGATTCAGCATCGAGTTTAGATGCACAAAATATTCAAACATCTCCAAAACATCGGAAGCACTTATCAAGAGCTGCATACCGCAAGGCGCATTTGGTAAATGAAAATGGACAACCGCTTCACCCTGCCAATTGTAACAATATTTCATCTTCTAGCCATAATCCTAGGACAATGATGGTAATAATTGTAATTGTTTGGTATATTGATTAATGCAATTATTTCAATTTAAACCAATCAATCATGCAATATTGTCAACGTGGTTGCTAAATGATATCATATATTTTGTACTAATCATGTTCAAATATTTTTTTTTTAATTATTAGGATTCTAGTGATGATGAGCGACCTACCTACCATCTTCTGTTGCACCCCACAACAATGTAAAATCGAGAGAAGACTGAATTAAGAGAAAAAATCAGAGAGGAATGATACCAAGAATGGTTGAATCAACCACTGATTCAATTCCCGCTACGTCCAGATTCATCAATTAGGAATGACTATAGAAATAGTAGTTCTTCACAAGTTGGCAATGGAGGTAATCAAATAGAGGTTGGTATGGATGATTACTTAAGGGATACGACTGCCATGGAGAGAATGTTGTTAGATGCATTCGAAAACGATGATCAGCTAGGGGATGATGCTCATATTGCTGACACCTTTTTCAAAAGCCTTAAATTTGCTTCCACCACCCCTCTCTTTAGACCTGGCGGTCAGTCAAAGTCTACCCAGTTGGGGACAATGATGTTACTATACAACTTGAAAGCAAATTTTGGCTTGTCAAATGCATGTTTCTCGGAAATTTTGAGGTAAGTTACCATAAAGTACTCCCTTATATAAATTTGAAATATAATCAGTACACTGCAATGAACATTACAAATGGTAAATTTTATGAACGTTAATAACTATATCGGAATTAATGTACATTTATTAATATATTTTTCCATTATCACCAACTACAGGTTTTTCAAAGATAAGGTTCTTCCGAGTGATAATTTCTTGCCCGGTAGCTGCGAAGAGGCAAATAAATTGTTAAAAATGTTGGGTGTTGAGTGCATAGCATATCATGCATGTCCAAATGATTGTATTCTATAAAGAGGAGAATATGTAGACAAAGATATGTGTCTGAAATATGGCCATGACGGGTATGATAAATTAAAAAAGAAGGGTAAATCACGCACTGGTCCTCCTTTTAAGATATTGAGGCACATGCCTATAATCCCAAGGATTTAAAGGCTCTTTCGTTGCAAAGAATTAGCTATGTTGTAGGGATGGCATGCCTCACACAGAAGTGAGTTGGGAGTTATGCGAGTCCCAATTGATTCAATAGCCATGAAGCATATAAAGGATACATGGCCTGAAAAATTCAAGGATGAAGTATGAATTCTACAACTCAGCATAGCCATGGATAGCGTCAACCCATATTTCCTCCAGAACACCAACTATTATGTTTGGTCTGTAGTAGTGTTGGAACAAGGTCTCCTACAAAGCTGCGAATCTGGTCCATTTTGTATATTTTTTATTATATTTAGTCTAACGCAGGGGTTTTAGAGTGGGTCAAAGCCCCTAATGCATTGTAAGTGGGTCAAGGGTAGACCAAGAGTTTGTAAACCATGGTTTGCAGACCATTGGATGCGTAGGCTAAAGTAGTATAAGTAGTTGAACCTTTTTGAATTGTAAAGGCAGAAAATGAACTAAGATTGGTGCAAATCATGAATTATTAGATCTATTTTGGGTTTTTGGGGAAAGGACTCCTGCTGGTTGTGTGCATGAAGATAATCAGTCTTATTGTGTGCGGACCCTGCTGCTGTGTGCGCAGGTTGGGTTTTGGGTATTGTAAAAGGATCTGAAGGATTAATGAAAACAGAAGGTTGTTGGAATATATGAATTTGTTAATGCGAATCTATGATATCTGTTATGTTGTGCATGATTCTATATTGAGATCCAAAAGTAACTGTGTTATTTTCTTATGTTGGTTAACAATTGATCTGAATCTGTCTATTATACTTTATACCAGAATAACTGCAATAGTTGCTTTATTGTCTGTTGTTTACAATGATTATAAGTGGTATTGTGCACGTGGATGCGAAGGGACCGATAGATCTGGGTTCTATAATATGTGATCTGATATTTGTGAAATAGAACGCAGCTCTGCCTGACTTACCTGTCCTCTCCCAGGGTGTGGAAAACTGGTTCCAGCACCCTCCCATTCTGCTTCGGGTGAGACTTTGGCCTGCGCAAGAAGGTCACTGCCGAAAGGGCCAGTAGTATAGGGGTTTGTTGACAAACCTTAACCTCCGAACCTCGATCAGGACCCCTCGAGCCAAAAAATGGGTCTGTTGCCAGGACCGGGAGAATTTTGAGAGAGGGATCGAGTAATGCCAAGGCCATACTGGAAACCCAAAAGAAAAGAAATTGATGAATGGTTCAAGCAACAAGTTCAAGAATTCGCAGTAAAATAATACCGCAGTAAGAGTTTGACCACCGAAGAGTGGAAAAATAAGTATATTTTCATGGAGATCTATGAGATCTTCTTTGTAACCATTGCGATCGAGCTCCAGGAGTGGCTCGCAAGGTTGGTCAAATTTTAGAAGTGTTTGAAGGATGTGCGGGTCACACAGTGGACCCCAGAACTGATCCTGCAATTAGAAAAGACTGATAAAACCATCACTCACATGGTGGACCACTGGGTGGATAGCGTGCTAGGAGGATTCGCAACTAAATTTTCCATTGACCAGTTCATATCCTACTCTGAAGTAGAACAGAGTTTCTACAAAGGATTCAGGGGTAACTTTCTGAAGACCTTACCATTACTAATTAAGATATTGTTGTGCGAAAAAATTATTTTGTGTAGCTACACCAAATGAATGACCTCTGATTTGGACAGGAGTACAACGCGAAGTGGCAAATGCTATCAGACCAACTAAGAAGGAGGTAGATCTGTCTACATCCTGGTAAGAGAAGCAGCTACGTAGAGTCCTCCAACCACACCACTTTCGAACCAGTGTAGGGATAATAATTCACCTACACCTCCACCACCAGAAGACGACATGACTACACACATGAAGTTTCCTACCTTTAAGGGTGTGGGAGATGAAAACATGGATCAGTTCTGGTTTGTCGCAAAATCGGTATGGACTGTGCAGAATGTAGCTAGTGATGCGATGAAGAGAGCACAGTTGTCCCTTGCCTTCGAAGGAAGAGCTTTTGATTGATACATGGGATACATCGGACAGCATGAAAACTCAACCATTGAAAAGATCAAGAACACCTTGAAACAACAGCTCAAGAAACCTAAGTCCTATTCTCAAATAGTGGTTGATCTAAAGGATTTCAAGCAAGGGCCTTCTAAGTCTATGTGGGAGGCCGATCAACGACTGAAGAATGTGATCAGAGAAGGATGATTTCAATATGATGACAGAAAACACACGGAATGGTTCATTTCTATGCTGCTACCTCACCTGCGCGTACCTATGGGTCACCAAACTTTCTAATCACCAGAAAAATCCCTGAAAGTCACTATGAAGTTAGAATTTGCACCTAGAGATGACCCAGCTAGGCGTCCAGAATATCCAAGAACAACTGGAGGTGATGCACATGGAGATCCAAAATCTGCTAAAGGAGCGAGGAGCAGAGGCTAGCCCTGAAATATGGTGCATACGATGCAGGACGAATGGTCACACCAAGGATAACTGTCCTCTGTTAACAGACTACATGCAGGATGGGGGACCTAGTCCATTGTGCCCTAGGGAAGTTGTAGGACCAAGTGGGCCGGCACTATGGTGCAATGATTTCCGCGTTGCAGGACTGCATGACACAACCCACTGTCCCCGCCTTGCTGCGTACGTCCTCGAAGTAAAGCAGCAATGGTGCAGGTTCTGCAGGTCGGTAGGACATGATGAAAACAACTGTCGGATGTATGATCTAATGATCCATTGTGGGAACCTCTATAGGGTACAGTCAGATTCGTCCTCGTGAAGATCCCTCTCGAGCGCAGGGGGCTCCCCAGCCAGGGGCAGGGGAGGTGGAAGCATAGGCCAGGGACGAGGGAAACTAATATGTTATAACTATGGAGAAGTAGGACACTTTTCTAGGGACTTTCCAAACCATACAAGACAATCCTGCCAGTATTGCAGGCATCTGGACCATGCGATTGAATATTATCCAATATTGATATCAAAAATGCAGGAGAAGCAGCCGACACCTACGCAGAATGTGCAGAGGGCTAAGGCTGAACTTCGAGACGAAGATCCAAGCATGAATGTCGTAACACGCAGTGGGATGGCCACCAGGGGGCCTAGGGATAAAACTGCAACCGAGCCTCTGATCCGACCAGCAGTTATTAGACAGGAAGGTTTGGATCTAAAAAAGGAGAAAGAAAAATTTGTCACAACTCGCAAAGACTTTGTTGAGGCAGAGGCATCTACTTCGTAGCTGTCTAAAGACCTCAAGACAGATAAGGAGTTCAAACCATTTTTACAGGCATGTATGAAGCTGCTGTGTAACCCAACGGTTGTGGAAAATCTTCAGGCATTAATAGATAGCTGTGCAACAGGACCTATCCTCCCTCTAGAATTCAAGGATGTACAAAAAATCTATAGATATAAGAAACGAACTGGTAGGGAGATGAAGTTGACTACACAGATCGGTGATTATGAGATGGATCAGGTTATTTTGGACCTAGGGTCAGATGCGAACGTATTACCTAAACAGACTTGGCGACGAATGGGGGAGCCGAAGTTGGAATGGTCCACTATCCAGCTGTGTATGGCCAATCAACAAAATATCATAGCCTTTAGAAGACTATCAAAGATTGTGGTGGATATAACAGGGGTTAAGGTCTAGGCTAATTTTGAAGTAATTCAGATTGTCGAAGATGCGGACCCCTACCCTGCAATCCTAGGCTTGGATTGGGTCATCGATATGGGGGGCATCATTAACCTAAATAAGAGAAGCATGATATTCAAAAATAATAGTACCAGGTTAATGGTACCATTAGATCTTGCGGAAGGCAAATGATACACAGAACCAGTGTGCGACAAAGAGGATCTGGATCACATCTATAAGTTGACCGCGCGAGATGAAGATTGGATCAACCCCATGGCAGAGGGGGTACTCTACTGGGAAAAGGATAGTGAATGTTTCTCCGACTCTGATGGGGAGATAGAGAATTTGAAAAATCGATTACATGATGTCTCTGTGCTGCGATGTCTTCGGGTCACAAAGAACTTCCACTGCATCTCCTCAAAGGTAAGATATCTCCCTTACTTTGATGGTTCCGGTAACGTTAGGGACTTTTTGCAAGAATGTGAAGCCTATGTTCCCAGGGAATGAAGGTTATGGGCCCTTAACCTAGCTATGCATGCAACCCCTGCACGATGGTGGGATACACATAAGGAAGCATTCCCAGAGTGGGGGGATTGTCAAGGCATGATGCTCCTGTGATTTGAGACTCCAGCGTTGGTACGGGTCAAGCTATTTCTTGGCCCAGGGGATCCACGTGAACACATGGTTGCATGGATGGAGGCGTGGGGTGACCAAAATATGGAAGAGTGGGTTCAATTATTCACTCACGCGTTGGGTCCAATCCCTACTGCCTGGTACCTGGATGTGGAGCTACATCAGTGCACCCGCCACTGGGAGACTCTGAAGAATGACTTTATAGGAACATTTGGACTGATAGGGGGTTCTGAGGCGCTTGAAGAACCTCTACAGGACATAGATGCATTCTTTTTTGGCAATACCATCCCTTCTACAGTATTCGGGACACCGACATGGGAAACGCAGATGCAAGATATTGTCAACTGCCGCAGCTTGGCAAGAGAGGAAGGTGAAGATGATCTGCAGTTTGTCTCTATCCCAGAGTCAGAATGGGAGCACGCCATTGAAGGACCTCCTCTGAAAGAAGTGGATGTCACTAAGCCTCTCAAGCTGCATGAAGTAAGCATTGGGACGAAAGAGCACCCTAAGTTGGCTAAGATTGGGGACTACTGGGATGAGAATACAGTAGGCAAAGTGGTCGAATTACTTACAGAATATCAGGACTTGTTCCCTACAAAGTTTTCCGAACTGAAGGAGATCATGGGGGATTTAGGGGTCATGCATATCACTCTCAAACCCGATGCGCGGCCCATAAAGCAATGACCTTATAGGTTGAACCCCAAGTATAAGCAGAAGGTCAAGGATGAGCTCGATAAAATTCTTGCTGCAAGTATCATCGAACATGTTGAACAGTCGGAATGGGTCAGTCTAATGGTGGTTCAGGAGAAAAAAAATAAGGGGGAGATATGGATCTACGCAAGTTGAATGATGCCTATGTTCATGATCCATTCCCGACACCATTCTCAGATGAAATCTTAGACAACGTGGGAGGACAGGAAGCATACTCCTTCACGAACGGATTCTCAGGATACCATCATATCAGAATCACACCTAAGGACTGCAGCAAGACCACGTTCACCACTGAGTGGGGATCATTTCAGTACATTTCCATGTCATTTGGACTCAAAAATGCCCCTGCTATCTTCTCACGGGTCGTTGTCGTAGTATTCAAAGAATTAATTCACAAGTTCCTCGAGGTGTATTTCGATGATTGGACTATCTTCGGCTTGGTAAAATCACACGTATCAAACCTGCGTATGATGTTGGATGCCTGCCGAAAACACCAAATTTCCCTAAATATCGAGAAGTGTATCTTCTGCATACCCTTCAAAATCTTGCTTGGACACATAGTTTGTTGGCAAGGACTAATGGTAGATCCTGCCAAAATTACAGTTATCATTAACTTTCTAGTACCAACCACGGAGAAACAGGTGCACTCAGTCCTGGACACACGGGCTACTATAGGAAATTCATTCAGGGATATGTGATGATTACTACCCCTATGGAAAAATTGCTCAAGAAGGATGTTTCTTTCTTTTGGAATGACGAATGTCAAAAAATCTTCGAGTTACTTAAAGAAAAGATGGTCTTGGCACCTATTCTCATCTTTCCAGATTGGGAGAAGGTATTTCATGTTCATGTCGATGCGTCGAGCATTGCTCTCGGGGTTGTCCTTATGCATCCAGGTGAAGGATTTATTGACCATCTGGTTGCCTTTGCAAGTAGGAAGCTCTCTAGTGCAGAACACAACTACTCCACCACAAAGCGGGAGGGATTGGTCATGTTCTATACGTTGCAGAAATATTGGAATTACATGTTAGGAGGACACTTCAAAATGTTCACAGATAATTCAGCTCTAAAGTACCTAGTCAATAAACCTATGTTGGAGGGGGGGGGGGGGATATGTTGATGGCTACTTCTATTTTAGGAGTATGACTTTGAAATCATCGTCAAGCTAGGAAAGATGAATGCTGGGCCGAACCACTTGTCCCGAATCGAGAGTGGCGAGGAGCCAACCGACCTAGAAGTTGGATTTCCTGATGTGAAACTATTTTCTATTAAGGTAGTATATGCAGACTTCGCCGATATCATTCAGTTCTTGACTACTGGGACATCGCCTCCAGAGTACTCTATAAAGCAGAAGAAAGAGTTAGTCACCTAGGAAGCAGACTTTACCACCATCGCAGGTCAATTATATAAGATGGGGGCAGATGAAGTATTGCAGCGATATGTTTTGGAGCACGAAAGGCATGCTATCTTGGCAGAAGCTCGTGACGGATTAGCAGGAGGTCACTACGCAGGGAAAGCAACGACGCACAAGATCTTGAGGGCTGGGTTATGGTGGCCAACCCTGCATAGTCATGCCCATGACTATTGTAAAGCCCGCGATACGTGCCAACGAAAAGGGAGACCATCCCACAGAGATGAAATGCCCCTTCAACCACAAATGGCTCTACAAGCATTTGATAAATGGGCTATCGATTTCATCGAGCCTATCAACCCACTCGGGAAGAAGATGGGTGTGCACTACATTATTACGATGATCGATTATGTCACCAGGTGGGTAGAAGAGCAAGAAGTAAAGTATTGTACTGCATATACCGCTGCGCACTTCATCTTTGAACAAATCCTTACTAGATTTGGATGTCTGAAGATTCTCATGAGTGACAGAGATACGCACTTCGTTAATGAAACATTCGAGCTTTGACTAAGGAGTTCCAGATCCATCATGAAAAGAGCACACCATATCACCCCCATGCTAATGGTGCAGTTGAATCTTTTAATAAAATCTTGGAGCAAGCACTAACAAAGGTATGCAATGTTGATTTCATGTAATATCCCAAAATGGGGACAGCTACACTATTGGGAATCATTTGAGTTATTACCAATGTAGAGCTTCAGTAAATCATGAGAATGGAAATTTAGAGAAGCTCATTATATGTAAAATAACATCATACCATCATATCAAAGAACCTCGGAAACAAGATGATCTATATTCTCCTTCCCATGTGGGGAAATGCAGCAATATAGAGAATAAAACAGCTGTCTTCAGAAAATAACGCTATACAAGTGAGAAATGGGACCTGGATCCCTTAGAGGACATGATATAAAACTCACATGCAGAATTAGAGGTGAAAAAAAATCACTCTAACTCATATAAACAGATCTCCCCAAGTAAATGCAGCTCAAATAAGCCCAAACCCCATAGCCTAGCTCATGCAGAAAGTACTGAAGCAAGGACTGCGTTATTATAATGGGTTTTTAAGAAAAAAATGATGAAAAAAGTATGATATAGATCTTATATTAATAAAATAGCAGAGAAATTGAGGTTTAACCTCTTTTATATAAAGAAAAAGACACCCGGCGAGGGTTTCCGGCAATACACATATACAAAAAGTAGAACTTCAAAAAATAACGCAGTCTACTACAAATCTACATTAAACATGGCTGAATATGACATGTACAAGCTGAATAATACAGAAAATGGAAAAAGGCCTTCTTATTAGATCTCCCGGAGGGAAATAAGCACCTGCTCCTCAAAGACTAGCACAAAATCAAAGGGTGCAACCCTGCTGCTGTTGCCCCTGCATAAAAGACGTAGTTTTCTGAAGGGAAATGTGATGTGGCTGAATATTGATGAATGGCCCCAAGCCAAATGCTGAAAATGAAGCTCAAATCCTTCCCTCTTGATCCCTTAAGAAAGCTGATCCAAAGTTAGGATGGAATTTCCGCACGAGAATTATTTGCACTAAGCAGTGCAGCAACTCCGGCTAAACAACTGAAGCATGCAAGTAGTCACAAGACCAAAGATATCTGAATAATGAATCATCTCTTTGATTCTATGCCTTCCTTTTTGTCTTTGGTGAGCCTCCTCATCCTGGACCCCACTGAATGTTGAGGTAACTTCCTAGTGAAGCTTCCTCCTTCAAAACTGTGCTGCCCTAGCTAGCTACCCTCCTCTTTGTAGCAGCGTTGTTGACTTGGTAAACTAGAACTAATCCACCTGCAATGCCTCTTTTCACACCAAGGGATCTTCAATCCGATTCTCATCTGTGTGTCTAGGCCGATCCTTGTTAACATTGAGCTAGTTTACTTGAGTGATTTCTTCCTCCTCAAGAATGGTTGTTGACTTAGTCAAACTTCACTATGTCCTCATCAAATTTGCCCTTGTTCACACTTGGAAGTGTAAAACCAGCTCCTAAGGTGATCTCCTTCCTTACTAAGGTGGAATTTATTCATGTTTGTATTGTTAATGGGCTTCCTTACCCCTTTTATTCCTTTCCTAGGTGAAAGTAGCAAAATCTAATATTCCAAATTGTTGTGTGCAAATTTTGGAATATTATAGTCCTCCCCTCCCAAATGTTGCTTGTCCTCAAGAAACTGCAAGGATAGGACTGAAGAGCATCCTCTTCTCCCCTGTAGCAACCTCATAAGATGAAAGCCTCCAAATAACAAGGCGCTGCATCATCAACATATCTCCAAGTTGCCCCTCCCAAGTGTGTAAGCTATCCAAGTAGTTGGCATTATGTGACAGTGGATCATCCATGGAGGCAACAATGGGTTGTTTGAAGGTCCTCTGGGGCATGAAAGCTAATATAGATTGGGATCCATCATCCCCATTTGAATCTCTCCTCCCCAAGCTATCAACCAAACAAAATGAATCACCCTCCAGATCGTCAACTCATGAAGGGTATCTTCCACCTTGAGCTCATGCAGAATAGGTGGGCTGAAAATCTGAATATGGTAGGCAAGATAGCCCACCCCACGCTGTCTTCCCCTCCACTTAAGATAAGTGTAGAGAATTTTTTGATCTTGGGCTGCCATAATTTTTCCCTCAAATGGCAAGAAGGAAGCTAGACCTCCAAAGGTCCCTCTCCCAGCGCTGTGAACCAAGTTGGCCCAAACCATCTCATACATGATGGACAAGAAATTAGCACCATATGGCATCCCATCCATCTCATGGCCCTCCTCATTAAGAAACAAATATGCTGTTGTAGAGGCCATGTCCCTTCCCATTCTCCCCTTAGAGCATGCAATGCAGAAAGTGTGGGGATGTTCCTCCCCCAAGAACACACCCACCCCATGTGTTCCTCCTCCAATCATGCTGCCCATGCAAGTAGGAATCATATCAGAAAATAGGATCATGATCATCATCATAATGAGAGAAATAATGAAGGTTCTATGTGGTGTTGGAGGGTACCAACAGTCTGCCAAGTGGTCACAACACAATTTTCCCCACTGCAGCTTTAGACAATAGTATGGCAAGTTGTTTCTCGACAAATAACTAGTTGTGTAAGTCACAACATCTACTAGAAAATAGTGGATAGCTGAATGTATCAACTGAGCATACAAGGAGTAACCAAACAATTTCCCCAGATAATATAATAGATGGTTGTCTCCATCATAATAGCTTTCCAAAAATGTTCCATGGAGCCTAAAGAGAGATTTTCCCCTTTGTAGAGCAATGCACTGCAAGGAAATGGTACGAGTATACAAATATTGTGTTGAAAAATCAATAATTGCAAAAACAGAATTCTTACCATGTGATGGAAGCAAGAGGGTGACAAAATCCATAGATGAATCCTCCATACTGGTATGGCATACCCATCTGAAGAGGAATGAATCACATGCTGCATGAAAATCCTCCTTCTCATGCTTGGAAATCCAAGTCAAGGAGATCATACCATAATGACAAATGAGTCCATTCACTCCTCTACCAATCTCACCTCCTCTATGCCCACCAAGTGCTTCAAATATGAAGTGATATTGGGAACACTCCATCAAGAAGTTGTTGCTCCATAGTGACAGTGTTGTTGGCCTATGAAAATAGTCTCCTGCCAACTCATAAATCCATTCTTTGACATGTCCAATGTCAAAGACTACTCCCATGATGTTGCCATCTCCTCCCATTGCAACATCATGCAAAATGTGAGAGCAACTTTTCCCTTGCTCTCTCTCAATCCTCCAAAGCAAAAAATGTCTTTGTTGCCCCATCACACCTCCATAATATAACTCATGTGGTGAAAACATAATGATTGCATCATCATAATGCATCCACACTCCTTGCTGCCCCATGATGCAAGTGCCCTGCCAAGTTCTCTCCTCCCACATACCCTTGGAAAAAGGATATGTCTCATGATGGCCAAACACTCTCAAGAGTAACCAATGCAGTTTTGCCTCTTTTTTCCCAGTATCATAGATTTTCAAGTAGCTCTCTAGCTTCTTTCTTTCTATCCACGTCCACTTATCCACCGATGGATGCCTCCTACCATTCTCCACCTTGGTACTCCTCCAAAGAAGATTACCATCCTCCCATATCAGATTTTTCTTCTTGCATTCCATGGGATGCTAAAATGCCACTCCTTGGAGACCTCCTAGAGAATATCTCTCACCGATAATCATCTTGAACCCATAAGGATCCAAGGGGGCTGAAGGCAAAGCCTCCTTGGTGCTACCTCTTGACAGTGTTGTAACCCTCCTCCAAGGTGTTTTGGCTATCTCATGTATCAACTCCCTGATGAACATTTGACTCTACATGAATTTGTTTGGAGCAAAGTTCACTCCATCCTCCCAGCATTCACACTCCACCCTCAAGGGTTGTGTGCAACTCAACAGTGGCCCATGAGAATGATGATCCATTGGTTTCTTGAACCATTCAATCTTGCACAACGCAGTGCAATCTTGCGGCTCTACCTCATCAATAATGTTTGATCCTGGGCCATATGAAAACATATTTCCACCATTTTTAGAAATATTTTCTGCAATAAGTAAAAGTGGAAATCTTCCCATACCTTGGTGAGATGTGGGAACCTCTTGTAGAGCTGCAAAGGCTCCTCCCTCCAATTTTATGGCTGCCCTAACTGCTGATGTAGAAGGCTGCTCTTCCAAGGCTGTGACAGCGCTGGTACTTATCTCCTCCCATGGTGGTGTGGACCCTCTCTCCTCTGATATTTCTCCATCAAAGGTCATGATCAGCTCTTGAGTGAACTCAGAAAAATAAGTCACTCTTGTGTGGCTTAAGTGACTGCACCACCAATCATTGGCTTCACCCTCCAGGTGTAGCGCTGCAACTTCTACTACCTCCCTCTCTACCACTGGATGAAGCGGGAAGAATGCCTCAAGCTTTCCTGCCCAAGCTCTAGCTTTAGTTGACCCATCAAATGTAGACAATAGGAACCTATTTCCTTTAATCTCTCCTTTGCTACAGGGTCTTCTTTCTTCTCTTAGTTGAATAAACTGAGGAAAATCTAGGGTCTCTTTGGAAGCCCTAGGTTGGCACTTGTATTCTGCCAAATACCCACTCAGGATTTCATGCTCTAAGTGGTCTCCTTTATCTCCACTTCCTATATGAGAAAAATAATTGAATTCATCTTATTCTGCTTCTTGAAACCTAGAGGTCTCACTGCAGCTCTCACCTCCTTGAAACCCTCTTGGAGTTTCAATGCATTTCTCTTCTTCTTTCTTCTTGGATCTGAAAATGGATGAGAGTAAGCTCATCCTCTCCATAATTTTTTTCTCCTCTTCTTATTATCTTCTAATTGGATCTGAAATCCACAGGCTGAGCCAAGATGGCAGCTCTGATACCACTGTAATATCCCGAAATGGGGACAACTACACTATTGGGAATAATTTGAGTTATTACCAACGTGGAGCTTCAGAAAATCATGAGCATGGAAATTTAGAGCATCTCATTAGATGTAAAATAAAATCATACCATCAGATCAAAGAACCTCGGCAACAAGATGATCTATATTCTCCTTCCTGGGTGGGGAAATGCAGCAATATAGAGCATAAAACAGTTGTCTTCAGAAAATAACGCTATACAAGTGAGAAATGGGACTTGGATCCCTTATAGGACATGATATAAAACTCACATGCAGAATTATAGGTGAAACAAATTGCTCTAACTCGTATAAACAGATCTCCCCAAGTCAATGCAGCTCAAATAAGCCCAAACCCCATAGCCTAGCTCATGCAGAAAGTACTGAAGCAAGGACTGCATTATTATAATGGGGGTTTATGCAGAAAATGATGAAAAAAATCTGATATAGATCTTATATTAATCAAATAGAAGAGAAATGGAGGTTTAACCTCTTTTACACAAAGAAAAAGACACCCAGCAAGGGTTTCCGGCAATGCACGTATATAAAAAGCAGGACTGCAGAAAATAATGCAGTCTACTACAACTCTACATTAAAAATGACTAAATATGACATGTACAAGCTGAATAATATATAAAATGGCCAAAGGCCTTCTTATTAGATCTCTCGGAGGGAAATAAGCACCTCCTCCTCAAAGACTAGCACAAAATCAAAGGGTGCAACCCTGTTGCTGCTGCCTCTGCATAAAAAACGTAGTTTTCTGAAGGGAACTATGCTGTGGCTGAATATGGATGAATGGCCCCAAGCCAAATGCTGAAAATGAAGCTCAAATCCTTCCCTCTTGATCCCTTAAAAAAGCTGATCCAAAGTTAGGATGGAATTCCCGCACAGGAATTCTTTGCATTAAGCAGTGTAGCAAATCCAGCTAAATAGTTGAAGCATGCAAGTAGTCACAAGACCAAAGATAGTTGTATACTGAATCATCTCTTTGATGCTATGCCCTCCTTTTTATCTTTGGTGAGCCTCCTCATCCTGGACCCCACTCAATGTTGAGGTAACTTCCTAGTGAAGCTTCCTCCTTCAAAACTGTGCTGCCCTAGCTAGCTTCCCTCCTCTTTGTAGCAACGTTGTTGACTTGGTAAACTAGAAATAATCCACTTGCAATGCCTCTTTTCACACCAAGGGATCTTCAATCCAGTTCTCATATGTGTGTCTAGGTTGATCCTTGTTCACATTGAGCTAGTTTACTTGAGTGATTTCTTCCTCCTCAAGAATGGTTGTTGACTTAGTCAAACTTCACTATGTGCTCATCTAATTTGCCCTTGTTCACACTTGGAAGTGTAAAACCAACTCCTAAGGTGATCTCCTTCCTTACTAAGGTGGAATTTATTCATGTTTTTATTGTTCATGGGCTTCCTTACCCATTTATTCCTTTCCTAGGTGAAAGTATCAAAATCTAATATTCCAAATTGTTGTGTGAAAATTTGGAATATTACACAACTCCAGGAAAAACAACTCAAACACTGTTGTTAAGAAAACCCCCGAAAACATTCTTAAAATAACTCCAAACGATACCAACACCATGGCTTAGAAAATTGATCCTAACAAAGACAAAACTAGCCAACCAAGTAGTGACACAAACTATCCTAGTACCTCTACTAATAGCCTTGAGAAAACTCTGTTGACCAAAACCTCGAATCAAAATAAAAAAATTAAAAATATAGAAAAATCCATGGCTGATAAAACTGATGTAAATATGTCCAAAACCAAAATGCCTTTCAGTTTTGAAGGAGACATCGCTAAAATCAAAATAACCATACCTCTCACTGAACTGGTAACTCAGGATATGTACCGGTCCCAAGTTTTGAAAGTTTTGAACATAGGGAATGATACAGATACTCTAAATTTGACAGATGACAAACCGGAACTGTTGTTTGGTCCCGAAGTTGAGGGAAAATTCCAAGAAGGATTTGTCCCTCCTTTCTATGTTAGCATAAACATACATGACAAAATATTACACAATGCCATGCTATATTCCGGTGCCTTGCACAACCTCATGCCTAAGGTGGTCATGGAGAGATTAGGCCTAGAAATAACCAAACCATACAAATACTTATACTCATTTGATTCAAGTAGAGTAAGGTGTTTGGGTCTAATCAAGGATTTTTGTATCTCTTTGGTGCAAATACCCGCCAGGATATAGTGGTCGCTAACATTCCCCCAAAGTATGGCATGCTTTTGTCCAGATCATGGGGGGCCAAACTTCAAGGCAACCTCCAAATGGATATGTCGTATACTACTATCCCTGTTTTCAATCAAACTAGGAGACTATACCGAGAATCCCACATGAAGTATATGGTGAGTAGCCTAGATAGGCCTAACAACACCCCATTTTATTCCATTCATTTAGATTTGGATTCTTTTATCTTGTATTATGAGAATGAGATTAGTGGACAAGTAAAAGGGAGTGAGAAAGAACTGGGCTCTCCAGAACACTCACACTCACCCTCAAATGAATAAAATGATAACCAAAACTCTAGCAGCCTTGAACAACAACTCAGTGATAAACATGAAATAGAAACACTTTGGAACATGAGCTTTGATTGTTCATGTGGCAAGGCCGATTGAGGGGCTAGTGTCTGGATACATAACACAAATGAGGGTCATTATTACAGATTATAATTTCAATGTACTAATAAAATTGCAGAATATAAGGCTCTCCTCCTCGATTTACACTTGCTTGAAGACTTAGGAGCTAAGAAAATATTAGCCCAAGGAGATTCAGAACTTGTCATTAAATAGACAAAGGTGAATACTCAGCCAAGAACCCAAGATTAAGAGAGTACAAAAATGCAGCCCTAACCTCCTCAAAAATTTCGAGAAATATGAGCTCACTTACATTCCTAGAGCCCAAAATAGCCTCGCCAATGAGCTCGCCTTTGCTTCCAGCAATTTCCAAATACCACTTGCAAACGAACATTACCCTATCAAATTCAAGCATCGTCCTACAATACTTGACAACATTAACCATTGGTAGGCATTTGAGGGTGATGAACAGATTGATGATTTCCTGCAATCTAGGAATGGATTTACATTGACTAAACCTAGCTTAGAACATGAGGAAGATGGTCCTTCTGAAGATAAAGATCATGAATCAGAGTTGCCCTTTTTTTCTTATATAAATCTGATCACACATTCTTATGAAGCTAAAATGTTTGAGGACCTAGACCAAAGAGATCTTGAAGTATTACATTGTAAGACTGAAACATTACCAAGAGGCCTTGCACCTTTAGAAGAGTTGTTCGACTTTAATGATGTAGCTAAAAAACCAAAGATATAATCTACTGAGGCTGATGTAGAGGAGTACAACATAGGAAGAATAAAAGAACCCAAAATGATCAAACTTTCAAAGACCCTTCCTCCTCACATAAAATAGAAGTATATTGAGATTTTTAAGGAGTTTAAAGATGTTTTTGCATGGGGGTATCAAGATTTAAAATCATATGACACAAGCATTATTCAACAAAAAATCCCTCTCAAAGAAAACCATAAACCTTTCAAGCAAAAGTTGAGGAGAATAAAGCCTGTCTTGCTACCTCTAGTTGAACAAGAGTTTACAAATATGTATAATGTCGGGATAATAGTTCCCCTTAGATACTCCGAATGGGTTTCCAACCTTGTGTCAGTTAGGAATAAAACCGAAGAGATCATGCTTTGCATTGACATTAGAAATCTAAACAGGCCCTCCTTGAAAGATAAATATCCCTTGCCTAAAATGGACCACATAGTTCAAAAGGTAGTTGGCTCTAAGAGAATCTCACTGCTTTATGGTTTTTCCAGTTACAACCAAGTGCTAGTATTCCCAAGTGATCGAAACAAAACTGCCTTCACCACACCTTGGGGTACATTCATGTATGTTAAAATGTCATTTGGGTTGATGAATGTGGGGGGCCAATTTCTAAAGGGCCATGGACATAGCCTTTTCATAAGACATAGGCTACTTCATATTCATTTACCTCGATGACATCATTATTTACTCTAAGACCGATGAAGAGCACTTTGTCCACTTAAGAAAAAGTTTTGAAAAATGTAGGAAATATGGCCTGTCTTTGAATCCCAAGAAAACACTGTTTGGTTTCGAGGAAAGAAAACTCCTAGGCCACATCATCTCTGAAGAAGGAATCAAAATAGACCCCAAAATGATTGAAGGCATATTGAAAATCAACCATCCAGAAACATTAAAGAGTTGCAATCCTTTATTGGGAAAATCAACTTCTTAAGAAGATTCATCCCCAACCTTGTTGAACTCTTGAGAAATATTACAAAAATGCTCAAAAAAGAGGTAGGAGTTAAGTGGACTTTGGAGGCCAAACAATCCTTCAAACTGGTTAAGCAAGCGCTCACTCAAACAACAGTTCTAATAATTCTTGATTTCACCAAACACTTGTATATTTTCTCATTTGCATCTGAACACACTGTGGCTGCAGTGTTGTTAAAAAAAAACACGATGGGACAAGAAAAACCCATAGCCTTCTTCAGCAAATCCCTTAGAGATGCTCCCCTAAAGTAAAACATCATGGAAAAGTAGGCCTTTGCATTGATCAAAGATTTGAAAGATTTTAGAGTTTATATCTTACATTCTCATGTCATAGCATTTGTTCCTCATACTGTCGTCAAAGACATTTTAAATTAGGACCTCGATGGTGAAAGGGGAAAGTGGATTGCTATTATTTTAGAATATGACTTAGAAATCAGACCCACTAAATTGGTTAAAGGACAAGGGCTTGCAAAAATTATGGCTGGAAAAAATCTTCAAGCATTGGATATGAATTTTGTTGATACTTTAGAAGAACAAGAAGAATGCACAACCCCTCATATTGAAAAAACATTTTTGAATTCATCTTGGTATGTTGATATTATTTATGTACTATTTTATCTTAATTCTCCTCCTACCTTAGCAAAGACAAAAGAAATATTCTTGAAATAAAAAGCTTTGAATTTCTGCATTTTAGATGGAGTTTTATATTGGAAAAATCCTATTGGTATATTGATTAAGTGTTTGCTTGAGGATGATGTAGGAAAAATCATGCATGAACTACATGAAGGTGAATGTGGGGGCAATATTTACTGGAAAATCACAGTTAACAAAATTCTTAGAGCTGGCTACTATTGGCCCACCCTTTTCCATGACACCCACAAACTGGTCATGACTTGCCATAAATGCTAAACTTTCAATGGCAAGAGAAAACTCTTACCTTTACCTTTGCATCCTATCATTATTGAAGCCCCTTTTCAACAATGGGGTTTAGAATTCATCGGAGAGATCCACCCTACTTCATCTTCCCAACACAAGTGGATCCTCACTGCCACTGATTACTTCACCAAGTGGATAGAATCCATCTCGTCTAGGAACACTATCGATTCAGCCGTTATCAAATTTCTTGAGACCAATATCTTGTCTAGATTCGGTTGTCCCAAAAAGATCATCACAGATAATGCTGCTACCTTTGCATCCAAAATAATGGTTGACTTTTGTTATAAATATCACATCGCCTTAGGACATTCCACAGCTTATTACCCTCAAGGTAATGGGCTAGCTGAGTCTTCTAATAAAATTTTGATCCATATCATTAAGAAGCTCCTGAAATAGAATAAAAAAGCCTAGCATGGAAAACTAGTACATGCACTATGGGCTGATAGACTAACCACCAAGAAATCAATTGGTATGTCTCCCTATCAATTGGTGTATGGCATGGATGCCATTTTCCCAACTTCTTTTGGAGTTTCGGTAATGAAAATGCTACAAGAAGTGTAATCAGAGAGAATGACATGCAAAGGAGGTTGAACCAAACTATCCATTTACAACAAACAAGAGAGGAGGTTTACAAAAGGACTCAGGTAGTACGAGAAATAATGAAGAAAATATTTGACAGAAGAACCAAGGAGGATGATTTTCAGATTGGAGATAAAGTGCTAAAATGGGACTCAAGGAGAGAAGACAAAGGTAAACATGGAAAAGTTTGAAAACTTGGGAAAAGGGCCATTCATTATCAGTTCAACTAGAGGAAACAATGCCTTATTTTTACAAGAGTGGGATGGAACTAAAGCATTTGGAGGTCCTGTCAATGGCAGGACACTAAAACACTACTTTTGTCAAGATCCTTATTTTTAAATTTTCACTCATTGTACATACCATTGTGTGAAGAAAGGGCCACAAAGAGAAAAACACAAAAACATAGAAAAAAATAGAAAAGAGGGCAGATTCAAAACAAGGTAAAACCCCATGCCCAAAAAATAGTAGTTTTGAAAGTGTGCAAACCTAAATGCCACTACTGGTGCAAAAAGAATGTCTTGTTCAGTCATCTAGCCTAATCATGGCTGAACATGTTTTAAATTTATTGTTGATAAGTCAGTGAAAGAATGTTGGTCAAATCATTGAAGCTTGACTTGTCAAAGAGAATAGATTAGGAATGAAAGATACTGGTTCCACATGCTGAAATCTGAACCAAAGAGAAGGATAGGGATGATTAGCAAATGATGAAACATAGCCTTCACACCTTCTAGTTTTGTTTGCTTATGAAAATAAAGTTTGTGTGCAGTTTGTCTTGATGCCACAGATCATGATGAATCAGATTGTCTAATCCTGGTTCAATTCATGCTTTAAATTTCTTGTCAAAATAGCTTAGAGAATGAAGTCTGTCATACTGCTTAACCTTAACAGTTAAATAGACTAGGTAGAGAATAAGAAGAGTTCACTACAATAATCTGAACCCTTGGAATAAATAAGTGTAGAAGTAGATAGTTTATTTCTTTGCTTTCAAAAGAAAAGATGTCAATGGGTTTGCCAATTCAAATGCACCCAAGGAAGAGAAAATGTTAGGAAAGTAGGTTGGGTAGGTAGAGGTGAAGTTGAGCTAATCATGCTTTCAGATTATCAAAATCACTACTTCAAGGAAGCAACAACAAAAGAAAAGAATAAAATCCACCTAATGGATGAGGCACTGGTATTCATAAACCAAGAGATCTAAAATTCTGGACACCTCCTGAAAAGGAGCTGCCCTCCCCAAGTGGAGCCACTATTTTTCATCAGTAATTTTTACCTGTTTATATGACTAAATGATTGTCCAAGATTTCTAGAAACAAAATTCATAGAAGTCTTGTGAGTTATAGAAATCTCACTGCCTTCATTATCCTTAGGATAATTTTTTCACTATCTTGCTACTCTGTCAAGGCATGGCCATCCTATCGCTCCCCAAAGGCCAAATCATGGACTAATGTCCCTCATTCTCCATTAGGGAAATTTTGAGGTCTAAAATGGGCCTCCTAAAAAAATAATAAAATAATAGCTAAACCAATAAAATAATATTTATTAATTTTCAATTCACTTTTTGCATCACAATCCATGTAACCATAGTTAAATTCAATTCAAAATTTGTACCAAAATAAAATTAATAAAAAAATTGTATTGATGTGACTATAAATAAGAATTAGATTTTCAAGAAAAAGTCATTATCATTGAACAACTAATGCATTTGTCCTTTGTATTTAAATAGCTTAAAATAAAATATAAATATAAATCTATAGATTCGTAATTATATTATATGCTATTAATTAAAATTTATATTATTTAAGTTGTATAATAACCTGTAATTAATATACTATATAAAAATAATATAATATAATATAATATAATAAATGTATAGGGATATGCATTGTTTCTTTCAAGAAATATGAAATGGCAATAATATATTTTTATTCAAAAAGTGTGAAATGAAATTTATTATGAGTACTTTACTTTGAATTTAAAAGTACTTTAAGCACTACCATGGTTAACCATGAGTTTTTCTCCACCATTGAGAATGTGACAAGTAAGTACCTTTAACTCAAGAAATGCCACCTCAACCAATAGGGATGATGCCATCCCCTAAAATGTGATTCATTCTCATAAAGTGAATTTTGATTGTACATTTTCCTTAGAAGGCCAATTTTAGACCTCAAAATTCCCCTAATGCACTATGTTTGCCACCTCTACCTTTAACACTATGTTTCCGTTTACCTAAGCCCTCTATTCTCACACCTTGGTTTGCCAAGTAACCCAAACTTTTTCCCCTATTCACCAAGTGCCTCAAGCAGTGGTGATTTTAAACTCCCTTTCTAAGCTCTTTAGATAAATCAAAGTTTTTAGTTGTCTAGGATGGAAATGCATAGAAGTGTGTCAAAATCTTGTCTTCAACTCCAAACCCTGATTCAAGATTTTCAGTAAAAAACCTATTTCAAAGGACATCCCAATAAGTCATATAGGGTCTCTTAGTTTATGCATTGTCATAGTTTCTAAATTTATTGTTTCTACAAAAATTCAAAGGTGAAGTCAAGTGAAAACAAGGGTGAAATTATCATTGTCCAAAGACATCAAAGGCCTCCAAAGGTATCTCCTTGATCAAGCATCAGAGCCTGCAAAAGAACAGTCTACCTATGATAAATAATTTCTGCAGGAATGCTCTATAATAGTTATCAGCAGAGGAAAGACATGGGAAGAAGCCCAAAAACCCCTCAAAGGGCATCCACAGCAAGAGAAAAGCAAAGGCCTAAGTTCACAAAGAGGATCATGGTTTCATCATAAATTGTTTGTAAAGCGCTGCCCAGAAAAGAGCCCATGCATAAGATCCTGAAGACAGTGGCACATGAACACAAGTGTGCACAAATCAAAGATTCAATAAACAAAAAATCAGAGTGAAAAGCCTCCTTGGTGACGACAGGTAGAGATTAGAAGATGATGTTAGGGAATAATTTCTAAAGTTCGTTAAGACAACGTTATTTTGCTACACCAAAGGGAAAGATTGAAAAGGTATTAGTGTAAAGGAGGCCAAATTCTCTTTTACAGTCAATTATCCATGCAGAAGGCAAAAAAGGACAGAGATGCATAGGTTCAATATGTAAAAATGGAGAAACCAATAAAAATCACTAGTTTGCTAAGGGTTTTTTGAAAAGGTGCCAAACTCCAAAAGAAATGAGAGGACCAAAAAACATTGCTTTTATGACACTACCTGCAAAAGGAAAAAGAGCATATTAGAAAAGGGGAGAAACAAAAATAAACCTTAGTGAAGTGGGTTTTTATATTTAATTTTTTCAAGAGGTATAAAAACAACTCAAACAACATCTCCTTTTCACCATTTGGTTATTTGCAAAGCAGTTGAGGGTTTTCAAGTTTTTCAAAATTCCTGACAGAGTTTCGGGCAAAAATTTTGGGCACTGCGCTCCTGTGCAAGACTGCCCATACATTTCTTCGAAGGGCCCTACGCTCCTGTACAAAGTCATTGCGCACCTGTAGAAACAGTTGCATGTAGCCTCCGCCTAAGGCACCCGACAGTGCATTTAGGAGGTGCCCGACTGACCTGCGATGTGCTCCTGCGCATTCAGGGCCACCCAGGCACACATGACCATGCGTTCAGGACCACCCAAGGGCACACAGCTACGTGCAGGAGGTGACCCGCCACCCGACTACCTATTCAGCACCTTCCCAACTACGTGCAGGAGGCACTCGACCAACATGCAAGAGGTGACCTGTCGCATTTAGGATCACCCAGGCACACACGACAGTGCGTTCAGGGCCACCCAAGGGCACATGGCTGCATGCAGGAGGTGACCTGTTGCGCTCCTATCCGTTCAAGAGCTGCCTGACTACTCGTGCAAAAAGCGCTCGACTTGCCCACAATATGTTTTGAGCCAATTTTTTCAGCAGTGGAGATATTTTGAGAGGTATTTGAGATTTTCCCACATGTTCCTATTTTTCTAAAGGTAGGATTATAAAGAAAATTGAAGGTTGAATTTAGGGAATGAAGTAAAACCCTAAATAAAATACTTGGTCTCTACACTGATGAACCTTGACATCATTGCAACCTTAGCATCTCATCCACCCTTTTTACATCATTCCATAAGCAGTATCAATTCTTCTTAAAAGTCTTGAGGCAGGGGCAAAGGAAAAAATGTCTGAAGAAGAAAATGTTGACAGTGGTGAGACAAACCAAAGGCCTAAAGAGTAGTAGAGGAAGGGTGGGAAGCCAAATAGGTTTGAACCTATAAGCACTGAAGAAATGATAGCCTCTCCTACTATAGTTTCCTATTTTCAAGAATTAGGATGCTATGAGTTCTGTGACAGAGTAAAAAAGATCTAGAGTCACCCTCATTTGACCAAGCTCTTTTCACTAAACCTTCATAAACACCAAGTACACCTAGCTGGGGTGAAGTTTGAGCTGACCACCAATGCCATCTCTATGGCCACTCGAATACCTTGCATGGGAGAAAGGTGGTTCAAACAAATGTATTTGGACCTAAGCCACTATCACCCATTCTTGAAACCAAGTTGTCAAGCTGGTTACAAAACCACGTTCCCCTTTTCTCATTTATTGGAAAGATATGCTCTCCTAATGAAGATCATTATGAAATACTTCACCTGTGAGGGTAGGTTCTCCAGAGTCTATTCCTACCACATAAGGCTACTCATGAATTTTACCAAAACCAAGCTGCAACATTTTCCCTACTACCTTTGTAAAAGTATTGAGAAAATATCTTCCATCATGCAAAAGAGGCCTCCATCCCAACAAATGTCAAGCCCTTTTCATCATTCCCTCATCAAAATTATTGTTTCACACCAACTAGAACAACAAGGCATCCCATGGGGGGTTTTCATCGCCCATGATGATTTTACAACTCCACAGCCTCTCCCTCTGCAAATTCTACCATCATCATATCAACTTCCTCCTCACACACCTCCATGACCAAGGATAATTTTAAGGATGGAAAATTATCTTGAAGTTTAAAAAATTGGTGAATCTCACTAATCCCTAATATGCAAACTATAAAATGTTTATTGATGTATTTGTAAAATTATTCAAATTTATAATAATATTAGATATATTGTCGATATAATTCTGGTGATTTTTAATGTAAAATAATTTTATATTTTAAAATTTGGGCGAATAATTTTTATAAAAAAATGGACCATCACCCTCCACTGACCATGATTCATCCTCTTCATATGAATCCTCTCCCCAAACAAACCTCCCACTTTCACCTTCTCGTAAAAAATCATAAAATGAAGAAAGCAGTGAAGGAGAGGAAGAAGAAAGTGATAAAGGCAATGACAAATAAGAAAGTGTTGATGAAGAAGAAAGAAGAGATGAAATAAGTGAGCCCAATGATGAGAAAAAAGACCAAAACAGTGGGCAAAATGATGAATAAGATGATTCCAAAGATACAGGGACAGAGGCAGCTTATAAAGAGGAAAAAAGTGAGCTAGAAAAAGGCCAAAACAATGAGCCTAATGAGAGTCAAAAAACAAATGACAGTCAAGGAGATGAAATAAAAAATGAAGAAGATGACACTGAAAATACAAAGGACAGTAGAGAGGAGGCATATGAAAGCATTGAAGAGGACAAAGAAGACAGTGAAAAAGATGCCAAAAGGAGCCAAGAGACACAGTTTGAAAGAAATTATAGTGGGCAAAACAATGAGGGAAATGAGCCCAATAATGAGGGTAATGAACCAGACAGTGAAGAAAACTCACCTAATGAGGAAGAAAGTGACCATCAAAGTAAAAGAGGGACTAATGAGAGTGCCTATGACAGTGACCCCATAGAAAGTGCAAACAGTGATACAAAGGATGAGTTTGAAAATAAACACAATGGGTCCAATGATGAAGAAGAGGACAGTCATGGAGATGAAGATGTACCAAGCAATGATGAAGACACCTATAGCATTGAAAAAATAGAGGATGACAGTCCTAAGGGTCTTGGCATTGATGCTAGGATAAGAGATAGTGAAATTACCTCTCAAGAAGGCAGCCAAGAGCAAGGTGAAGAAGATGCACATACAGAGATCATCCATGAGGAGAAAAGAAGTCCTAAGGTCACTAATGATCAAGGTTTTCAAGTAAAAATTGTTGCACCTTCCCCCCTTACCTATCAAAGAGGAGAGAGGCATGTGTTTGCTGCCTCCAAAGGGTAAGGGGCCATGCCATCCTACTCAACTCAAAAGATTGATAAAGGTAAGAAAAAGATGAAGGAGGAAGAAGAAAACCATGAAGAGGAAAGAGAGTTTGAAATAATTCATATAGATAGTGATGAGGAAAATGAAACAAGAATTGCAAACTCCCTTCTAGAAGACAGTAATGCACATATCAGGGACTTGGAAGTTTAATTAGAGAGAGCCAAAGATGTCATTTACTTCCATCAGATGCAAAGCAAACAGATGAGTGGCCAACATGCCATCTATGAAGCAAGAGCACTCAAGTACCAGAAAGAGGCTCAAAGGTCATAAGTAAAGTTAGAGGAGTTCATGGGCACTTATGAGGAGAGTAGTGGTGAAGAGGTAAAACTAGAAGGAGACCTAGGACTATGGGTCTTAGGAAATCATTGGCAAAGCAGAGAGAAGAAGAATCAACCCAAGCACAACAATTTCCCCTCACTGAACTCCTTGCCATGGAAATTGAGCATGATAGGGAATCATGGATTGAAAGGGCTAACATACACCTTGAAGCCAAGCTGGAGAAGGCCAACAAAAAATTGGACTTGCAGAGGAGAATGGCTAAGCACTATGCATGAAGAAACCAAATTGCAAGGAAAAAACTCAAAATTGCCCATAATGAGGTCCAAGCGCTAAAGAAGGAAAAGTACCAAGCTAGCCTTCATATTTTGGCCTAAGCTTCTCTACAAGTCTCCCAGGACCCATGAGGCACTCATCTACCAAATTTGGGAGAAATTGAACAAGTTTTTGTATTTTGCAAATTTGGAGGCTAGGAGCGCGGCACACCCTGTGCTGCGCTTTTTCCCATGGCATATTAAAGAGGAGAGGCTTACATTTTTGGATTCCTCATAATGATAGGAGCATTCTCACCAATTTTCAGCTCAATTGGAGTTGTTTTGGTCCCCCAAAAGGGTCAAAACACTAATTTTTTCACTATTCTGCCCACTTTTCTAAGCAGGTGTTGCGCTCCTGGAAGTCTTGGAATTTTCACTTTTTGGACAGGTTACAGAGGTCAGATTGAAGAAATAAAGGTAGATTTGGAAATTATACTTCAAGGGTTTTCCAACGTGCCATCACGGAGCCTTTTCTGACATCGAGAAGGTCTCCAAAACACTACTACAAAAAGTCCTATTTTTCTTGTCTTTGTGCTGCGCTCCTGGCATAAATTCAAATTTTGACACAATGTGTTGTGCTCCTATGGTTGAAAAGGTAGAATGTGCGTTTAGCAAGTTATTATATGCTTTTCAGGGCCTAAAATTCAATTTAATTGCTATATATGGCCGGAAAATATATTCGTTAGATATTTTTGTTACATAGCCTTGGGCCTTGATATTTTTGTGCCTTGGGCCTTGCAAGGCCTCAAGGACAAGTTAGGATATTTCTTGTTGGCCAATAGGCTTCTATATGCTTTGTTAGGCTTTCCTCTTCCTTGCTTGTTATATAAGGCATGAGGATTCATTGTAGCAGTGGGGGCTTTTGATGTGTTTAAGAGCAATACATGGTTTTCAGAAATTGATGAACAATCTAGTGTTGTGGAGCTTGTGGATGATTTGCCTTGATTGATAATGATGAAGGCTTGCTTGCAGGATTCCTGAGTTTAGTTAATGGTGAATTATCTCTTATTTTTTCATGTTTTTCTTGTTTGTCATATGTCCACATCCTTTAAATTGCAATAACTAAACAGTAAGGAATGAGAAATATTGTTAAAGCACCTAAGTCCTCCTGTTTGCTATTATCGCCCTTATTCTTCTAAGTTGGTTAAAAATTTCGTTTCTCCTTGACCCTAAACTTGTCTATTTCATTATTGGATTAATATGCTAGTTTACAAACATGATTCATGGTAAGCCCTGCTTGTTCTACGCTATCTAAACTCTGTCTTGAAATCTTTGTTTGATGTATTGATTGATTAGGTTAAGCCAAAGAGGTCTTGTTTTGATCTTTCCCTTTGTATATGCTTATCAGTTTGCCTCAAAGTTCTTTATAGTTTAATGAATGATTTTTAGGTGTTCCCTCTTCATTTATTAATGCTATTTGTCTCTTATATGTTTTCAAATCTTGAAAGTAGATTCATTGAAGTTAGATAAGTTGTCTTACTTCATTTTCTCCACTGGATTGTATATCTTGAATGTGTATTTGTTTAAAATTATTTTTATTGAGTAAATGGTGTGCCCTATCTCATAACTAGCATCTTTTTCTTATCAGTATTTAAGATCTCTCTGTTCATAGGTACTTTACAAAGGATTCTTAACTACCCTTTTCCCTACCTTGGTTCCCAAACTTAATGTCCATTTCAACTCATACATAAACTTTAAAGGCCCATTAACTACACTAGATTTTCCCTGTGATGTACCCCGATTCATTATCAAGATATCAATGATTTCATAGACTCCATAGCCCAATTGATTTGATAACCTCTCACTCCATCTATCCTACTTGATCATCTTACCCAAAAAAAAAAAAACAACAAACCTACAATTAACAACTAGCCTAAAATCAACCATCCAAAGTGAACAAGTTCACATCCTTCGCATAATAGAGAGAGTCCTCTCTGAGTCTTGGAAGACTAGGTCCTCGGATTCCAAAGACTGGTCTGATGTTACCTTGTTATTTGGTTTACCAATCTTCCAAATCATAGGATACTAACATAATGGCGATCGCGGTGGGACCTTCTGAGTAAGTCACAAGCTGAACATTTTGTATCCATTGATTCATTGCCACCTCATCACCATCACTAACATAATGGTGATCACGGTGGGACCTTCTAAGTAAGTCACAAGTTGAACATTTTGTATCCATTGATTCATTGCCACCTCATCACCATCACTAACATAATGGTGATCATGGTGGGACCTTTTGAGTTGGTGACAATCTAAGTGTCCCTTAGGGCTTCAGAAACCTCCACCAAATCATAGATAACTCGAGTTAATAGTCAAAGAGTAGAATATAGTTGTTTCACCATCCTAGAAAAATGATGACTCAGTTATAGGACACTCTCACAAACCTTAGGGCTACATATAAGAACTCAAAAAATCCCAAAACATTCCTAGATTGGCTTCTTGTCAGTATTGGTGGTGGACCATAGACACATATATTTAAAACAACTAAAAATATTCACCTGGTGACTCCACTAGCCTCCAGTAGGCCTTCTAAATTTACTAGTATCCCTAGACTCCTATAGGATTGTGCCGAATCCACCCTGGGAAGTCTAGAATCCTAGTCACACATTGTGTGAGTTTAGCAAACACATAAAGAGTTAAACTTTCAAAAAATTTCAAAAAATTTCAGCCTCTCTGAATTTTGAGTTTGAAATCTGGCTTCGCAAAGAATCAATACCAAATCTCATCCAAACCCAAACCCTCCTACTATAGTTGATGAGCCAAAAAATATTTTGTGGCAAACATCTGAAACTAGAAACTTAGCTACTAATAGGCCCATTCATAAAGCAAGCTCTGTACCTAAACATCTTACAGCCTTGCAAGATCCCCAGTTTGACTTACACCATACGAGAAAACTTTTCAGAACCAAGTCACAGAGTAGAATTGAAAAAACCGATCTTGAGCCCATAGACTTGCAGCAGAATCCTAGTGGAGAAGCTTCTCCTTCCACACCACTTGATTTAAAAATTCTCCACCACTTTAGCTCTTTTCACCCCAAATTTTCTCAGACTCAGTTTGTTGGTCCAAGTACTTCTGCCACACCCATTCACACCTCCACTGTGCAAACCACTCCATCTCATATCACAAATCCTCCACTTGTAAATCCACCATTATCTCCCATCATGGCAGCTTGGTATGCCCCCCTGGTTTTACCACAACCATTAGTACCTTTTCCAAATGATTACCAATCCAGAATCCCCCACTTCACCGGGGCAGAATCTACCACTGCCCAACAGCATGTAGATAGAATAAATGATGCTTTTGACTACACGAAATTACAAGAGGAAACCATGAAGATGAGGATGTTTTCCCAAAAAATAGGAGGAGAAACTAATAAATGGTTCAAAATCCTAACTCCCAATAGCATACATGATCTCCCTACCCTTTACCAAAATTTCATAAACAAATGTGATCTGAAATTGTGAGAACAAACTATTTCTCATACAGAGATTGACTATAGGGGCATTCACCGGATATTTCACCTTTCAAGGAAAGGATGAATCCGGAGGCTACCTGGCCCTTCTACAGACTCTGCCTAAAGAAATAAAATGTAATCACTAAGATCGATCAATGAAAGTATTTGTTTTAACTACAAAGTATTCATTGATCCAACTTTAATGTGTGAATAGACAAGTATACATATTCTGCAATTGAAGTGTAGAGGTTTGAAGATAAACTAACAAGTTTTGTTTACTGTTTAAACTTGTTTGGGAAAAGCTTGCTTATAAAAAATTACTATTTAAACTATCAGAATCTGAAAATATGCAGCAAAATTATATAGTGTGACAACAAATAATTGTTTAAGCGGTTCACCCCTCTCTTGGGCTACCTCCGCTGGGTCCAAAAGCCTCTAATTAGGCTTTTTCTCCTTTGATTAAATGCTCAAAATGTGATTACAACTATATAGAAGCCTCAAATGGAAAAATACACTGCAAAAATAGATTCAGAAGGCCAAAATCAGTCTAAAATGACTAAACATTCACCTCCATTGGATGAAGGTAGTCCAAAACAGCTCTCTTTCCCTTAGGCCCTGGTGGCTCCACGACCAAAAACGCTGGTAAATTCGCTGTTAGAATGCCCTGATGGCTCTGCAAACACTTCCAATAGCTCTAGAATGATCTCTACACCCAAAATCAAAAAAAAAATTCATCTCAAAAGGCCTCTCCTAGCCAAAGTTATGCCACATTTACTCCATCTGCCAGTTGGATTTAACAAACTCCAGTTAAATCTGGAGAAACTCCAGATAACCCCGACAAATTTGGAGTCGGCGCTATATTTGGGGGTTCCGCCAAACGTGGGTGCTAAGGAGTAGGGCCACGGGGGTCCATAGGACCGCACCCGTCGGGCCTCATTGAACGAATGTTTGAGTTATATGCGGGTTTAAATAACGTTGAAACCATATATTAAAATGGTTTATTAAACATACTCCGCACCTTCCACCCACCGTGTGACCATACCTTAACTTTGCGCGCCGAACGAGTAGAATTGGGTTCTCGGGCTGTGGTTCCATGCGGAGGGGGCTGGCCCCCTTTTGGGCCCGCCCAAAACAAACTTTACGTTCAAATAACAATTATCTGCCACGTTTAAACAACAAACGTTTCATGACCCGATGGTTAAAACACTTGGTTGTTAGTGGCCCGACCCCGGTTCAAACCTCGCCGAGTCCAACAAAAATTTTAACACGCCAATTTGTTCCCCCTTGGGGCCACGTGGCGGCCTCCGGGCTGGCCACGTGGCGCTCTGTGATTGGCCACAAGCGGAATATTCCGCAGAATATTCTGTGGAATATTCTTTTTTTAATAAAAATATATTTTTTTCCAAAGTCAAATTTTGGCCTTTTTTAACTGAAATTGAGAAAATTCAAAACTGAATATCTTCCTCATACGGCGTCGGATTTGAGTGTCGTTCACGATGTTGGGATTGTATTGACAAGCACTTTCCAGTCGATTTGTTTCAAAGTAATTATGAGCAACTTCATTTTTGAGCATTTTTCTTCAAGAGACTTCGATCTCCGATCAAATGGGAGATTAAGAAAAACCCTCTCCAGATCCTCTCAGACTACAACAATCTTAAAAGAAACACAAGGGAAAGTGTCCAAGACTATTGCACTAGGTTCAATAGTCTTTATAATGCACTACCACCAAACATGAAACCTTCACTAGGCCTAGCTTTATTTAAATTCCCGGAAGGTTTTGACCCTAACATGGCCTATCAACTAAGAGAAAGAGAACCCCTAACCTTAGAAGACATGCAAAAGGGAGCTATAATTGTAGAGGCCAACTTAATTGAAAAGAGAGCTAGGCTCAGATTAGAAAAGAGGGTAACATACAAAGATGAAACCATGCCCTTGACCTCTTCATATGATTCCAAGATTGACAACCTACTTAGAACCATGGAAATAATGATGGAGAGAATAAGCATAAACGAAAGAGCACCCCCTAGGGACAACCAACCAAATCCCAAAATTAGAAACTAGAATCAGAACTTTAGAAGAGACCCACCCCAAATCAGATAAAGGGAAAATGATCAACAAATCAGGCCACCCTTCCAAGATAACTATGATGATGAGGGGGAAAGAGATATTGAACAACCAGATGAAAATCATCTAAAATTAATAGGCTCTGATAGCGAGGGTGTTGTTTTTCTCACAGAAGAAGAACAAGGTATTTTCTCCTCAAACCAAGATGAAACAACTTATGAAGATTCTGAAGACCACGAATTGGGATTAGAAAATTCCATAATGGAAGTCCATAGGCAATATGATCTTAGGAGTAATAAAAACCAAGACAACTCCAGGAAAAACAACTCAGACATTGTTGTTAAGAAAACCCCTGAAAACATTCTTAAAAGAACTGCAGACAATACCAACACCATGGCTAAGAAAACTGATCCTAACAAAGACAAAACTAGCCAACCAAGTGGTGACACAAACTGTCTTAGTACCTCTACTAATAGCCCTGAGAAAACTCTATTTACCAAAACCCCAAATCAAAATCAACAAATTAAAAATGTAGAAAAATTTATGGCTGATAAAACTGATGTAAATATGTCCAAAACCCAAATACCTTTCAGTTTTGAAGGAGAGATCGCTAAAATCAAAATAACCATACCTCTCATTGAACTGGTAACTCAGGATATGTATCGGTCCCAAGTTTTGAAATTTTTGAACATAGGGAATGATACAGATACGCTAAATTTGATAGATGACAAACCAGAACTGTTGTTTGGTCCCACGGTTGAGGGAAATTTCCAACAAGGAGTTGTCCCTCCTTTCTATGTTAGCCTAAACATACACGACAAAATATTACACAATTCCATTCTAGATTTCAGTGCCTCGCACAACCTCATGCCTAAGGTGGTCATGGAGAGATTAGGCCTAGAAATAACCAAACCATACAAAGACTTATACTCATTTGATTCAAGTAGAGTACAATGTTTGGGTCTAATCAAGGATCTGTGTATCTCTTTGGCGCAAATACCCGCCAAAAATCTAGTCATGGATATAGTGGTCACTGACATTCCCCCAAAGTATGGCATGCTTTTTTCCAGATCATAGGGGGCCAAACTTCAAGGCAGCCTCCAAATGGACATGTCGTATGCTACTATCCCTGTTTTCAATCAAACTAAGAGACTATACCGAGAATCCCACATGAAGTATATGGTGAGTAGCCTAGATAGGCCTAAAAACACTCCAATTTATTCCATTCATTCATATTTGGATTCTTTTATCTTGTATAATGAGACTGAGATTAGTGGACAAGTAAAAGGAAGTGAGAAATAATTGGGCCCTCCAGAACACTCACACTCACCCTCAAATGAAGAAAATGATAACCAAAACTCTAGCAGCCCTGAACAACAACTGAGTGATAAATATGAAATAGAACACTTTGGAACATGAGCTTTGATGGTTCATGTGGCAAGGCTGGTTCAGGGGCTGGTGTCTGGATACATAACACAAATGAGTGTCATTCTTATAGATTAGAATCTCAATGTACTAATAACATTGCAGAATATGAGGGTCTCCTCCTTGGTTTACACTTGCTTGAAGACTTAGGAGCTAAGAAAATATCAGCCCAATGAGATTCAGAACTTGTCATTAAACATATCAAAGGTGAATACTCAGCCAAGAACCCAAGATTAAGAGAGTATAGGACTGAGTCAAACAACTGCAATAATATAAACGGCGACGCTTATGTCCCCTCTTTTTCAGTGTTGGTAGGAAATGAGGATGAAAAGTTAACCCACTTGCCAAGGGAACCTTAGAACTTGGAGTTCTAAGCCCCAATTTAAGGATGTATTTACTTCCAATCTTGCCTCGGTGCAAAGTCTCCCTCTCTCTACTATGGTGGACTGAAGTTTTTGGATGGCCAAAAATTGAGTCCCCTCTATCTCAGCTCCAGATCACACACTACTTGTATTGCTTGGGGAAATTCTGGACAACATAACAATGTGCTCTCAAGTTGTTCATCTCTTGGTGGTATTTTATAGGAGAATTCAAATCCTCCTTCCCTCTCTTGGTACATTGTGGATGGTGACCCAAGAGAGGGGGATGATTCCATTGTGTGCCACATTTATTCCATTGTGTGCTCCCTTGATGTCCTAAGGAGGCTTTGGTGGTTGTCCTTAGGCAGCTTCAAGTGTGAAATCACTGTCCTAGAGTGTGCTTTTATGGTCCCCGAAAGTGACTTCTGCCACTCCCAGTATTGCGCGCTTTTCAGGTCAAAAGGCATGCAAAGATGCTCTTATCGAAGGATTTTGTGTGCAAAAGCATTTATGACTTGCTCAAATTTTATTTTTCCTTTAGAGATTTTTAAATACTTTCCAGATTATCTAATGTCTCTCACCCCTGTAAATCCTTTTGCCTGACATTAAATAATGTCGTATTTTCTTGTACGATTTTCCAGTGTTAAATAAGCTACTATATCAAGGCCTGAGGCATTTTTGCCTTCCGTGTTTGTACCTCACCACCCTTAAAACAACATATCCACTCCTGATATAAAGACTCCAGATTCAAAACAGCAGTGGAAAACCATTGATCAAGATCTGAGAATTGAAGGACACGGAGAGACCAGTAGGGAGCATCAGGGACCTGAGGAACAACATTTAATTGATCATCCTTTGGACGATGGTAGTGTCGTCAAACAGCTGGTCCTGGAGCAACCTGATCCTTTTATTTATCAATCTCCAGCACACTCCGAGGTTAGTTCATCCCATCAGGAAGAATCAACCATGGGGGACAAGAATGTTAAGATAGATAGCTCTTTTACTTTTGAATTCTTGATAGTAGTAACACGAGAAGAGGCTCCTATGAAGAATATTCCTTTGTCATCCCTACCATCCTTTCAAGGGATGGTTGTTGAAGATCCTGATACCTTTTTTTTCAAATTCGATGTGCTGTGTAGAGGTTATGACTACACTTTAGACACCTAGAAGATGAAATTATTTCCTGCTACCCTAAAAGGGGCAGCATTAAGATGGTTCATGAGACTGGGTGCTGGTACAATTCGAACCCAGAATGACATGAGGGAGGATTTTCTCCTTAAGTATCAGGATTACTGTCGAACCAGATATTTGAAGGAAGAGATCTTCAGAATTGTATAGAAGGAGGAAGAGAGCCTGGAAGACTATATGAAGCGATTTCATTACAGTTTACAAAGGTCTAAGTTTAGTAACTTAGACCCGAAAATTATAAATCCAATATGCTTAAGAGGTATAAGAGATGACTTTCTGGAGCATTTGAATCTGTCGGGAAAAGGAGACATATCACAAGAAACGCTTGACGAAATAATGAAGATCTACCTACATAGCTCAAGAGGATCGGTCATGGGGAGAAGTTCAGTTTAGGATCCTTCAATCTGGATATAAAAGTCCACAAGTGGAGGAGTAACCAAAGAAGAGATCGGAAACCTATTTGAGGATTTTAAAACTAACCTCCTTAGCACTCTATTTGCCTAGATCACTACGGTACAAGTTAAGAAAGCACAAGTAGAAGCTGAAGCAGCCTTAGCAATATTTTGTCCCTGATGCAAAAAGAAACATTTGGAAAGAAAATGTGGACTGAATAGCGTTAGCTTGTGAAATATCTATGAATTGGCACATTCCACGAATGAATGTCCTGAACTGCCCAGACTGATGGTTGTACTTCAAGAATCAAGCGAGGATGTCCAGTCTTCTTATTTCATCAGATCAGAGAGACCATGGCGGCCACGACCTACAGGTATGCCTTTAGATTTTCCCTCTTTTTATCCTTGAAATAATTTTTATAATAGTCAACAATATCCATGGCAGTATCCTACTCCTTCCTCAACACAATTTCCTTCACCATGGAACCGTTGGTTGTCTCCTCCACCAATGCAATATCCCCCATCACAGCCCAATCCTTGAGGTCAGAATTAGATAAGTAATAACCAAGGTCTGGTACCCCATGCACTACCAATAGAACAAAAGTTACAACTACCTTTTATTGAAAATCGTACACCTTCTGTCTCACCCCAATTACCTGTGCAACCTAACCCATCTCCGAATAATAAGGCAGCTCAAAGCATGGATGCTCTGGTTACCCTCCAGACTTATCTTATTACAACTATTGGACTTAATGAGGTTCAGCTTCGATCAGGGAAAGTAATCAAAACTAAACATACTCCCATTATTATCGAAGAATGTGAGTCACCTAGAAAGGATATGGGCGATTATGAGGCAGTTGTTACACATGTAAGAGATGATAAAAACCCCACTATTACACCTGTAGCAGCCAACTTGGGAGGGTATTTTGTTTCTATAGCAGCCAACCCG